>JAECYV010000007.1:1448805-1474091 GCA_023014305.1 Lepiota subincarnata
TTTACGGATAAGACCCGACGGACACTGCGCCAATTTAAACACCGGTCGCGTACGCGGGTTGAGCTGTCGGCGTCTCACACATCAAACCCCCTGGAGCTTCTTTGGGCTTAGGCCTTATAGAGCGCATTATCGGCACCCTTAAATTCTGGAATAACATCCAACTCAAGAGGTACCCCCTCCTTGGTACCTAGCCCAACTTTGCTGCTTCTGCTCTACCCTCAGTTAGACCACAACAACTTTCCCCTATTTTCTACGTTCATCCTAGCCCGCAACAACACTACGACAATGTTGGACCCCTTATCCTCTATATTTATTGGTACAAACTCGACTTTTACGGTTGACACGAGTCCAACCACAACCTCTACCCCGTCTCCCGACACCCTATTCTTGCCTCCCGACTTTATCAAAACCAAAGGCGATGCACCAGCATTCGACGTCGACTCTTGCACGGGATTTATGGCGTCCCAACCACCGCTTGCGCGACTCCCTTCGACTTGGGAGACCTGGGAGATTGCGTTGGACGACGCTGTTGCCGCGAAGCTCCAAGTCGGTGACAAAATGGGCATCACGGAAGAAGAGAAAGCGTGTTCCGAGCGGTGGAGGGCGCGTCTACGAACTGTAAGCTAATTTTCTGCCTATCCCTTCGGAATGGTTGCCCTCCCCCATGGCACTAGAATTGCAGCCTCGATGGTTCTGACCACTGGGGATCTAGCCTCCCAAGATCCGGTTTTGACCCATCAACCCCATTTGGTGTAAATGTGATACTGACGTATGTTTTTCATTCCTATAATAGATGCCAGTGCTCCCCACGGCCGAGTTAAATGCTCCTATCCTGCTCAGGCGTGCTCATCTAGTCCTCGCATTCCTGCAGCACTTCTATGTTCAGTCGCTACCCCCCGATGTTTCCCCCATTGTTATCCCACGATCTATCGCCCTTCCCATGCTGCGCATCTCTCAAGCTCTCGATATACCACCCCTCCTAACGTTCTCAGACACCGTCCTCTACAATTGGCACATAGATCCCGATCGTTTCGTTCCTGGAGCCAATGACGTACGACCCACTCCAGAGAATGTGCGCACGAGCACCATGTTCACAAACTCAGTAGACGAAGAGGAGTTTTATCTCTGCTCAGCGCGCATTGAACTGAAGGGTGTCGAAGCACTCGAGTTGATGCGAATGACGATGGACGAAATGTTCGTCGGCGACAACATCGCCSTTCAACGGATCACTACYTACCTTCAACGCATGGCTCTGGTTATTGACGAGCTCCGAATTTTGCTTCTGGATGTGAAGAAGCTCTGTCGCCCCGATGTGTATTACAACGAAGTGCGTCCATGGTTCAGAGGCGAAGATTCAGCCTTGGATAAACGCAAATGGGTATTTGAGGGTGTATCGGAAGATCCCGAGCTACGACAACCGACTGAACTATCAGGTCCGAGCGCCGGGCARAGCTCCATGGTCCACGTCCTGGATATTTTCYTGGGCGTAAACCACCAAGCTTCTGCTAGCCCCAATCAGCCATCATTCATGTCTAGGATGCAAAAATACATGCCAAGAAACCACAGGATATTTTTGAACCACCTTTCGGCGAACCCACGTCCCTTACGGCTATATGTGCTGGGGAGCAAGGACGACAAGCTGATGAAGGCGTATAATGAGGCCGTGATGGCGTTGAAGCGGTTCAGAGATTCGCATATGATCATTTCGACGCTCTTCATTATTGGACCTGCTAGAAGAGCTCGCGCCGCAAGGGCGTCAACGGGGAAGGGGCGGGAGGAGAATGATAGGGGCGAAGTTGGAGTTGGGGTTGGTGCTTCGAATGAGACGCTGAAAGGCACTGGAGGAACGGACTTGGTCAAGTTTCTCAAGGATACAAGGACGCGCACGGAGGAAGCGGTAATTCTACAGCCCTCAGTCAGTGTGCGTGATTCGCAGGTTTAGATTCCCATACTGTGACGTTCAACGGACCACCATGCATAACATGTTCTATGTTCCTATTAATTAGCATTGATCGTTAATCATAAGTTATTATGTACATCATTAAGTCAAGAACCAGAAGCATATCGAATCAGTGCACACAACAACCAGTTGTTCTGTTTCCTGAGGTCGTGAAGAACCTACTACGGTCCTGTTCTAATTATCTATTACACTTCACCTGAGTCGGTAGCACAGGGTGGGTTCCAAGATGAGCTTAGATTTAAGAGGCATGTGTGACAAACTGAAGATCAACGATACTCGATAAGTGTTCGTGCGGAACGAGCACATTCATGTCCAAGCCCGGCCTGGCATCATTCCATGGCTTCGATCATCAGATACATCGGTATTCCTTAGGATAGCAGCCGCGTCACTGATTTCAGTGGATGCTTCTGGGCTATGCGCCGCCAATATAACGAGCCTTAGCAGCTGGACGGTATTGGGCGGTACGGGGATTGTGGTGTATGATACGGCAAATCCAAATCGCCCTTTCTGTCTCGGAAGCTACTCAGCAATGTGTCGCTGCGGGGGTCCTTTATGTTCGTGTCAAGAGGCCCAACCTCAAACACGATGGTGAGACGCAGCCCAGCCATCTACGAGCTAGGCCATGTCGTGACAGCCCAACATCAGCTTGAGGCCAGATGAGGTAGCCCGCTACTTGGGAATTCAGAGTACAAGAAAACAAGACAAGAACCAGAAGGTTGGTGCAAGGGCAGGTGTGACAGGTGCCCAGGCCCTGATGGCTGGCGCTCTTCAGTCACTGATAGGCCAATCGCAGCCGATCCGTGTGCCTGGAGAAGTCCAACGTCGTTGAGTCTGTTCAGTATAAAAACTATGATGGTCGAGTCTAGCTGACTCCCAAGCGCAGGGAACTACCGTATGGCCATGAAGCTGACAACAATGAAAGCCCACCTGGCCTCCGCGCTCGCCCTTTTGACTTGTCTCCCCGCTGTTTTTGGCGCGCCACCTCCGTCGCTTAACTGCCAATTCCTGTGAAACTGCTGTTGAAGCGCCCATGAGAGTCATCTTCGACGGCATCGTTGTCACTAGAGGTCATAATGTGACGACAATGTCCGGCGGTACACATCACTGTGATGGCACGAACAACAACCAACRCCGAACACCTGGAGCTACCCCCACCAGCGCTTTAGCAGACGCTRCTAGAAGTAGGCGCTTTTCATTCGATGGGTGAGGCAGTTCCTCTGCAAACGTCCCRACCTCAAAACTGATTCGCTTATCTTTCACAGGACMTAYTTTGCTGAATTTGATGATTTCTTCATTTCCGAAATTGGRGGGATCGCTGGAGATSYCAATCATTTTTGGCTGATCAAACACAACGGCGTAGCAACGGAAGTGGGGGGATGCCAGGAGCAGCTCCGCAGACTTGATGAGGTCTCCTTCACGTTTGTCGAGCTTAACGAGAGCTAGGGATGATTCGTTGGATTCGAGTAGATAGAATTCGGAAGTCCTCAGTCCTTTGAGTATCTGCAGTAGTAGGGCGTTAGCAAAAGTATTATTGATCAGCATCCACCTTTGATGTAAGGCAAGATGGCCGAGCGGTTAAGGCGTGTGACTCAAGCGTAGCTTGCCTGCGGTCGCGGGTTTCTCATCACCGAATGGTGGCGTGGGTTCAAGTCCCACTCTTGTCAGCTTTTTCAACCGGGACTCTAGTATACCTACCCATTGTTTTTCACTCTCCATGAAATACAAAAGTCGTGAATTGATTCCTCACACCGCCGTTTCTGAGTTCCAGAATGCATGTATTTTAAGCTCTCCGAAAAGATCGTGTAACCAGGCACACGACTAGTCGTTTTGATGGTGATAGGGTGAGCTGCCCCGCTCTACCCTGCTTGAGAAGGTCGGGGGTCCCCCTTATGCTTAAGCTTGAGGGACTGACTTGGGCATCCCTTCAACCTTGAAATTAACAGAATAGTTCCCTTTTTTAAATTTGCTATTCGTCCCCGTGCAGACACCCCTCGAGTCCAGATAAGCGCCATCAATCGTCATATTTTTGGCATAATCCCGTTAAGTTAAATACCCTGTCCATCATGCACTATCACATATGGCGTTGGTACACAGCTCTAGATCAAAATACCTTCTTGTGCTTTGGACACCATCAACCCGACATCGTTTGGGCATTAAGCGGACATATATTGGCATCGGTTCCATGACAGACAAGCCCTCTCTTTCTACGACCCTCGCCTAAACATTGCCTCGAATTGACTCCCTCAGCGCAGGGATGAGCATCATCAACCCTGCGACAACCTATGGCGCCATCCTGCTTGGTGCGTTCTTTGCATTCGGGTTCGTGAAAAATCTCCGTTGTCGCAGTGCTAGAGAAGCAGCTAAGGACTGGCCAAACAGRTTGAGCGGGGCTATCTCTTTRCAATGCATCGTATATTTCAAGATGTATCCGAMWGATGRAACGAGAGTGAAGACYTTGGTGTGCAATACCGCTGCTGGGAGTATTCGGATTGTTCGACTGATGACTGAAGTCATTAGGTATCAGCAGTCTGGTACGTTGTTGCTTGCTCGCTCAATGACTACTAAATATAAGTTCGGCAATCGCTCCGTATAGGTTCCTTGATACGATGCACTCGTTGTTCATCTGCATCTCTATGWTGACATACTTTGTGACATTCTTTGGACAACGGGATAAAATTGATTTCATTCCCTGGTATGTTCTCGTGTCAGGCTCTTGAGGTTTGGGGAGGTAGCTGACCCCGAAAAAGTACTATTGCAGTACGTTACATTTTCAACGCTTCAGCACAACTTGAAGAGCTAACCCCCTGGCTCCAAAGTTTACCGTCATTGTTACTGTAAGTTTTCCAAGCCGTATAAAATTAATACTAATGGACAGAGAATAGGCAATACAAACCTTTCTTGTACACTGGTGCGTCTCAGACCCCCCTTCATCCGCGAACTACGGCCGATCTTCCCAAGTTATTTCGCCCAGAAAATATTGAGAGGTATGCCACTCTGTCCTAATTTTCCCCAGATATTAACTCTGCCCTGCCCCCTTATCGTAGCGAGCGGCAAAAATTGGCTCATCACTGGACCGATTGTAGGTATATTTATCATGCGTGCGACCAAAATAACCGAAATAATGTTGCTAGATCCTCTTAGCGTTAGGACGACTCCGTAAGTCCCACATAATTTACAGCCTTTTCCCTCCATAAATTCAGGATTTCGTTTCAGTTGCAGCATCCGGTGTGTTTCTAACCCTGCTTAACAAATGAGCGTATTACTAATGGGCCTGTGCGGTATCTACAGTTTCTACCCTTGAGATGTTTGTCCTTTTATACACCACTGTTCCAAAAGTGCAAAATCTGACTACTTCAATAGGGTTCGACTTCATCAGTTCACCGCCTTCATCGCTCAGTATGCGGTCAGTGATCGCCTCGTTAACAGCTGCAGATCCTGACATACCCTCGCAGTGGCTTTTCACGACCGGCTTGGCTTTGTCGGCTGGGGTCGACATCATCATTATGGGGTGGCTTTGTTACTATCTTAGGACAATTAGAACAAGGATCGCGCCTGGCTCAACAATGTAAGTTGCCCCTTGCACAAATAGGTAAAATGAAATGCTAATATCGCCTTACAGCATGATTCGTTTAGTTGATTCAATTACAATTTATACGCTCGAGAACGGGGCGTTGACATGGTATGTCACATGCGCACTTTGCTCGATGATAAGCCAAGCTCACAAAAGACGGCCATAGCGTCACAACTACGGCGTCTCTGATCTGCGTAAGTGAAATCTCCTTGTCGAGTGGGATTGTTTTTGAGTTTGTGGATCTCTAGTGGTTAACAATGTCCAGCAATCTAATTTTCTTTGGTTTACACTTCGTGATTGGGAAATGTAAGTTAATACTTGCCTCTGCAACTTACTTATTCTCAGGAGCTTGTAGTATACGCCAACTCTCTCTTGGCTTCCCTGAACGTTCGTGAGGAGTTACAGCAGATGAGGTGGAAGACGCAGAATCAATCTAGYCGTCATCGGGTCGACCTTACGGAGACCTCAAGCTCTGTACACGCGTATTCCAGTCTTTTCACAAGTTCAACAGATACCACTGTAAGGACAAACAGCCACTGTGACATGTTGGGGCTCATAAACCACTAACAGGAGGAGGATAACCTGACACCAATCCCAAAACTCCGCAAGGTAAAGCCAATACCCTCAACAGACCGAGGTGTAAGTTTGACGAGAATGATTTTAGATCACGGGCGCCGGCTCTGGAATAACTGGTGTCCGGCGTTGTGACAGAGCACACTTGAGGCAATACCAGCCCCGGGAGCCTACCATTTTAGAATGGAGATCTGCAGAGCTATCCGATGTTTAACATTGATTCTGTATGTACATTACGACTGTTGTAAGATTCACTATTGTAAGCTGCGGTCGCACTGCTTTGCGATTAATTCAAGGGCTCTTTGGGGTCTTCCGACGTGCAAGGTCGAAGGGGTTCCTTGAGTGCAGATCGAAGCTCCATCGAACTCTGATCGAGCACACATCTCCATATCAACAGGGATCCTCGAGTTTAAACTCGGTGATGTGCGAAATGATCCTGGCCTCCGCTTCAAGTATATATATCTTGTCTCTTGTGCTCCAAACCGCTCAGAATGTCCGCCTTTACCGAGCAGCAGATAAGACAGGAGGTAATTAACGCTTGGAAAAAGAAACGGCGTTTTGGAGATGGAGATGGAGGCGCTGCATAAAAATTTGGCTAAGGTACAAGTATCGATTGACATCTGGTCTAAACGGTGGGATATATATAAGTCGAGTCACTTATATGGAAGAAAGTCAGCGCAATTATGGAAGAGGTGTGTTCTACACGACGAGATTTATAAACCTTTTGACTAACTTGTGTTTCTTTTTTACGCAAGACAGACGCACCGGGCCCTCTGTGGACCACTAAACCCCTACAATTACCCCTGAAGCCTGTTAGCTACACCGATACATTAAATTCTGCGGAGCTGCGAGGGCTAAACCTCCGAAATGAAAACTATGACTATGATGAGGCATTCCACCAAAATAACGACTCACTCGATATCAGAGGGGGCTTCAGCATGAGTAATTGTCGAGTATGTTGGAGATTCGTTTCTTGTCTAACAGGAGCTTGGTTCTGTTATGCAATAGAATATCCCAGTTGACATTTGCATCTCCTCCCCGGAAGCCAAGCCTATCACAAATCCACCTACATTAACTATGATTTATTCAATTCCTAGGGGTGCTGAAAAAGATAATTGTCGCACCATCATCCCAACCAAAATATAGACTAATTCTTTTATGTGGTATCAGAGTCAGGTATCGGATGAAGTATATGCTTTGAATGTGAGTGGTAGAGTTGAATGTCCACTCAACTCGGTGGGTTTACTGATACTTAGAAGAGATTTCAGTATGGAAGGTCAATGACATTAATCCGTGAGCAGGACGTCCAACGCGACGATCATTCAATATATGATGGTTAATCGGTCGCTGGACTTCATTCGCAGACATGAGACACTTGCGGTCTGGGATTCAATCCAACGCACTGAGAAGGAAGGCATCGGCAACCCGAGAGCGATGATCGTTTCAGATTTAACCAATGCAATGAGCCAAGGGCAGCAAGCGGTGATACTTGATATTAATAGTGATTTATGAACGGATAAATAGATCAATTAATAGTTTAAATGGCTTGATGAACAATTCGATAAATAGCTCAATAGATAAAATAAATACGAATACCCGTTGCTCCCCACCCTCCCCGTATACCAGCAACGAGCTATTCTATCCAGCCGTGTTGATACCTCGGATCAGGAATCCTGAGGACCCTCGTCAGTCAAGGATTGCAAGATGGTGAGAGCCACTGACCGATGAACGGACTACTGCCCCCATCACTGTCCATACGTTGAAGAATTTGATTAACGGCATTAAGAAGCTTGGTGTCTTTTCCGTGTCCTTGTTTRTCCAMGAAGAGCAACTCCGTTTTCAAGATATCGTGTGCGATATACCATACAAACTAATTATAACAAAGTTAGCAGGTCYYTCAMTCCCCTCGAAGAACGACGCCGCTTACCCCAACGATAGGATTGACCAACCTCAAAGRGTTAACAGCGGGGCACYTAAAAGCGATATCCGCGATGGTTTGRGCGGCATGAACACACCTCTGGCGRGAYGTGTTAGAGGCTTGAGCTCTGTGTCGGTGGAGTTTGATAATGGCAGYTTGCGTCAGTAWGTGTGTGACTGCCAACCTCTGACGTTGTTGCGGAGACATGTGCTGATCGAGTTTAGGGAGTGTCAATGCCGTATGTTCCAGAACACGGTTCATGGCRTTGAACTGATGCATTGCTCCTGTTGGACGTAATATGTCAGTGAWTTTTTGTTGGACGCCAAACTTGGGAATGAGCTAACCTTGATCCGATCTCTGACTACTTTCRATAGCTTTCTTGAGTAAAACCGACGCCTTCGCTTGTAGAGCTAACAAGGAATATCCATTGTCCGGACTGCCGTTGAGGAAGTTTTCCAGAGTTTTGTGACTCGCTGGAATAATCTATATAGAATGGGACTAAGAGTRTTGAAAATTTGGCGATTGGTCRATTCCTACCTTCTCTTGGCGGTAATTATCCAGGGGCCAAGGCGTATCARTGGCCATCTGCGGGGTATCGTAGAAKGTGAATGTTTGCTTTTCATTCACGAGCACCCAGTAATTGCTGAGAGTGACGGTAGTCCAGAAACCATCTATCCATTCCCCYTCATCGACAGCGTCGCCGTACGACCTTTGCATTGTGCTCGCGGAGCGAATAAGATTGGACTTSGTGCTAACTGCCAGGGACGCAGCTGCATTGGCATGGTAGAATCCTTCAACCATTTTGTTGTTATTCAAAAAATACATGGAGAGAAGAACTTCGGCTTGGAGAACGTGRAGACATTTCCGCGGGTGCGAYCCAGACAAGTCMTCCGTAACGAAATATAGGGCGGAAGACARAAAGACCTCTTCGAACATTTTTCGAGCYGCGYTAGGAAGTGGCTTTGTACCCCATAGGCAAACTGCGTAAAGGAGCGAAGGACAAGGGCGAGCATGGTGTCCGGCGCTCTGGGGCTGCATCGCCGCGTTCCCGAAGCGATCAATATCAAGGAAAAACCCAACTTCCGAAGCAAAGGTGTTGAAATGGTTCAAGCTGTGGAATGAGATGAGCCTCATCAAAATAGTATCGCGTGGTTTTACACACAAGCCATGGATCTTGGTCGCTGGCAGGGTCTGTGAAGCCGTCAACCGAGTATCAAAGTATCATTTGGAGCACCCATCACCTTGATATCTTCGCTCGAGAACGACGTCCCGTGAGACGGGTGGGAGATAACTGCGGTGGGTCCTTTAATCAGCGGGAACTACGGAATAATAATCGAGGCTTGTTACCGGAGGGTATGTTGGGTCGATGAGTCACGTATGGTTGGTGGAGTTGTAAGTTTCTCGGGTCAATCCGTTCTTCCAACTCTCTAATCCGCTGCTCCAACATTTCCGTCCTAGGGACTTGTCCTTCGCAAAATTCGCAGTCGTCGAGTTCTTGCCCTCGATATCTCARGCACGGGCCACATATCGGTCTTTGTCCGTCGCATTTCTGTGRTTCCAAGATCAGCAACATGGCAGAMACTTCTCYGGAAAGTAAAATACGTACGACYCTCCTCCGGCTGAAAAGACCGTTCAGTTAGAGGGGAGYTAAAYTCGTCAAGGAAAATCTACCTACTTGCAGTTCACGCAGGCGGAGCCACGCGGAAGTCGAGAGCTTTCGCTYGAGCTTGAGGAAGGGGTACCTGAGCCTCTGCTGCTCATGTCGATGTCAAGTTAGTARTGACAGGAAACATCTGSCATCATGGGTTATATAGGATGTGTCCACTGAACTATCATCTCATGCCTGTCATGTTTTGCAGGTTCCCGATTAATTTGACAGACGTATCTGTGTTGCATTTCGGGGACGCCTAACGAGTGGCCCCGAAAGACTCAACATGAGTGGTAGGGTCATCTCCGTGCGAGGGCGGATGACCTGAATAGGACCTTCCGCGCAATCGGAAACGTCTAAAACTGAGTCATCTTTGTCATTTTTCCAAGGATTTGCAGAATTGGGCGTCGGAGATGCTCTGCGGCAGCGGATCACACTTTCACGTAWCCGAGTTGATTATCGGAATGTGTTGAAGGTTAAGAGAGACACGTGTGTATTGGTAACTTGCCTGGTAACATGWTTATGTGTTTGCTACCGTCATTTCAAGGCCTAGACGAAAGGGTCGAGCARCTAGTACCGTCATATACTAGAGTCATCCTTGGACCCTCCGTGTTTCATATCCGACAAGGGAAACAACGGCTACGCCCAGGYGTTTTGGATGGCTGCGCAAATAAACGAAAGGCCAAGGATCCAAATGTTTCCCTGCTGATTATGATTGATAACCATCCAGGATGAGCTCGCGGGGCTGATTGTTGCAGCATATCGCAACAAATTTGATAAYGATTTACACTGAATAAGAAGGGCAGCGCATTTCAGGCATATCTCTAAAAGTAGCTGCATTACGAGGTGTGGGTCCTGTTTCAGAGTTTAATGTCCTAGTCACTCGTTGCCGGATGGAGTGATGYAGCCAACCTGCAGACCGTGGACGCGACGCGACCGGCTTTCAGGCTTATCGGTCTATTATTGCCGCGGGACGATGACTCGGAGTATGATTYGTCGGTGCGAAGTGTTCGCCCAATTGGCGTCATCGAGGAAGGTTCTGATACCGGAGAGTTAGTTKCGACGACGGATGAGTCGATAAGCCCACTAGCTGGAGTGGCGCCTCGGTTGCACTGCCTTAGCACGGACGATCTCGGTTTCCCTTGTGACCAACTTGGAAACCTAGCTCGAGACTCTGTTCCGATAGAAACCCGTAGATAATTCAAATATTTGAGCTGTCTAATACGAGTCTTGTTGATGTGTATGTGAAACCAAAAGATAGATTGGTCGGGCTGGACTTGATGCRCTTGATGATGTCATAGCCAAATAATTTATCAACAGTGGTCGATGGGCTTGGGAACAAAAAAATTACAAGCGAAAGGTTGGCTGTAAACACGTCCGAAATGCACGAGGCCTCTACTGCGGCCTCGTACGAGCTTGAATAGTGATTCCTTTGGCTGCGCATGGAACAAAGCTGACGCTCAACGTAGTCCGCAGCCACCGCGCATTCCACCCAAGGGCACACACGTGATCTGTCACGCGTCACTKCAGTCGCGCGCATATATAAACCAACAGAATCGTTTTTCCGCTGTTCTGGTGGATTAATGCACACTGCCTTACCATATCAACTCACGCCCCTCTCTAAACTACCTCCGGAGCTCCTCATATCCATTTTTCAATGGGGAGTGAACAACGAGTTTGACGCCTCGTTTCTCAAGCCAAGCAACCCATTCCAATCTCGACGTGTCCCTTTTATCTTCCGAGTATCTCACGTTTGTCGCCTTTGGCGCGAAGTGTCCAGAAATGACCCTACTCTTTGGTCCGCGYTCCCCGATTACAACTCATATGCATCAAATTGGACCGRGGAATCCCTTGACCTYTCGAAGGGGTCCCTTCTCGACGTACAACTCTCTTCTGGTTTGATATCACGAAACAGTCCTCCATCCCGTATCARCACTCTCCACACACATACCCATCGGATCCGCGTGCTGCAYGGGACAACTCATTCTAGTACTGTCGCCTCGGATCTCGAACAATTCCTGATGCASCCGCTTCCGARCCTTCAGACTTTGACCTTGCGTTATGGCTATGGAGCATGGAATCTGAGCGATCCCACCGTCGCGCACTTTCCTTTWTTGCTTCGTGGAGGTGCTCCCCAGCTCAGAACGTTTATTTCTTACCGCTGTCTGTTRGACTTATCCTCACCAGTCTTTCRCCAACTTCGTGTGCTCGAGATTCATGCTCTTCMGCMTCCCTTTGGCTTCTCAACYTCACAGTGGCTTGACGCCCTTCAASCYATGTCCTRCCTTGAAGAAYTCKCTATCACGCAGTCGGAAATGTYGGACGATACGCAGCRTCTTGTCGAGTTGCCTTCACTGCGCGTGTTGCGTTTCACGGGRGATATCTCTGGYTTTGGGCTCCTGAGTCARCTKTTGGYACCAMAACTTCGAGAYGTCGATATCAGCGTGAGATGCGCTCAGCAAAGTAGCTCCCCCRTCACAMACGAAACCGTGTCGCGAGCGTTCCAGCGCCTTCTACAAGGATGGGAGGAAACATTATCCGAGTATATTCTGGGTCTCGATCTCAAACGAGACCGCATGGGGGTCCAGRCTATTGCCGCCTCTCCAGAACTAACGAACCGCCTTCATTTACTCGTGGAGTTGAGTTGGAATCCCATCACTGTTGCTCTTACTGGCGCTACTACCCTCCTAGCACCCCTKGGAGAGAAGCTCAAAGATATCACGAGCATGGTCACCCATATTGRTGACTTGGGAGTGGACACCGGGATACCTCTGTTTGTGCTATCTTTTTTCCTGTCTCATGTAGACCAGGTGCGGAAATGGATGGCACGTTCATGGGAGGACATCCATCTTCTGCCCCGATTACGTTTAATTGCTGTACAGACGTTATTGCCTTCACTCGAGATGGTCGTCCTTCGCCATTGCCCCGACCCGAAGGAGGAAACCGCGCTCCGGATGCGCGCTACAGAAACGCAGATCAACAATCATCGCATTTATGAGGACGAGGGTCATATTAACCTTGCCGATGACACTAAGTTGGAATGTGTGATCGAAAACGGTGGCGATGGTACTGATATTTGTTAATTCGTCCGTGTTTATATAGTGGGGCTGATTTGGCTTTGTAGATTCTCGTGTCTTCATGGAACAAATGAAAATGAAGCATGTCGCGACGAGCTTGGAAGCATAGACTCTTTTTTTCGTTATTTCTCATCACCGAGAGTCAGACTGTGTATCACGTGTACTCAATTTTTGTCCCTCACAATTGTTTCGCTGCCTGATGCTCAAGAGGATGAACTGGTTGATTTATGCATATATGTGCCTGCATGGTATAATAAGACTTTCACACTTCTGTGATCGGATATGGTGTAGTGGCTAACATTATCGCCTCTCACGCGATAGCCCGGGGTTCGATTCCCCGTATCCGAATTTGAATAAACATTCACGCGAGTTTTTTCCTCTTTCCAGTCAGTGAGTGCGTGTTGTGCAGTAAGTGATACAGTGAATATGATTTTCCATATATATTACACTCTGGTAGATCATTATGAATTTAGAAACACATATGCACATCGTATTTGGCAACATTCGAGGGGTTATATTACCACGAGAGTAGTAGGAGGAGAGGTGGCGTGCATAGTCATTGAATCAGACCCATTCCATTCAGTCAGACTCGAGCAGCAGCATTTCCACCCCTATGTCCRAGAGGCATGCGCCAGAGGCTGTACTCGGACGTGTGAAGTTCGCTTAAACCAATGTAGAGAGCAATAACGGCCGTCACGAATCCGAAAGCGCCTCCGGCGTCACGCAAGCTAAAGATTGGGGTCAGAAAGAGGTTTGTCAAGATTCGGAATAGCGGGGGGGTGGAGAGGAAGGAGAGTGTGGGCGTGGGTATGAAGAGRGGGGTAGTGGAGAGTGGTGGAAGGAAATGCTTACGCGTTATTGTGACGGGTGGGCCAGTTGCCAATAGCAAGGAGTAAATAGGAAAGCGCCCAGAAGAAGGTGAGGAGAGAGAACGCAATGCTTCTTCGAAGTACTCCAAGGCTGAAGTGGGGCCGGGAATTTAGTCGACGTAGACCAGATACGTCATGCTTTGGGGTGAACTTACAAGAAGAAGACGGTTATGATGAACCAAACCATGAGATAGAGGCCCATAGCGTCCCCACCAGGACCGTTCGTGTTGCTGTTCGCTGAATTATTCGGGCCCATGACAAGAATATTGACGGCGTATGAGATCCAAAAGCTGCCATAGAGCGTGAAGACTAGAAAATGCTCAGTGAAAACCAGAATCACTGATTAGTGAGGGGAAGCGGTCCTTACATGCCGATCCATAGACGTTGCCGCGCGGGAACTCCCACATGCCAGCCATGAATTGAGCCAAGCCCCCTACAAACAAACCCATACCGACAATGCCCACATCAGAATCGACTCCACGAGTTCCTACGCTGTAGAAGGACCAAAGGAATACGGTGATAGCRAATGCCCACATTCCGCTATAGCCGAAATTAATATCATCAATAACTCAGGAGATAGGTACGAGGAAGAGGGGGTGGGGATAGAGGGAGATGACGTACGTTGGCCCCGGATTGGCAATGCGGGTAAAATAGCGCTGGTAGGACACTGGATCGTCCGTCCACGGTCCGTAGCCATTTGCTGGTGACATAGGTCCGTAGTTGCCCAGCGTGCCTCCGCCGCCCACGCGCGTCTTCTCACCAATGACGGTGGGATCAGAGGTAGTGCTGGGGCGGGCGGTGTTCTGAGCGGGATCAACAGCAGCCATTGTTGTAGATGCACAGGAGGGGATAGAGAGCTTAGGCTTGGAGGCTTTGGAGTTGGAGAGCTAGCCGCCATGGGCAGGACTCGTTATATGTTGGCCCCAATGCCCCGAAGCGGAAGTGGAAAAAGGAATGGGACGAGTGAGGTAATTAGCGACACACAACAAGCATCATACGCATACGCAAGTCCCCCTCCCAGTTGCCAAAAATATTGTGCACTCCGTGTCAGGAATGGATGCGAACGAGCTCCGCCCGGGAAACATTAAGCGGTCCAGAAACATTCGAGAGGGTTCTAGGGAGTCTGCCGAGCGGCGGCAGCGGGTACCTTGGGATCTCGTGGAACGGAAGTCGGCCAAGGGCATCGCAGGGTCCATCAGAGGGACTCCATGATTCCTTTGTTTTGTACAGTCCACCGTGAGTGCGTGAGGAGAGCAGGAGGACCGGAGGACTGGAGGTGCACGGTAGGTGATGACAATGAGGGATTTTCAAATCTACTGCTGCTGATCTTCTTGATTAAACACGGACAAACCATCATGTTGATGCATGATGCCCGTCCTGCTCAAGTTACTCGTCGCCCTCTGCCCACTTCGGAACCAGAAAAAAACAGGAGGGCGCGACCTTACATGGTGCTGAATTCAATCAAAATCCTGGATTCGGCTAGGGTCACCAGATATATTAAGGGAAAATAGTACACGATATGTCGATTAAACATTTCATGTATCGAACGGGGGTGATTGCAATTCTTGGTGTTTAGCATCACAGTTTACCTGGGATAGAGTCACTAGAAATACCCTTCAGCCTCCCAGCCTCCGTCATTGTCGAAATGGCATTGTTTGAGTGATCCTCAACAGAATCCAAGGTCATCGACTTTAATAAGGTTCCCGTTGTTTAGGTACCCCTGCCTATCTGACCAGTGGTCAACTTATGCCGGCCAAGCCCTATATCGCTCTCGCTACTCCCAAAGGCACGCTCAAGCGTCACCTGTTCCGTGTCATAAATGGACTTTTGCCTTTCAACTAGCACGATGATCGCCGTCGGATACATCCCTATGATTGCAAATTGAGTTCCCCGTTCGCCTCGGATTGATGGCTCCATGTGGACCTACCATCGCTTGTTGAATAATAGCATTGACTGCTTCAATCGCGATAAAGGACCCAGGGCTGAATTGACCCATTTATCGGAACTGGTTGGATGGTCTGAACAAAGGACTCAGAGGACAGGGAGCTGATATATTACTCGCTGGAGACGTACATAAAGAACCAAGTAAATGGCACCAGACTCGATGAACAAGGTCATGGTCTTTTCGGCCTGCGTCCGCCGATTAGGCAGAGCCCAAGTACTGTGACGCACTTCGGCGGTATTTCGCTCCGAGGGGTCCCTGCCAGAGGAACCCAAGCGAAAGAGACTTACCAAGCCTTGTACATGATTAGGCCGGTACAAACGACGTTTGTGGCGTATGAGAGACTTGAGGCTAGCTGTATCGGCTCTGGTGCATGACAATAGTCCAACCGAACCAACGGATGGATCATTACTTTCTACCGACCAACCGCTCTCGACGTTGCAGCCGAGTTCGTAGAATGTAGCCACTAAGCGGGAAACGGAACGACGCATTAATCAGTTCATGTGCCTACCAGAGGTTAGAGGGGAAAATAAAAGGTAGCCGCACCGAGGGATCCGAGCCAGGTGAGGATTGGGACGATGAAATATTGTTTAGCATCGCAGAAGAGCATCCATGTCCGGAATACACCAGAGGATAATAGTCGATGTGGAGATGAGGAGATAGATCCCTGTGATGAGGCTGGAGTCACTCTCCCCTGACAAGGTGACTTTACCATAACGGGCGCATTTGGAGGCGATTCGCACGGATTTCGAGATGAAGTCATAACCAACCTTGGAGAGCACCTCAAGAGTCACTCGCCACGGTCGATGTGATGAGGGGTGGAAGGGGAGTAACTCATAGCAGAGAATTAGTTTACGCATAACCCGAAACTGAACTCAAACTCGCAAAGGAAGTGGGCGAAGTGTTCAAAGATGTGCCTTATGTCAAGGTCTTTGCAGGAATTCTGCTCTATATCATAACTATTCCAAAGGTGCACATACACTGGCTAAAGAATTGAACTGCTTGTCTAACTGTACAACAGGAAAAAATATTGCTCATTTGCTGTGCATCCCCGGTCCCAAACACGTTGCGCATTCACCCAAGACCGTCCCCTCCTCGTTTCGTGGGAGCAGCATCCTTTGCCTGGACAATTTTGAAACCATTTGGGAGGATGAAACTTATACTCGAGGAGTCATATATACCAGCAGATGAATTTACTAACAAACTACTTCAAGTAGCTGATAGGATTCCTCTAGCTCTTAACTTGGTCGTTGCTCAATTACGCGAAGACGGGGAGACGCCCGAGCTGTTGTGGGCCCGATGGAAGGAGGCACAGACGAAGGAAAGCCATGGGACTTCACCAGCAAGCACAGGATGTGCTTGGTGAAGCAAATGATATTCAGAGCACGGGAGTGGTGTATATCCGAAGGGAACAGCGGGATAAAGCTGAGGAGCTTTTTATTAAAGCCATCGATCTTCGTGAGGTACAAGATGTGCTTGGTGTGGCCAATGATGTCCAGGGCTTAGGTCGTGGTTACTTGCGCCAAATGAAACTGGATAAAGCCGAAGAATATTTCTCCCAATCATCGCGCGGTGAGAATGTGGATTTGATTTTCCTTGAAGAAGCTCAGGCACGCAGAGAGGCGCCACCGGAAGCCTAAGTGATCTACTCTTACTCTATTCTATCCGCTATCTGATTTATATCCATTGTTGCTATAGTTATGGCTTCGAGCTCAGTGCAATGGCATATGTGAGATGGGGAAGAAATGCTTCGTAGTTCTACGTGTCGCATTCCCGTTCATTTCTTTTAAACAAAGTTGCGAACGAGTTATACAGCCGGGGCATGCGTATATGAACGACGTTGAAGCTTTTCTGTATGGCTAGCGGAGGGGGCACCTAAGAGGTGGAGAACACAAGACCTGAATGTTGATGTGATACTTGATTTCAATTGGTTGAACGACAGAACATACCTAGCTTCTGCAAGTCTCGATTGGAAGTGAGTTTCATAACTTAGGGGTAAGCTATACATATATACTCTGAAAGCGGTGATGATGGAAACGGAAAGATAAAATGTAGAGGAGCCAGGTATCCAGATATGCATTTAAATCAGTCATGTGTCAGTATGGTTGTGAGTGGGAGCCTGGGTCATTCCCAGCGATTTTCCCTTGGAATGGCGAAGCTGCCTACCTCTGCAATCAGCAATGTTGGTGAGGCGCGACGGCGATAGCCTCAAACAGACCAACAGCCATTATTCTTTTCTATTTTCGCTTATTATTCACTATCCCAAAAAGTAAGAATCCACGATGCCCACCAGAATTTCTTGTTCCGATGTTCCGTTGTCCTAGCTATATAGTTATATCCTTTCACAACAGATAAAAGCTCCGGGAGACAACAGCGAGCCCCAACAGTTCACGACATATTCGCGTGGCGCTGAGTACATTTGTCAATAGGCGATATTACCGGTCAAGTACATGCAGTATTGTGATTAATCCAGTGGACCCACCACAGCCCGACCCTCGGTGTGTTAGCTAATCGGTCCCAAAGGCAGCTCATACTAGCTCCCCACATGATTGGCTCTAGTTCTCTTATTGTGTCAGGACCGGGTGCTGCCTCGGATCCAATGTTTCCAATATTTTATCGTACTCGTTCTATCGAGTTCAGTCATGAAGCGCCGTATTGGTTAACGTACTTAGCGTCACGCTCATTCCGTAAATCGCTGAGGTACTCGAAAAGGGTTTTGTAAGTGTGAAAAACAAATATAGTTTTGATAAAAGAGGATCGGCACGTAGAATATGAAATACGTGCCGGTGGGTGTAGTCCGTGACTCTAATTGTCGCGCCTCGCCAACGCGCCGAAGTCATGATCTTATCAAATGGAACCCAGGGTTGATTAATCTGACTCAGTAACGGTACTACTCTTATATATAGCGCGACAGGTTGTTTCTCACCACTCTTATATTCGTCTTATCACACTCGCACTTACGCCTCCACACCAAAAATCTTTCATCGAATGGGGACGGAATGCAAAGCGAAAGACTGCGGGAAACCTGTGCATGTGTGTGCTGTCGAAATACAAGGGAAAAAAATAAAACTTCAGCTATGCGTAGCCGTAATGCTCCTTCCCTCTCACAAAGCTTGCACTAGACAATGACTTTGTCAATAGCTCAATGATAAGGCGACCTCAAAACGAATTCAAGTAATGTACTCTTACTCTATTCTACCCGCTCTCTGATTCTCTGAGCTCAGTACCTTGGCATTAGTAAAACGGGTAAGAAATGCTTTATAATCTACGTGTTGCATTCGCGTTCATTTTTTGTTCAAAAGCCGACACAGGCATAGCGGGAAAATGCGTCTACGAACAAGTTACGATTTGATGTGTTAGCGAAGGGAGACCGTGGGTTATATAAAGCTTTTATGTATGGCTAGTGAATGGCAACGCACGAGATGTGGAGAGCGCAAGTACCTGAGTGTCAATATGATAGCGGCTTTCACTTGGCTGAACTACAGAAGGTACCTAGGTTCATCGGCGTGTGCGAGTCTCAGTTGGAAGTAGGTCCCATAGCTTTGAAGGGGGCTTCGTGTCACGAAAAGTAATGCCGATTATTATGTCTTGACCCGATGTACACAAGAATTTGTCCTCGAATTGCGCCAGCCCTGTCGTGAGGTCGAGGACTGCTAGACACGAACTATGTTCAATGTGAAAATGATGCGATCTAGCACCTGTGTGTTTTTACTTCGACCACCTAGCAGAGGTGTATTTCCAATCAGGGCGATGGAGGATATCGTGGCCGTGGGACCAACAAAGATTGCATCGGAGAGAAATAAACCGGCGAGAGTCTGCAAGGTGGGCGCAAGCGCTTTAATGGGGCTGCTGTCAGCTGCTCCCTGGTTGTGAATTGCTGTCACGAGACTGCAATGGAGGCATCCAGGGTTAAACGGGCGAGCAACAGAGGTCATGGGAGTAGGGTATGAATGAGTGCTGCTGTGTGAGATTGAGGATCGAAGCTTATCCCAGAAAGTGCAGGCAGCAGATAAGGAGGGGGTTCTGATTAAATAGCTAGGCAGATGTCNGGGAACTCCCACATGCCAGCCATGAATTGAGCCAAGCCCCCTACAAACAAACCCATACCGACAATGCCCACATCAGAATCGACTCCACGAGTTCCTACGCTGTAGAAGGACCAAAGGAATACGGTGATAGCAAATGCCCACATTCCGCTATAGCCGAAATTAATATCATCAATAACTCAGGAGATAGGTACGAGGAAGAGGGGGTGCGGATAAGGGGAGATGACGTACGTTGGCCCCGGATTGGCAATGCGGGTAAAATAGCGCTGGTAGGACACTGGATCGTCCGTCCACGGTCCGTAGCCATTTGCTGGTGACATAGGTCCGTAGTTTCCCAGCGTGCCTCCTCTATCCACGCGCGTCTTCTCACCGATGACGGTGGGATCAGAGGTAGTGCTGGGGCGGGCGGTGTTCTGAGCGGGATCAACAGCGGCCATTGTCGTAGATGCACAGGAGGGGATAGAGAGCTTAAGGCTTGGAGGCTTTGGAGCTGGAGAGCTAGCCGCCATGGGCAGGACTCGTTATATGTTGGCTCCAATGCCCCGAAGTGGAAGTGGAAAAAGGAATGGGACGGGTGAGGTAATTAGCGACACACAGCAAGCATCATACGCATACGCAAGTCCCCCCTCCAGTTGCCAAAAATATTGTGCACTCCGTGTCAGGAACGAGCTCCGCCCGGGAAACATTAAGCGGTCCAGAAACATTCGAGAGGGTTCTAGGGAGTCTGCCGAGCAGCGGCGGCGGGTACCTTGGGATCTCGTGGAACGGAAGTCGGCCAAGGGCGTCGCAGGGTCCATCAGAGGGACTCCATGGTTCCTTTGCCTTTGTGCAGTCCGCCGTGAGTGCGTGAGGAGAGCGGAGGACCGGAGGTGCACGGTAGGTGATGACAATGAGGGATTTTCAAATCTACTGCTGCTGATCTTCTTGATTAAACACAGACAAACCATCTGTTGATGCATGATCCCCGTCCTGCTCAAGTTACTCGTCGCCCTCTGCCCACTCCGGAACCACGAAAAAACGGAGGGCGCGACCTTACATGGTGCTGAATACAATCAAAACCCTGGATTCGGCTAGAGTCACTAGATATATTAAGGGAAAATAGTACACGGTATGTCGATTAAACATTTCATGTATCGAACGGGGAGATTGCAATTCTTGGTGTTTAGCATCACAGTTTACCTGGGATAGAGTCACTAGAAATATCCTTCAGCCTCCCAGCCTCCACCATTGTCGAAACGGCATTGTTTGAGTGATCCTCAACAGATTCCAAGCCCATCGACTGTAATGGGGTTCCCGTTATTTGGATACTCGTGCCTATCTGACCAGTGGTCAACTTATGCCGGCCAAGCCCTATATCCCTCTTGCTACTCCCAAAGGCACGCTCAAGCGTCACCTATTCCGTGTCATAAATGGATTTTTTGCCTTTCAACTAGCACGATGATCGCCGTCGGATACATCCCCTATGATTGCAAATTGAGTTCCCCGTTCGCCTCGGATTGATAGCTCCATGTGGACCTACCATCGCTTGTTGAACAATAGCATTGATTACTTCAATCGCGATAAAGGGCCCAGGGCTGAATTGACCCCCATTTATCGGAACTGGTTGGATGGTCTGAACAAAGGGCTCAGAGGACAGGGAGATGATATATTACTCACTGGAGACGTTCATAAAGAACCAAGTAAATAGCACCAGACTCGATGAACAAGGTCATGATCTTTTCGACCTGCATCCGCCGATTAGGCAGAGCCCAAGTACTGTGACACACTTCGGCGGTAGACCCTGTGATAAATATGTATCAGACATCATTTCGCCCCGAGGGGTCCCTGCCAGAGGAATCCAAGCGAAAGAGTCTTACCAAGTCTTGTACATGATTAGGCCGGTGCAAACGATGTTTGTGGCGTATGAGAGACTTGAAGCTAGCTGTATCGGCTCTGGCGCATGACAATAGTCCAACCGAACCAACGGATGGATCATTACTTTCCACCGACCAGCCGCTCTCGACGTTGCAGCCGAGTTCGTAGAATGCAGCCACTAAGCGGGAAACGGAACGACGCATTAATCAGTTGATGTGCCTACTAGAAGTTAGAGGAGGAAATAAAAGGTAGCCGTACCGAGGGATCCGAGCCAGGTGAGGATTGGGACGATGAAATATTGTTTAGCATCGCAGAAGAGCATCCATGTCCGCCAAATTACAACACTGTCTCCAGGGGTGAGCTAGGTAGGGCGAGAGGGTGGGCTTATCAGAATGCTGATGAAACTATAAAAAGAGAAAGCGGCAGGAAGCGCGTACCATAAATATGAACAGCATTTCCCCGGTCCACATCCATGGCTGGAGCGTTCTGTCTGCGAAATCTTTCTTTTCCTGTAAGCTTACCTCGGAATGATCCATAAGGACGATTTGGACTCGTTTAATAATATCGATCAGGTCCATTATGAGGAAGGTGGTCGAGGCACCGAACGTGATATGTGTCACGACTAGGAGGGAACATGCTGCACCCGACCGACGAACTTTTCGGCTGTGGCGGGGAGGAATGGGGACGGAGCCAATTGAGGTCGGTCAGCGGGTCGGGTAGAATGGAATATACCAGAGGACAATAGTCGATGTGGAGATGAGGAGACAGATCCCTGTGATGAGCTGGAGTCGCTCTCCCCTGACAAGGTGACTTTACCATAACAGGCGCATTCGGAGGCGATTCGCACGGTTTTGGAGATTGAAGTCATAACCAACCTTGGAGAGCACCTCAGAGTCACTCGCCATGGTCGATGCGATGAGGGGTGGAAGGGGAGTAACTCATAGCAAAGAATTAGTTTACGTATAACTCGATGCTGGCTCGGTAAAACGACTGGGCGCAATACGAAATGGGGCGCCACCCATTTCTCAATCTTGAATTTTTGATCCCATCATTATGAAGGATTCGACGGGGAGGGTGAAACCTGTCGTGGTAATTGATTCGGAGGTAGCAAAGGCGTTGGTATTCCTTTCGCTAGGTATTCCTTTCGCTACTTTTATCTCTTGTTGGCTCTGGCTCATTCTGATATTCTATTGTACTGTACATCCTTGGACAGGTCTTGCGCGCAATGCGTATTCCCTCAAGAAGGATCAGTGAACGAAAGCACATAAAGATGATTCAGTACTACACAATTCCAACTCACTCTATGCATACATCGAGGCCATCAGTCACGGCTTTCTTACAGCTGAGAAAAGGTGCCCTGACTGTCGATTTGGTCAGAAGTAGAGATTGTAATATATCAGTTCACCGACAGACACAATAGGCACATGAAGTATCGGCGTATACCAGTATGGCACTGGTCGGAAATATGTCTTGCAACATAGGGGGATGTCCTGGAAAACGACGGCGATAGAGCGTCTTGGCAAAGTGGGAGCCTACTCAGTGGACAAACTTGTCCTCAAACCGGGCTGGATCGCTGATAGCATATCCTGAGGACCGAAAGAGAATTCAACACAAATGAGAACACCAGGTCTACGGAGCTTCTCCTTGGTTAGCCCAGTCCTCATCAAACAGGACCAAAATCGGTGAGAGCCAAACGGGACTCACCCAGTGGACGACGGTTTCTAAATTGCCAGCCCATGCGCTTGTATCGTTTCAATGTCCGTTCAATATCGTTGGTTATAAACGCACCAAGTAGATGACGCAGCGGCGGTACATGAGAATTCCTCGGCACAGCAGTGGTCCGCATCGGCATCAGGTATACAATGGCCAGATCTAGAAATAGCTACTTCTGCTTTCTGAAATAAATTGTACTGCACAAAGCATAAAATGATGCCAACAAAGTCCAGCCAATAAACCCATGATCCCCACTTCACACAACACCCCACAAAACTCAGCAACGGCCATGTCTACCCATGAGTTATCCCCCACTCTCGGGCTTATCATTCCCCTACCAACTGTCGATCTACCAGCAAACTCCGAATACATCGCCTCCACGATACTAGCTTGGCCGAAACTGGACCCAAACTCGCAAAGGAAGGGGGCGAAGTGTTCAACGATGTGCCTTATGTCAAGGTCTTTTGCTCTGTATCATACCTATTCGAAACGTGCACATACACTGGTTAAAGAATTGAACTGCTTATCTGACTGTACAATAGGAAATTCAAACTGAAAAGGACCGATGCTAGGAATTGATCGATGAGATATTGCGTAGGTCAAATGTTATTCTCGACGGCCTGTGCAAAACGACTACATCGCCCAACAAAGACCAGCTGATGGACACGAAGGAGACATTAGAAGTTTTTTTTTTTTTTTCTTCATTTTATCGTCCCAGAGGCTACTCCTCATGTCGGACGTACTTCTACTACGGTTCAGAGTCTGGACTGCTTTAGGGCCCCTGACCCTTTGTTACATTAGAAGATTATAATCGGTACCCAAACATCCGGTCCCCTTTGAGCCACCGGACTACTGAACTCACCCACCACTCAGTCTCCTTCAGAAAATTCTCAGCACTCTCAAGAAAACAACCCCAAAAGGTGGATGGGCCAAAGGCGATCGATTTGTGAATCGGAACTCGAGGGTTGAGACGATAGCTAAGTATGATCAACTTACAGATGACTTCAATACAAACCTTATTGTACGTACAATTCGCACTTCCATTGTCTAAATTCACTCCATCTTCATAGACCGAGCTCCTCCTCAAGCCGTGGGATCCACCACAACCCGCTCATCAGCCTTCAGCCCCTGCCAGGTGCAATCACATTGTCTTTTCTCCAACCGCAGCCCTGACTATTGTTTGCCTCTCCAGCGTCTTCTACAGGCCTGTTCCACGTCCAGGTCGGATGATCGGGAGAGATGAAGAAAAGTCCAAGATCATTGAAACCCTACTGGCCCAGGCGCCGCCCCGAGTCGCCATCTTGGGAGAGGGTGGGATGGGGAAGACGACACTCGCTCTCACCATCCTCTACGATGATACAGTGATCAAGTGATACCCTTCGCAGCACTTCGTCTTCTGTGAAGCGATCAAAACCTACCGTGATTTAGTTCTCAACATCGCTCATTCGCTGTGCATCCCCGGTCCCGAACACGATGCGCATTTACCCAAGACCATCCCCTCCTCGTTTCGTGGGAGCAGCATCCTTTGCCGGGACAATTTTGAAACCATTTGGGAGGATGAAACAATTCAACAAGACTTAGAGGAGTTCTTATCCCACCTTGATCACCAACCACAACTGGCCATTGTTATGACCATGTGAGGTACACAGCGACCATACGGAGTTTCGTGGTCGTAACCATTGCTCCCGCCTCTGAAAAGGCTGAGTGACGTCGATTCGAAACTTATACTCGAGGAGTCATGTACACCAGCGGACGAATGCACTAACAAGCTGCTTCAGGTTGCTGATGGGATTTCTCTGGCTCTTAACTTGATCGTTGCTCAATTACGCGAAGACGGGGAGACGCCCGAACTGTTGTGGGCCCGATGGAAGGAAGCACAGACGAAGGCCATAGGAACCGGTCGCAGCCACCGTTATCCAACCTCGACGCTATCCATTCACCTGTCAGTGTACAGTCCACGTATGCAGGCGGACCCAGATGCAATTCGTGTCTTCGAGATGCTGTCGAGCCTTCCGAATGGGTTCCCGTGTCGGCCAGAGGCCTGGGGAGAACTGTGCCACTGTGGGCACGGAAATGAGAATGCGAGTGCAACCGAAAAAACAGTTGCATGACCTT
>JAECYV010000007.1:1474157-1485368 GCA_023014305.1 Lepiota subincarnata
ACAACACGCGCGGTGGTGTATTCGAGACGATTCGAGACTGAGAGACGAAGCTAGTGGTAGGTCATCCCCTCGAGGGAGCCGGGATATATTGGCGAGGGTACACTACCTATATACCTACGGCTACGTGAGAAATAATGTAGAGGAATGATTTCGGCTGCAGCCCAAATCATATCCTCACAGGCCATTCAAGAGTTACGGACGCATATACCATGATGTCCTAATCATCTGGGAATCTTGGAAGCGTTACAGCGTGTCTCACTGGTGTACATAGATAGACTACACGGGCAGGTGAGATAATGCTGGTGCCAATCCGGGAGTTTGGCATGGGGTTACCGATGGAATCTCCTCTGGACGACTGCCTAGTTGACTTCTACGCCAAACTGACAATTCGCTTTGCCAAGTACACGGATCCTGCGGGCTACAGCATAATCATCCTTAATATACACCCGGTCTTGATGAAGGTCTTGAATCAGGACCAGGTGAATGATATGGTGATCAGTTCTTCTATCGACTACACATGTTGATCAATATATATCGGTAATCCTACATCGGAAATGATTGATTTGGCAAAGCAGAAACGATTGGCATGCCGAACCCTCATGCACGGTGTGTCTCAGCTTTGTCACGGGTATACCTTGTCTAGGATAAGCTTTGCGATGCCGAGCGATCTCTGAAGCAAGTCATCGAGTTTTATAGGCAGGCGAATGATGGACCTTGTGAGGCCGACAATGTCTGGGATCGGGGAGCAGTGTACTTGCGACAATCCAAGCTGGGTAAAGCTGAGGGGTGTCTCATCAAAGCTATGGAGCTTCATCGGGAGGCATAGGATGTGCTTGGTGAAGCAGATGATGTCTAGTTCCTGGGAGAAGTGCATCTACGATGGGAAAAACTGGATGAAGCTGAGAAGTGTTTTACCAAAGCGATAGAGCTTCACCAACAGCTGGGTTCTGTGCTTGGTCAAGTAAATGATGTCCAGATTCTGGGAGAAGTACACCTACGACAGGACAAGCTGAAAGATGTTGAGTGTTTCACCAAAGCCATTGGAGCTTCATCGGCAAGCATGGGGTGTGCGTGGTGAGGCCAATAATGTCTAGAAATTGGGAGAATTACACCTGCGACGATCCAATTTGGATGAAGCTGAGGAGTGCTTCGCCAAGGCCATAGAGCTTCACCAGAAGGCACATGACGTACCTGGAGGTGCTTATGATGTCAAGAACTTGGGACGGGTGCACCTGCGACGGGGCGAGCTTGTCGAAGATTAACGACGAGACACAGACCATGTTTCGCGTCGGATCTTTTCTCCTATAATATTCTCTTGTTCTTCAATTTATCAAATTCCTTGTGATTCTTTACCATTTCTAGTGACGTAGTACAAGAGGACATTTTTCTCCGTGTCTTGAACTTTTCAGACTTTCAATAATTACTCCTATGTAGTTTATCTTATAAAGGAACCCGTTCGCATAACCTGAAGTCCAGTCTTCACCTCGCGGACTTCAGGTATGCTTACCCTCCTTACTTCGAACACTTGTATCTAACCAGTCTTCGCCTCGCGGACTTCAGACTCTGATCATACAATACACTCACTAAACCCTGCATCTATCCTCGTTAGAGCTGGAAGAAGCTGTGGAGCGTTTCACCAAAGCTACAGAGCTTTACCGTAAGGCACAGGATGTGCTTGGTGAAGCAAATGATATTCAGAGCACGGGAGTGGTGTATATCCGAAGGGAACAGCCGGCTAAAGCTGAGGAGTTTTTTATTCAAGCCATCGAGCTTCACCGTAAGGCACAAGATGTGCTTGGCGAGGCCAATGATGTCCAGGGCTTAGGTCGTGTTTATTTGTGCCAAATGAAGCTGGATAAAGCCGAAGAATATTTCTCCCAATCATCGCGCGGTGAGAATGTGGACTTGATTTTCCTTGAAGAAGCTCAGGCACGCAGAGAGGCGCCACCGGAAGCCTAAGTAATCTACTCTTACTCTGTTCTATCCGCTATCTGATTTATATCCACTGTTGCTGTAGTTACTGCTCCCAGCTCAATGCAATGGCATATGTGAGATGGGGAAGAAATGCTTCGTTGTTCTACGTGTCGCATTCCCATTCATTTCTTTTAAGCAAATTTGCGAAACGAGTTATACAGCCAGAGCATGCGTATATGAACAAAGTTAAAGCTTTTCTGTATGACTAGCGGAGGGGACACACAAGGGATGGAGAACACAAGACCTGAATGTTGATATAATACTTTTTTTTAATTGGTTGAACGACAGAATATACCTAGCTTCTGCAGGTCTCGATTGGAAGTAAGTTTCATAACTTAGGGGTAAGCTATACATGTATACTCTGAAAGCGGTGGTGATGGAAATGGAAAGATAAGATGTAGAGGCAGGTATCCAGATATGCATCCAAGTCAGTCATGTGTCAGTATGGTTGTGAGCGGGAGTCTGGGTCATTCCCAGCGATTTTCCCTTGGAATGGCGAAGCTGCCTACCTCCACAATCAGCAATGTTGGTGAGGCTCGACGGCAAAAGCCTCAGACAAACAAACATCCATTATTCTTCTCTATCCTCGCTTATTATTCACTATCCCAAAAAGTAGGAATCCACGATGCCCATCAGAATTTCTTGTTCCGGTGTTTTCTTGTCCTAGCTATATAGTTATATCCTTTCACAACAGATAAAAGCTCCGGGAGACAACAGCGAGCCCAAACAGTTCACGACATATTCGCGTGACGCTGAGTACATTTGTCAATAGGCAATGTTACCGGTCAAGTACATGGAGTATTGTGATTAATCCAGTGGACCCACAACAGCTCGATCCTCGGTGTGTCAGCTGATCGGTCCCAAAGGCTGCTCATACTCGCTCCCCACATGATTGGCCCTAGTTCTCTTGTTGTGTCAGGACCGGGTGCTGCCTCGCATCCAATGTTTCTAATATTTTATCGTACTCGTTCTATCTAGTTCAGCCATGAAACGCCATATTGGTTAACGTACTCGGCGTCACGCTAATTCCGTGAATCGCTGAGGTACTCGAAAAGGGTCCTTTTGTAAGTGTGAAAAATAAATATAGTTTTGATAAAAGAGGAATATCGGCACGTAGAATATGAAATACGTGCCGGCGGGTGTAGTCCGTGACTCTAATTGTCGCACCTCGCCAACGCGCCGAAGTCATGATTTCATCAAATGGAACACAGGGTTGATTAATCTGACTCAGTAACGGTACCACTCTTATATGTAGCGCGACAGGTTGTTTCTTACCACTATTATAAGTCTTATCACACTCGCACTTACGCCTCCACACCAAAAATCTTTCATCAAATGGGGGCGGAATGCAAAGCGAAAGACTGCGGGAAACCTGGGCAAGTGTGTGCTGTCGCAATACAAGGGAATGGAATAACAATTCGGCTATGCGTACACTGCCGTAATGCTCCTTCACTCTCACACAGTTTGCACTAGACACTGACTTTGTCAATAGCTAGATGATAAGGCTCCCAATATTGACCTCAAAACGAATTCAGGTAATCTACTCTTACTCTATTCTACCTGCTCTCTGATTCTCTGAGCTCAGTACCTTGGCATTAGTAAAACGGGTAAGAAATGCTTCATAAATCTACGTGTTGCATTCCCGTTCATTTTTTGTTAGAAAAACAATGACACAGGCATAGCGGGAAAATGCGTATACGAACAATTTACGATTTAATGTGTTAACGAAGGGAGACCATGGGTTATATAAAGCTTTTATGTATGGCTAGTGGATGGCAACGCACGAGATGTGAAGAGCGCAAGTACCTGAGTATCAATATGATAGCGGCTTTCACTTGGCTGAACTACAGAAGGTACATAGGCTCATCGGCGTGTGCGAGTCTCGGTTGGAAGTAGGTCCCATAACTTTGAAGGCGGCTTCGTGTCGCGAAGAGTAGTGCCGATTCTTGTGTCTAGGCCTGGTGTACACAAGAACTTGTCCTCGAACTGCGCCAGCCCTGTCGTGAGGTCGGGGACTGCTAGACACGAACTGTGTTCAATGTGAAAATGATGCGATCTAGCACCTGTGCGTTTTTACTTCGACCACCTAGCAGGGGTGTATTGCCAATCAGGGCGATGGAGGGTATCGTGACCGTGGTGTCAACAAAGATTGCATTGGAGAGAAATAAACCGGCGAGAGTCTGCAAGGTAGGCGCAAGCGCTTCAATGGGGCTGCTGTCAGATGCACCCTGGATGTGAATTGCTGTCACGAGACTGCAATGGAGGTATCCAGGGTTAAACGGGGCGAGCAACAGAGGCCATTGGAGTAGGGTATGAATGAGCGCTGCTGTGTGAGATTGAGGGCCGAGGCTTACCCCAGAAAGTGCAGGCAACAGCTAAGGAGGGGGGGTCCTAATTAAATAGCTAGACAGGCGTCAAAGAAGTCACAAACGTTCTATGTGTGCAGGGAGAGGGAGAGCGGAGTAGCGTGGAAGCTCACTGGATAGATGCGATTACTGGGAGGTTGGAGGTGAGGAGTTTCGAGTAGTGCCGAGCGAAAGGATGCGCAAGGTTGCTGTGGCTGCAGTTTCACCGAGGGGGAGATGGAGTCTATTATCCTCTGCATTTGGCGCAGTAGCAGCATTTGTTTTCGGGGGAGCACTTGAGGAGGCGGGGGCAGGGAGTATCGTTTCAGCCGCGGTTAACGTTGAGCGGCTGTGCGCTTGTGGGGCTCTACCGTATCTGAGATCTAGCCGAGATACATAATTGTTGAGCGTGGGAACCATGATACATCGTTATCCGTATTTGCACATGTTTGAAACCCAAGAGAGGCCTGCTCATCGTCTGCCACAGCGACCAGCATGCGTCGTCTGAGTCTCCAYGCCTCTGCACTCAATGACGAAGAATACAAGCTTTTTACGGATAGCATCCTCGACCTTGCGATCTCGGACTCTGGGCCTCCCACATCCACAGCGGACAGCCGCGACGATGCTTTTTATGAGGGCATCACCGTCAGCGTGCGAGAAGTCCGTGCGTGGCTCCGTGGWCGCTATCCGGACATTCCAGTGACAAGCATAGATACCGTATGTCCACACGCTCTGTCCCCGTCACCCCCGTCCCTCATCCCAGGCCCCCTGCAGATYCTCAGGTTCTTCTCGCCCGCACTCGCCCAGGAAGACACACTTTCTGGCGGCCAGTTCTTCGCTGCTCTCCGGCTGGTCGTCCATGTCCAGCACGGCAAGGAGGCAGATCGAGCTCTTGCATTTGTTCAGGGTGTGCCTCGTGTTTGCTCGTCCTCCCTCCACACGCCCCTATTGCTAATCTCCGCTTCCGTTAGCGCGTCCCACACCACCGCCTGGCGCATCACTAAAGCCGACACCGCCTCTGCCCCACTCTCCAGCGYGTGCGGARCACTCRCATGCCTCAGCCGCCGCCCCCGAACYAGCCCCCCCACAAACGAACCCCTTCTCGTACGAATCAGGACACCAGCCTCCGTTGCACCCGTCGCACCGGCAAGAACCCAATAAAACAGCCCATTCCCCCCACAACCCTTTCGTGACCCAARGCAAGCACATCTCTGCACGCTCCGAGGACGGCTCAGGCAAGCTCCCACCCCTCCCCCCTCGAAAACCCCCCATCCCTGTCCCACCCCCCCGCCACGCTGCTGTCTCCTCCCCCTCTCTTTCCCGCCCCCAGCTCCACCCCAGCTCGTTTCCCCGCACCACCCCTCCAGCTGCCACTCCACATGCTTCCCCAGTCCCCCCCATCCCTCCCAAGCCCAAAGCCTCCGCCCACTTCACATCCACCCTGATCAAACAAAGCCTCCAGGCCAGTAAGGCGGCACAGACAATGAAAAAGGCCGAGGAAGAGCTGGAGAAAGAACGTGTGCTGCAGGTRCTCCGTAGCAGCGCCGTCGTCTCGGGTGCGCGTTCTTTTGCTGGTGCGAMCATCACGCACTCATCCATAGCTATAGGTAGTAATCTGCAGGGTCCCTATGGCAGTCGGAGCCCGTCAAAGCGACCGCCCGCGGCCAAGTCGGACTCGAGTGCAAGTTGGAGTGGGGAGGATGGTAGGGACAGGCCACCTCTGCCTCGGAGGAGGCATCAGCATCGGCAACAACCCAGTCCGCCGATGTCGGTTAGCTCGCTGGAGCAGGTYGCGCTTGCTATCGCGCCTTCTGGGAGTAAATCCCGTACCCCGTACAGCTCGAGCCCGTTTGACTCTCCAGACACCTCGCCTCGCTCCAGAACGGTTCCGGAATTGCCTGGTGTRGCTGGATTACCGCCGCCTACGCATCCGGATCGTAAACCATACCACACAGCATCCACACTGACCGATGAACCATCGCCATTCCATCGTAACCTGGAATCGTTCGAAGCTGCATACGGGGGTGCCCAACCGACATCCGAATCGACATCCAAYACGGCCATGTCGATGGAACCGCCGACAACGCCCACCGCTGCGGATATCAGTGGTTCRGGGTCCTCGTCTTCGAGGATGTACCGAAGTAAATCGCTGCATCATCATTCGCATCCGCCGCCGCCTCCGCCGCCGATCCGGCACAGACGACCTGAGAGTGTGCAGTTGGTTTCAAGTGGAGAGGCGTTGTTTGGATCGAAATACRGCTCTCCTTCTATGGCTAATGAGTTACCGCTGAATAATGGGTTGAAGAGTCCGATGGTCTATGGGCCTGGGTCTGGGCCGCATCGACGATCATCGCTGAATGGGGTTTTGAGCAGTGGTGGAAATCTTGAGGGGGGGAGCAGTCGCGCTGGAGGAGGCACGGAATCGATTCAACGGACATTGGTAGGGTTACAACTCCGAGCGGAGAGTGCGCTGCCCAAATTGGAGGCGGCTCGGTACAAGGCGGAAGCTGGTTTGAGTCGGAGGGGGTTTATYAAGGGYGAAGGGAGGGCGTGGTCGAGGCCTGGGAGGGAGGATCGGGAGAATCTGATGAGTCGGGAGCAATATCGTGATGATGGTGATGAAGAAGATGTAGTGCAAAGAGGTGTGAGTGTGGATAGTGGTGATGAAGGTGGTTCTCGTGGGAGGTCTGGGGTGAGGGAGCGGGATGATTTGAAGTGGCCTGCTGGGGAGGGTTGGAGGATGTTGTGAGTTGGGAACGTYTATGTTATTTCTAGAGCTGTGTTTTTAATGCACAGTGCATACAGAGTGCACCAGAGGGCACTTTGCATCTTGGTTTTTTTTTTCTTCTTTTTTCTTTCCCCTCATACAGTTGCGACCAATAACAATAACTTAAGCATCTGATCTGTTGTTGTATTCATCAATGTAGTAATCTCGAACGGACTCTTAGGCACTAGGCAGCGTTTTGAGCGTGCGGAGGGTCGATGGAGCCCATTGAGATGTTTTTCTCTGTTCACATGACCCATAATATCAACGCGAAAGAGCAGTCTGATAGCAGCAGCACCAGCCGGTCAGCTACGAGCTCAGAACTTTTGATTGCATCCTTCCACTTCACACCAAACTAAGTGGATTTCAATGTTCGGAATATTCACTTGGAAAACCAAGAGGTGATATTACTGGGATGAGTCCAGGGTGATTTGCCCTCTCTTTTTATTTTCTCCCGGGTCGCATTGATAGATGTTACACAACTTCACTCCTTGCAAATTTGCACCCCTCTCCGTCCGGGTTATAGCCTATTGCTTCTTAAAATGACAGCGATTCAACACCACATCAGTCATTGCATGGGATATGTAGATAGCGCTAAACAGAATGTCTCGTATTCGCCGAATTGTGGCAGGGTTGGGCCCGGGTGGCGTATGAATGGTGTTAAAGTCCCAAGGCATTCGATACATGCATATTGATTACCTGCTTTTTCGTTGGTTCAATCTGTCGCACCAATTGTAGTTAGTGGGAGAGCGAAAGACAGAGAGATAGATGGATTGTAAACATGCATTGGTAATGCTCGGATTGTTCCCTTTGTTTCCCTTTTCCTGCCCCGACTCCTTCTTCCCCCCATTCCCGCTTCCTTTCTGGGGTCGTTTCCCTGTGCAAATCCACTTCAGTTTGATCGATGGCTGAATGCAGAGAGAGTTCGCCCATACCTTGTTCCCATCTGGCATCTTATTGCAGTTGTGTGTTTACTGACTAATCGAATCGCCCACTAGCGTTGAGGATGCTTTGGGCGAAGAAGAGGGCGGTGGACCGTGGYTGCGTTTTGTGATGATAGAAAAGCTGAAAGGTGCGTCGTCTTATATCTATTTATGTGTGGGACCCCTGATAATCCCAGATTAATATAGGCCGGAGTAGTCAACCCCCGAGAAATCTCGTTTAGTGACGGAGATCTCGAATCATCATTTTGTTTTTGTCCGGCAGACATGCAGACATCCGGCCTCGAGTTAAACTTGCTGGATGGTCGTCCAGATATTCGATCCCCGTCCTCTGAAAACTGTAGACTGGTCCCTCCCACCTCCGCCAAAAGACAAAAATTCTGGAAGCCCTGACATTGACCTTTAGCTTGTAAAGCCCAACGACTCCGGGCCTCCTGAGCCTCCGAGAACCCCTCATCCATTCTTGGTTCTCAGGGAGTAGATCGGAACACAATAAAATATATACAAGCCTACAATGCCATATAACCCAGATAGTCAGACTGAAAAACACACAATCCCTTGGCCTGTGCGATACCCCCAAAATCGTCATCATTCATGGTTGCACGGCTAATCTCGTAAAATTTTGATTCATACAGCCTCGAGCTCCTTGATGTGCTTAAGCGAGGGCTAAATTCCTCTGAAACTGTCACGGGGTGACGTTGTGGAGATCAGGCACTTATGATGTCGACAGCCGTCCCGTCTCGCTAGCCCTACSTTTCCGCAGCTCTATGCCACTCAAGACGACAGCCCCAAACCTCGCATCCATCCCATACTTGGACCTACAGCTAAATACACACCCTACTTCGCTCTCCCTTCCTTCTTTCCATTTCTCTCATTTTTCCCACTTCACTCCATTCTGTCGAGAAATACCGAGCCGTTATATAGCTCGACGTTCTATTGTCTAGTTTATTTCACATTCTACATATTTTCCATGGACACTGTAGGTACACCAATGGACTTTATTATCTRCTTGTAGCTACGATGATCGGTCTTACATTACTAAGTAAATAGTCGCACATACTCTCGTAGTATTTAGATAGCGGTCCGAGCACCTTAGGATCCCAGTTTCTCTTACTGGATCCTTGGTGTGTTGATATCCTCGTTGTTTTCCTACTATCTATCTAATAGTTTCTCTTACTGGATCCTAGTGATTCAATAGATTACGATTGATTTGTGATCACACTGCTGCGATTATATCTACTCTTGTTACATTCTTGCTCTACCTATTACATGTAGAAACAAGTGACTAGCTCAGCACTCGTAGTGAGAATGAGAACTTGGATATATTAAGCACCTGTAGAAATGAGTGACTAGCTATACTTTCTTTTTTTTTTTTTGTTATCAAAATTTATAACATGGCACCCAATCACAGTCCGTGTCTGGCTACATACCAACAAGTATGCTACCAGAGGGTATACTACTCTACATTAGTCTCCTGAGTGAGGAGAGGACAAGGCCCCCATTACCTGAGGCCAGGAGGGGAGCACATGCTAGCAAGTGCACAGATGAGGAGGGAGACCCCCAACATTTGGCCAGCATCCTGAAGGATAACCTTCCTACTAGCCAGGGGCCCTCCCCTACTATCCGACCCTGGCTGGAGGCAGATGTACCTGGGTGGCAAACGCAAAAGACTGTGGATTGCTCTCCAGAAGTGCAATGACATCCTCAAGTGCCCTAGGGAGTGCACAGGGGCAACCATCACGGTTGCACACCCTACAGTGTGCAAAGATGTGCTCATGGGACTCCATAGGAGCCCTGCACCAGCAGGACATCAGCTCTTTGGGGAAGAAGCACACCTGATAAGAACCAATGGGGGCATGGCCAAGAATACACCTGACCATGTGTGCAGTGAGAGAGACAGAGTGGTCCACCTGAGGCAGCCAAGTCCCTCCATGGAGATATGTGGGGAGAAGGAGCTTATCCTTCCTGTTCTGGAGTATAAGGAAATTATGCCCCTGGAAATCAAGACTCTGGGAGAAGAAATCTGTTAGGGTACCTGGGAGCAGGCTGCGTCGCAACAACCAACTAGGCAGGGGGGAACCTAAGAGAATCAAGTGAGGTTTCCCCAAGCCCCTGTAAGCTACTTATACTACCACTAAACTAAGAGACCATGTTCATAATCAAAGTAGACTAGTGTGATACAGTCAGGGAGGGCAGGAGATGTCATGGCAGGGTCAGGTCAGGGATGGAAGCCAGGGAAGGTTGCTGGGATGAGGAAAGGGTAAGTCCAGAATGGGAAGATATATTCACAAAGAGAAGGAAAGTCAGAGCAGTGGAAGGGGGAGTGCTGAGGTTGTGGAAAAGTACACTGGGGTTGCGGGAATGGTTGCCAAGGTTGCAGGGATGGTTACTGGAGTCATGGGAGTGAACACTGGAGATACAAGATGGGGTTGAGGAGTAATGGGCGAATGCTGAGATGAGGGGTTGGTGCTGGGGAGAGGCTGAATGCCGATGTCCGGTGTATTTGCCAGTGGTTGACCAGTGCTGATGCCAGTACTGGTGGGTGTTTAATTGGTGTTTTCTCGAAGAGGTAAGGGGAGCTTTGGAGGTCCCCTTACAGAATCTACCCATTGGTTGAGGGTGGACTGAGTCGCCTCCTTGCAGAGGAAGTCCAGAGATGTGTTACAAAACAGTGGGAATAACTCCACCACCACCAAGCCAGTGGCTGCCTTGTGCGTGACTGTGTGGAAGGGCCACTTTGCCCTAGAAGGCACAGCCCAGATGTGGACAGACCTGCTGGGGAAAGCCCGGAACCAGTCCATCAGGGAATCACAGATCACCAGCACATGGTGCTGGCCTGAGTGCGGAGAGCAGTCCAGCATCTTCCTGGCCGAGGCCAGGGAGTCGGTGAACAAGACAATATGCTCAATGCCATGCAAGAAGAAAGCCTTGCACAGGGCCAAGTGGATGGCAAAAAGCTCAGCCTTGGGGGCTGTAACCTTACCTCCTGCTGTGGTGGTGGACCAGTGCTCCACCCTCTGACAGCACACCCTAGCTGAGACAACAGCCTGGAAGCACCCATGTAGCAGAACCAAAACATCTGCTATGCAGCATACCATGGAGGGGTTGTACTCAGCCCATTGCAGAGCCACATTGAGACCAAACACATATCGCTGGAGGATCTCAGGATCATCTATGGCTTCAAAGT
>JAECYV010000061.1:11692-27248 GCA_023014305.1 Lepiota subincarnata
GATGGGGCAGGCGAGGACGGGGCACCTGCAGACGTGGGATGTGTGGCCCCAAGCCCAGCAGCGTGAGCACTGGGGGACGCCGGGCTGAGCAGTGGCGAGGCGGATGCGGCAGGGGAAGCCATCAATGGGGACCGTGCGGTTGGCCACATTGGAGGCGGCAGTGCCTGATTGAGAGTCCCATATCTCAAACCAGACGGTGGCGGTGTCAGCCCCTTTGAGGGGGCGGGAGGGACGAGGAGGGGAGACCAATTGGAAGTTTGGGGCCAGCGGGGATTGAGACAGTGCTTTGCAGATCTTAGCTCTTACCTCAGGATATGTCTCGGGCCCCCCGGGGCAGGGGACGTCGAGCAGCTTAATGTAAGACTTAGAGCGGGCCTTGCCCGCGCTAGTAATGCCACCTTGGACTTGTTTGGTGGCCCAGTTTTGTATAGTAATGACATCGGCGTCCGAGGCCGGTGTGCGGCAGAGGATGTATATTGCTCTTGAGTCTCTGCGTATGGACATAGCCGAGCAAGAGGAAGATTTGGCGACCAGGCCCCGGTTGGCAGAGTCGAGGATAGCGGGCAGGTCCAGGACCGGGGGAGCTGGGATGGGGAGAGCGAGGATGACTTCCTTGCGGGTAGGGCCCTTGGTAGTGGATTTGATGGGGGCTCGTCGGGGCTTGGCCAGGGTGGAGCCGGGGGCGTTTTTGGCAGGGGGGGAGGGAGAGGAAAGTCCCAGGGAGGTCAGAGCAGAGGCTACAGCCTCTGGGGAGGTGTTGGGAGCGGCGGCCTGGATGCCGGACAGAGCCATGATCCAGGATTGGAGGGTATTACGTCCCTCGCCAGGGATGGTAATGGGTTTGGCCATGGTCTTCGCGTAGGAAGACTTACCTTGGGTGGGAGCCTTGGGCGGGGCAGGAGATGAGGTGGTAGGGGGTGGGCGCTTGGGGGAGCGCTGGGGCCGCTTAGGCAGGGCGGGGGGAGCCGGTGGTAGAGGGCCGCGGGGGGGGGGGGGGGGGGGGGGGGGGGTGGGATGGGACCCTAGATTAGGGTTAGGGGCTGGAACCCTATTGGGATGCCTGGAGGCCGCGGTGTGTGTACCATGAGGCACCTCCATGTCTACATCAAGGCCTCCGGAGGGGCCAGGGGAGGGAGGAAGGGGTAGGGAGGGGAGGTCCTGTGCCGCCCAGGAGGGGGGGGAGCATATATCAGAGTCGGACCCAGAGTCGGACTCACTTGAGAAGTTCTTGAGGGCCCAACTCCTGAGGGTAAGGCCGGACGGATGGAGGATAGCCTCGCCTACATTGGCGYGGTTTTCCAGGATGGCCTCRAGCAGGCCAGAGAGGACGGGAAGGGCCACYGGGGCYGYGGGGGAAATRGCTCCTGACCTAACATTAGAGATGAGCCAAGAGGTGAGGGACTTAGTATGGCTGTCAGCCTCCCCAGGGGAGGGGACCAGAGCCCGAGGTTGGGCAAAGAGAGATTCTTCGACCTGGCTAGACCAGTCTCGGAGGGGGGGACCCCCGTAGGGGTCCTCCAGGGGGGGTAGGGGAGGGGCACTGGGAGGGGCCACGGATCCGCTTCGTGAGTAGTCGATGGGGGCGATGGGGCCCCTATCCATGTCGTGCTCGGGGTCAGCCTCCGGGGTGGGAGAGCGACGATAAGAGGCCCTGCTAGAGGACCGAGTTGGGAGACCAAACTCTGCGCCCGAGGTGGCCAGGGGAGTGCGGGTAGGGGAGGCTTGGTCCAGGAAGGCGGGTGCCTCGTGTAACGACAAGGCGCGAGGAGTAGCCTGATCGGCGTAGGAAAGTGTAGGGGTGCCGCTGACGGCGATATGAGTGTGATTGGGAGTATAGTTCGACATTTCAGACCGCTAGAGACCAGGGAATCTGCTTCGAAGAAACGGTGGTGGTGGTAGCTGTCCAAAAAGGATGTTTTTAGTTCCATCCATGTTGGTTAGTGGAATTGGTTGACTCATTTGATAAGTTTGATATCCATGTTGTTCTATGACAGTTGGGGATATAAAATTTCCTTGAGCTCCTGAATCTATCAGGGCGGTGATGGCCATGGGTCTTGACGATCAATCGTTCCAAATCTCTATTGGTAGGAAGAGACTTCTTTTATTTTGGGACGTTCATAATTGTACAGAGTCGATTGTAATAGGGGAAATATTGTCTTTCTGAGAGCAATGTGGGGCGCATTGTGTTGCATCACTCTTTATTAAAAATCCTGGAAAGGACACATATGAGGGTCTTCGTTTAGAGCCTCATGTAGTTCTTTTTGGAGTTCTGGCTCCAATTCATCGACCATTTGTTGCATTTTTAATGCTATGTCGGTTACTGCAATAGAGTATTTCTTTGCGGGTTGGGTGTTGGGTTTCTTATTGAAAGGTGGTCTGTTGGGGTTTCTGACAGGGCGAGGAGGTGGTGTCCTCATGCCTGGGAATTGGCAGGTTGGTGGAGGAGTGGGACATTCTGCTACAAAATGTTTTTCTGATCCACAGCGGAAGCATTTGTGGTTCTGGTAGTTTTTCATTTGTGGTCCGTTGAGGACGGCATCAATTCCGAGAGATCCATCACAGTTGTCTTCGCATGGATAATTGGGTTCCTCTTTGTATTGGTCATACAGCATGTCATATGATTCTTCGTTTTCATATTGGAGGTTGTCTATCTCCATGGCATTAGGATCCCGTTGAGATCTGATTGGGTAATAGGATGCAGATGTTGCTGCATTGCCTCGATTCCACATGTTGTTGGCACGTGGGGGTGGTTGTTGTCTTTGGAATTGTGGAGTGAATGATCCACTTTTGGAGTAGATTCCCATTTGGCATGGATATTGTGCACGCATTCTTCGGCGGATACCATCGATTTGGTTTGCCATTGTATACCATTCGTCAATGGTGGTGGGAGTGGGGTAGTGTTCATCTATTTTCATAGCGATTTCTATGTCTAGGGCATTTCTGTAGAGATTGATGAGGGGTCGATCTTCGGTTATGTCCATTTGAAGGACGAGCTCTCTGAATTTGGTGTTCAGGTCTATTATTGGTTTTCCATTTTGTTGGATTGTTTGTAATGCATGGTGTGCAAAAGCTCTTTCATCAGCGGGCATATGTTCATCACGGATTTGTTGTTTTAATTCTGTCCAAGTTATTGGCTGGAAGGAGGGTTCGGTACCTTTGAGTGATCTTATAGGTACAAATGTTCGTTCATTGATGTAGTTTTTGGCCCATGCGCAGGTTGTTCCTAATTTCATAAATGATAACACAAATAGATTGTGTTTTAAATCTGTGTTATAGATTGCTTCGTTGGCGAGTAAGTAGAGGTCGCATTGTTGTAGAAAGTCATCTACATATTTTCTGTCTGTGAAGATATCAGGTTTGGCAATTCCAAGTTCTCGGGCTTGAGGTTGTTGGGCCATTAGGCCAGGTAGGGGATTAGGGGGAGGTGTAGGTGGTGGTGGCGTCGGTGGAGATGGTCCAGGTAGAGGTTTGTTGTCTACTTGGATGGGGGAGCCTGATGGTGGCGTCGGCGGTGGTGGTTTTGGAGAAGACTGGGGTCATGTTGGTCTTCTTGGGTCGGGGTTAGATGGTGATCCTCTGGAGATTCGGGAGGATGAGGCGGTTCGGCTTCGGTGGAGTGTTAACTCCTTTTTCTTTAGTTTGGCTTGTTGTTTATAAAAGTCAAGTTGTCTTTGTTTTTCTTCTTGTTGTCTTTGTTCTTTGAGTGATAATGTTTCTTCTTCACCGGTTCGGTATTGTTCTTCTTCGGATGAGGGTTCAGGGGCTTTATATTTCCCTGAAGACGTGATGGTGGGAGTGGTTAATCACCACGATCGATTCTTCTTTTGATGTATTTGAATAGTTTGTAAATCGTGGGTATGGCGTATACCACGGTTAGAGCTGGGATGAATTTTTGGGGGTGGTAGGTCAGAAAGGGGAATGCCAGGAGATTGGGATAGTAGAGAGGGATTTGGTAGGTGGTGAATGAAAGGATATGGAGTATTCTGATTACGTAAAGTTTGGCGATAATTTCGTCTCCTTCAGGATCATTATCCAGGACGACAACAGCAGAGGGGAAGAATAGCAGCAGCAGGTAACACATGCTTATTTGTAAGCACACCGAATTAACAGCCAGGTATAACAGCAGCAGAGGTACAGCAGAGGAGGGCGATCAACAGATAAGCAGCAGAGATAGCTTAGTGTTTTGTTATCTGGGTTAGGGATCCGTAGTGAGCCATACAAAGTTCGTCAAGGATGTCTATAAAGACTTGGTCCAAGAGTTGCAATGTATCTCACAGTTGGCATATGAAGGCTCTTAAGTATCAGACTTAAGAGGGTTCAAGGAACAGTGTATAACACTAAGCTAAGGAATACAAGGGATTGTACTACCCTTTATATACTACTTAAGAGTGGCTGTGTCTAACACTATAATTAGACGGACTCAGGTAACATGAGGCATACATGAGGTGTACATGCATAAGTCATGACTTATGAGTCTTATAAGTTGTACAATAATGTCCTTCTGATATCAGTTTCTGATATGTATTTATTTATAGTCCTTCTGATGCTTCTAGCATGTATTCTGATAACAGAATACTATAATATCTAGTACCATGTTTCTGGATACTATAGGCAATTGTGGTCAACTACAGCCATCCACAAAGGTTCTTAGACGCAATACTAATATCTTGTTTGGAACAAATGCTTTTGCAGCCATCTTCCACATCATCTGATCGGCCCTTAATCGTGAGCCATTGTTGGGTATTGAGTATTATATCTCGCCATGTCAGCTTTGGCCTCACCATGGGCACTTATTTCTACACACCATGTGGGAACTGTACAGAACTTTTCAGAATAAGAATAATGATGATCACTCTAGTATCAAGAGCCATCGTTAAGGGGATTCCAAGATACAGTATTCAATAACTGATTCAATGGTTCTAAGAAATGACTTTCCCACTCCACTCATCCATCTAACCCTCAAACAGGTGACGGTGACATGAGCCTTAACTGTGGCTGTTTAGTCAATGCGTGGCATACAGTATTTGCTATCCTTTGGCGCTGTTAAGCAGCGAGTTTCAAATTCGGATCTGCAGAGTAAATGACAGGCTGGAATGGCGCAAGATGTTAGTAACACATTACACATCCAATTCACATATAAAGGTTTTTCATTTATTTTACACAACATTTGGAACAGAGAGCTTATTCTAGCTAATTGAGAACCATTCAACGATCATGCTATTCTCAATCGGCGGCGCCGCGCTTCACGCTCAAAGGTTAATGGTAACTGGGCTGCAGCCAATAACGACGAGAGCTTCCTAAAAATTAAAGTCAATCACAAGCTCGTCTGTACCTTCATACCACGTACAAAGTCGTTGTTCTGGCAGCAAACAGGCTGTTGAGTGCATTGACCTCCGGATCCAATGCCAAGGACGTTGATAGGAGAGCAGTTGGCACCGACAAGAGCTGTAATCGGTTGGACGACAACGCCGATGATCGACAACAAGCCAGCAATGATGCTATTGTTGGCGGGAGCAAGCTCGCTCTGGTTGCAGCAGTACAAGTGATCAGTGTTGCACTGGCTGGCTGGGGGTGGGGTCTGGTTGGGGGGAGGCTGTTATGCAGTGTTGTTGGTCAGCGTTTTTGAGAACGTTGGGGGTCAAATATATTGAACCCATACCGAAGTGACGGTGACAGTGTGGGTAGCAGCGGTCAAAGTGACGAAGGCAAGAGCGGAGGCGACGGCGAATTTCATTGTGAAGTTTAGAGTAGTATCTGAGAGCTGTAGCAAAGCTGGTCGGATGCTGAAGCTAGAGGAGAGATGAGTGGGCTTATATACGCCACCCAGGGAAGTCTTTGGCTTTGTTTCTTTTTGTTTTTGTTTTTTTTCAGAGAGTTTCGGTCTGTCAATTTCCGTTTTCCAAAGTTATTGCGCTCTTTTCCCACCTGTGGAGCCAACTCAGTACACAGAATGACACGGATGCCGTTAATAGCGTTCGTGTTTGCAGGTTCGTGGCGTTTGCATGACTTGTTCAGGAGGGTAAGGGAGGACGGGGCTGGGGGCACGGTGCAAGTAAGGGCTTGTTAAGTATCATGGATGAAAACTTCTCAGCGCTTGTGGCCAGATTGAATCAAACACACCATAAAGATACCGCAACGACAACATGGTTATCCGGGTGCCTACGACGCAGCTTATTACAAGGATGGATGCGTCCTCAACCATCGCTTTTTCGCGGCCAGGTAGTAGTATAATAATGAACACTCCTCTTGCTTGAACTCATGGAAGCAAATATGAGCCACAACGGCAACGCACAACCCTTTACCCACCGATTAAACCTATCAACGTAACAGAAAAAAGGAACCTCTCTTCCTTAACACACCACTAACAACAATACCGGTTACATAGATGCGAAGGTTCCATGTTCTCAATCTGATGGCACGAATTATACCTTCCACTCCTTTCACCCAGCTACAATCTCCGCCGTCAAGATTTTAGAAAGAGACTGCGGGCGACAGCACTTTAATTTTTGTGGCGTCATTATTGAATACCAATTATTTTGGGCCTTTTGTGAGACTTGCATTGGGAACTTTCCACAAATTGTCTGTGCCGTGCGGGCCAGGTCTTTGGAATGCCCATCATACCTGGACATATATTCCTAATCAGGAATACCTAATATAGAAGACGAGTCCATGGATGTTTGGATACTGACCTCATCCATGATATCGATATAGCAACAGCCCGACACGAGTGAGCCTCACGCGAGTGCAAAACTTTTGATCGGTGTGATCTTCAGCTCTGTTCACTCCCATACATTAGCCCATCTCAAAATGAATTTCTTCAACAGCTTAGTCTTATTTCAGTGTTGGTACTTGCTGATATGCAATACGAAAGTACCGTCTGTTCCAATACCGTCCCTCGGAGCCGATGCTACGGATCAGTCCTGCGGCTAATGATCCCATCATTATCATTGATGCGGTGGCGTTCCTGTTCCGATTGTATCCCCAATCCCATGTCCTCTGATTCCACCACTCCCACTCCACAAACGTTACCAATTTGCCACGATTCCCCTACCTGAGTGACGCGCAGGGCTTGAATGCGGACTTCATACACAGATCTTCTTGAACGGTAAGCGGTACACCTTTATGAGCGGTGAACATTCCGCACCTTGGCAAGGCATTCCGAAGGGCCTTTATCGGGAATCATTCCAAGAATTCAAATATATTTGTGAATAAGTCTATGTGCTGGCCAAGAAGCCCGCCATCATTCCAAACTTCGAAATACCACCACGGAGGTACATCCAAGGGCGAGTTTTAAGTTATGTCTGGGACGTGTTAGGATGCGTTGTTCAACCTTGGCGCTGTCAGGTATCTACGTACAAAGGGTGTGGAGACTTCCATGTTTCAATAGCAATGATGCTGTAGAACAAGAGTTTGGAGCATCAAGGAACCAGGTACAAGAAAACCACGCTCTGGTTATGTCAGCCGACTCATTTGTACGCTTCAAAAGTTAGCGCTGCAGACTCGACCCTCTGGGATCCGGGAACACTCATTGCTGGCCCTGTGGAGAAGTAAAACGGTAGTGCTGCCACATCAATGAACAATTTAAAGATAACACATTATTATGATATGCGGAACATTGTCAAATTGAATCCCCTGTTTGGAGTCTCTGCGCGATCAGGGGAGCCAACAAAAAGAATTCAACCATTTGCTTGGGGATGCCACTAGGATTCCACCCCATACCAACATCGTTCACAAACTCTGTTAAAACATCATCCCTTGGTGGCTCTTAGTACTCGAGCAACATCAGTGCTTTCTAAGATCATATGCTCGGGTTATTATTAACTAGGCTTTTGTGCTGGGAGAATGTAACTGTCCGAGAATCCTAGAGCAAGAACAAGAGACCACCTACAGCAGCATGAGCTCATTCAACGTGGGAATATATTCAAGTCTCCCACTCCAATCTTCTGATTAACCCTTACGCACAGCCGACGTCGAAACGGACCTGAGAAACTGTTAGGGTCTTCGATATAGCCATTTATAACATCCATCGCTTGGGCAAATTTCACCGATTTTGAAATTCAGGTTTTCGGGGTGGATAGCTTGTCGATGTGCCGCAACTGTCCGGAGCCACCGATGTCATTTGTGAGGTCAGTATTTACGAGCTGATCATCTATTGCTATATACTACCTTTTATGCGATATGCGACCGACATACAGAACCGTCCCCTAACACTGAGATAAGAACGTACCACTTACTTTGAAGGTCCCCCAAATTGTATCAAGGGGCTCATTACGGGGCAGTTAGGAAGGACGGTGGAATTGGCGCCAAGATATTGTATATTGTTAGTCAAGGGGTCTGAGCGGCGGAGATCCTGATTGTACGGAGGGAGGGCCCACTGAATGCACATTGGCATATGACAAGAAATCGTGGTATCGAGTCAGCACGGAATATCCGGACCTTTGTTCACTTTCATGTGTTCAAGGAGCCCGGTGGAGCATCAAGGGTATGGTCATCCGTCTTAGCCCCTCTTAGTTGTGGGCATGGTTATTCATTTATCCAAGTTGCACGGCGCGATTGCTGTAAAAACAAGGTTTTGAACAGTCGGCCATGGTCTAATTCTTACGTTGATTCCGTCTCCGTGGCTCCCACATCATAAATGGAAGTACGATCTGCGACCGGGGTACAATGGAACAACAATTGGCATGACATGCCCAAATGCTCTTACAGCCAAGAGGCTATCGTAGCCATCCCACTTCGCGAATTGCAAGCCTTAAAAACTCTACGACAGTGTGTTAGTGAATTCACTGCCTGCCGAATCCAGCAACTGGCCTCTAAGAAATCTTTAATTGTTACCCAGGCAAAATGCGAAATAAACCCCAGTTATCATAACCACGTTTGAAGTCCTGAGAAAAACATAGCACGCATTGTGAAGGATGCTGGGGTATCTTCCCTTGAGACAGGCTCCCATGCCACCGGCTCGACCCTCACGCGTAAATTTTATCTAAATACGCCGGGCACACGTTCAGCGAGCCTGCAAACACGAGCGCTATTAACGGCATCCATATTATCCTGTGCATCAATTTGGCTCCACAAACGGGAATAGAACGCAACAACTCTGGAAAACGGAAGTTGTCAAACCAAAAGTCTTTGAGGAGAAAAAAAAACAAGGCCAAAAACCTCTCTGGATGGCGTATATAAGCCCACCCATATTTCCCCCAGTTTTGGCATCCGATCAGCTTTGCTACAGCTCTCAGATACTACTCTCAACTCCACAATGAAATTCACCATCGTCTCTGCTCTTGCCTTCGCCACCTTGGCCACTGCCACCCAGACCGTCACCGTCACCTCGGTATGGGTCTAATTTATCTGACACATAACATGCTCGGGAAACGCTAACCGACGAATCTGTTTGACAGCCACCTCCCAACCAGACCCCGCCCCCGGCCAGCCAGTGCAACACTGACCATCTGTACTGCTGCAACCAGAGCCAGCTCGGTCCTGCCAACGACAGCATTATTGCTGGCCTCTTGGCGATCATCGGTGTTGTGGTCCAACCAATTACAGCTCTTGTCGGTGCCAACTGCACTCCCATCAACGTCCTTGGCATTGGATCCGGAGGCCAATGCACTCAGCAGCCCGTTTGCTGCCAGAATAACAACTTTGTGGGTGATTTGAAAACACTGTTGAGATCATTGAATGTAATTCCTTTCCCTCTAGGCCGGCGCCATTGTTATCGGTTGCAGCCCAGTCACTGTTGGTCTCTGAATGTGACGCACAACGCTGCGGTCATTCCAAGTTTCGCAAATATGCGGAATCGCTTCTTTTGTCCTTCTTCCGATGCCTGTATTAAGAGTGATGCTGTGAAAATAGTTGAAAACCCATGTATATGATCGGTTGAATATAAAATGTTGTTGTACTGTTTTTCTGCGCTTCGCGAGAGTTAGCATAGCCTTTCTCATCATTCTGGTTCAGTGCAGGGGAACTACAGATACCCGATTAGGATAGCGGCATTTAACTCAAAATAGATCGTTGCCAATGTGGTAACACTGTTTCTATGGATAAACCAATCCAGCAACCCGGTTTCTAGCGCCAACCCCTGGGGTCGGTGGGCAACCCCACCGATAATTAATTTGCAACTATGAGCAGATCGGCGAAGGGTATGCGCCGGTCGGGACTACGGCCGGCCGTGCCATAGGAGTGCTCGGCTTCATGTCCGAGTAGTACATAGTATTATACCGATTTAATATATGTTGTAGGCTATGAGTATCTTTGTAAGATAGCCGAAGTTGTTATACGTCTTCTCTGGATGTTTGAAGAAACTCTGGTGGGCTTGGTAAGATAGATGAAGTGAAGCCCGAGTGTATGCTTGCTGCAAAATATCATAAAGGACTTGGTTGTACAAGGAAAATTCTCAAAAATCGCACCAATGTCCCTCTACGAAGTGTACACGCTACCTCCCAAAACTGCTGCCTTTACCGAGGAGTATTTCTCCAATCTTACACTTGCTCAGGCTGCTGAGATCACGCTCCCCAAGATCGCACCTCCGGGCTCAACACTCCTGGCCCATTTCTCTAGTGATATTCCATGTACAGGAACAGGCAATCTCGTTGCTCCACTAGAAGTTATTCCTCATGCAACCGACCTTCAACCAGTCACTAGTAGACTCAAGGATGAATTTTCGTGTGGCTCAAGATCGGTTACAGTGACACTCACCTATGATGGAGAAGAGCAAACAAACACCTATCGATTTTCAAAGGTATGCTTCGATTTTTTGGAGGGTTAGCCTTCCTGATTAGTGTCCCCGCAGATCCGAATTATCATCACAATTAATAATCAATATGAGGCGATCCAATGCGCTCGCAGGCTTGCCCAAGTGCTCACGTTGCTGCCAGATGAGCCTACCAGTGACCAAAAGCATGTGATGTCAATCCTTCTGCAGTCAAAGCTCTGGGACCGTATTCAGGGCCTTTGCATCGGAGATTTTCCCCTTTGGAAACTGGGCTGTCTCCTTGGCGAGGAGTGGGTCATGGAAGATGTCTTCAATGGATTATTAGAATTGGCCTACTTTCGCCAGTTCACTGAGGCATCGCTGTCGTCCCACTCCATTTTTTTGCCGACCTTTTTTCAACACCATGCTGAGGACATTTTTGCAAATCCCTCACCTAGAGTCACACCAAACATCGAAAACATGTGCATACGGCTTTCCACATCCAATGTTCGGACTATCTCATTGTTTTTGCTCAAGGATAACCACTACATGACCTATGTTCACCATCTTGGTGACTCCTTCATGGTATACGGTGATTCAATGCATGGCACTCCGGACACTAGGGTTCTTGAACTCTTTAATAACATCTTCCAGGATCATATTGGCTCGCTTTCTAATGTCATTATGGCTGGAGATATCAAACTACAAGGTGTTGATGGTGGAGAGGGAAGCTGCAGTGTTGCAGCCTTGAACTTTGCACAGATAGCTAGTGGCGGCGAGTACCCACAATGGTCGGGAGCAGTATCCCATACCTTTCGCTTGGCATCATTGTTTGACTTTGTGACCTATCACAAGTTGGCATGCGAAACCCCAGGGGACCCGCTCACATGGGTTGAACCCATTTGTTCATATTCCAAACATGGAACGGATATCGACGTCGGAAGTGGATTCTCATTCAAATATTGTGATTTTAATTTACATCGTCCTTTGGTAGGTTAAATCTTTAGTATTCTATTACTCACGGTGTTCTGAGCCCCTACAGAAAATGCACCCAATATTCCGGTTGGCACTTTCCTCACCAGGCGAGAAAATCATCTCAAAGATTACCAAGTCCAAGTCGTCTCTCCCCATAGTCCGGAATCTTGCAAGCACCCCAATTTCTTTGACATCAATCTCATCTTTAATAAACTCCAACTCGTCGCTGGAGGTTTGTTTACCACGCATGTGATTACACCACAAAATAAACTGAACCTGTTATCTAGACAAAAAAGGCCCCATGTGATGTGATCAGCGTCTCGTCAAGTGATTCAACCGATTTTGACTGTTCATTAAATGACGAGGCTATTTTGCTGGCAATGCATAATGTGTCTACTCCTTCCAGGGCTCAGGAGCCGGATATAATAGATCTCACCACACCCGATGCAGCGGCCATAACTCCCAAGCGAGAGAGGTCAATAGTTGATCTCTGCACATCTACTCATGAAGGATCTAGGTGCGCTCTCTTTGAAATTCATATTTTTTGGTCAGATACTGAGTATATTCCCTAATACACCTTAGTAGGAATCAGAACTATGCTCGGGCAAAAAAATCAGTCAATTCACTGTTCCAAGCGAAGCCAGCAAAGCGATCAACAAGTCCATCACTTCAGGCACCGGTGAAGCGGCTGAAACGGACACACAGTCCATCACTACAACCAATGCATACCATTATTCCAACCCATGGCCAGGTGAAACTTGGCCAAGTTTTTTCCTCATGGAAGGAAGCCCAGCATGCAATCTATGCAAGTGAGATGAGGAAGGGGCATGTATGGCGAATAGGCCAAAGCAAGCTGGTAGGCGAACCTAAACGAAAAGTGATTTTTCGTTGCAACCGCTATCGTGAATACAAGCCAGTACATTCAACAAAAATTGATCCCTCCGATCATCGAGTAGGAAAATCTATCAAGACAGGTTGTATGGCCCATGTCAATGCCAACATGATCAAGGATTCGATGCTCTGGCATATTACCTTTATTGATTGGAGCCATAATCATGGTCCGTTGATACCTCAGGGTGGAACGGCACAGAAGCCTGCTACACAGCAGCAGCGACACATCATTGCACGGCTTGCAACTGATCCAACTCAGCAATTCACTCGCGGCCAGATTTCGGCTATTCTTGATTCCCAACCAAACCGTGGACATGTGCTAGAACCTACACAAATTACTGGTATAATGGTACAGGCCCGTAAAAATGCTCGTAATGAAGTGCGAGACCTAGGCGGTGATGTCCAGGCCATCATTTCAGCTCTGGAAGCCAGGAGGGAAGATGAACCCGGTTGGCAATTTTCGGTGAAGCTAAATTCTTACCAAGTTGTCACAGCAATATTCTGGCAATCTCCTGAATAGCACCAGCTTGCGCGACGATTTGGAGATGTTGTTCTAAATGACAACACATACAATCGCAACCAAAACGGTTACCCCTTGAACATCGGTGTAATCATTGATGGTCATGCTTGCTCGAGAAACATCTGGTATGCCTTACAATTCTCCGAGGACGTTGAGCACCACACCTGGGTCCTCCACTGTTTCCTACGTGGTGTTGATCATCCCCCGGAAATATTTATTTCAGATCGTGATGCCGCCCTCATCGCTACTGTGCGAACAGAACTCCCACTCACCGAACATTTATTCTGTCTTCACCATCTCGGGGGTAATGTCAATACAAACCTACGACGAATGCTGGGAGGACCATGGAAGGATTTTCAAGGGGACTTTTGGGCTGCATATCGTGCTGTGTCGCCCACAGAGTTTGACAGGTTGTGGAACCTGCTGGGATTGAGGTTTCCGAATGCAAAAGAATACCTTGATGCAGAGCTGTATCCTTGTCGGGAACAGTGGGCGTGGGCATGGGTCAGCTACAAATTTACTTGTGGAGTCCGTACAAACGGCCGAATCGAGGGAGAAAACCGGGTTAACAAATCAATTGGGGGCCCAAAGAAAAGCTTGAAACAGCTTTTTGATGGATTGAATGCACGCACGGAGAGTCAATCCACTCAGGAAATGGTCCGTGTGCGAAATGTGAGTATGATCAAGCTCAATTCTAAGCCAACCACCTACCGTTGACCATTGCTAGTCTTCAAGGCAACAGCATCCTCGCAGCATTGAGAGCATATTTCCGGCTCCCCTCAAGCTCCTCCGTGACTATGCAGGTCCTTTTGCCTTAAAGCAGTGTTTCTATGAAATGGAAGAAAGCATGTATTATCGGGTGGAAGTGCTCCAACGACCCGAGGGGGTGAGGGATTGGGTATGGTTTGATCACTTAACTTACATAAATTCTTAACATGCTCATAATTTCTTTAGCATGAATACACCATTCAAATTCGAGGTGAGCCATCATTTCAGTGGGACACTAATGATAACCAAGTGGGTCTAATTTCGCAACACAAAAACTTCGGGCTGATTGATGTCCCAGGGAATGGTGAATATGTTTCACAACGACAAAGCCTTGATATCTACCAAGTGGCTACTGAGGCTTGTGATAAGTCGCGGCTTGCGTGTTCAACACTTGCTCAAGATTATTCGTCGTGGCACTAATACTGAGCATATCTTAGCTGTTCTCCCTGGCAACATGTATGTATGCGATTGTTGTATGGGTACAAATTTGGGCGTCCCTTGTCGGCACTATTTCGCCACATTGGAGGCAGTCAAAAACATGGTTTTTGATCTGAAGATCATTCGGCGAAGGTGCGTGGTGGATTTATTGCTGTAATACAGAATGACTCAGCTCATGAGTGGCCGGGTGGGCCTTAGGTGGTATCGGGACCCCAACCTCGATCTCAGTACAATTAACCCTGTGCGGCCGCTTGAATATGAATCAACAGCTCACCCGACGCAGTTGGACTCACGGGATGTCATTACAGTATCCAACCCGTTGCATAGATTACCGGATACGGCCATATGTCCACCACCAACGCAGACCATTCCAGCTCGAACAGTTTTTCATGAAGCACAAGCTGCAATGCGTCCACTGATATCGGGTATTCACACTCAAGAGGATTTAAATGATTTAATTGGGTCATTGCAGGAACTACACTGCGTTTTTTTTTTACTGCACCTACTTTGTAATCAAGCGTTAACGGCTGACCGGAGCCACTGAGGGCCGTCCTCAGGGCGGTGGGGCTGGGCGGTCAGGTCATCGACACTGCACGATGTGCAGACAACCGGGCCATAACCGCAGCACCTGTCCGGGGGGCTTTGCTTAGCTTCACATGTTTAGGACGGGGGACATATATTTTCGACGTAGCATACAAGCCATCTGTATCTAATCCTCACTTTTCCTAATGTACTTGCCTATGTTTACCCTTTTGGACACAGCCTCTCCGCCCACTTTTCCGCCCGTCCGCCCGTCTACGCCGGTACTGGCAACCCTTGGAAACCCGATTGCTGGATACGTTATGATGTCATACAGGGGGTTGCTCGGGGTTGGCGCTAGAAACCGGGTTGCTGGATTGGTTTATCCCTGTTTCTATTGCTGAGCCTACTGATACTAATCTCTATAGCGTATGCAAGCCATAGTCAGTCTTCGGTAACCATAAATGATCTAACAAAATATAATAGAAATAACTCTATATAACGTTAATACGTTCACTATTATTGGGCCTAAAATCGAATTTTACAACCCTCCGGTGACGTATTCGCGATAAGACAATATACAGTTGACCATATGCAAAAATATTCGTAAACCAAGAACCTTTTTTGTTGTAAGTCAAACTTGGGCAGCCGTTTCTGTCATGTTATATGTAAGATGCAATGGCAACCCTGTCGCCGGCGTGCAGTCCAACCCACGTGAGGTGTGAGAAGGGAAAATTGATCCGAGGGGTGCAGTGAGT
>JAECYV010000061.1:30402-45406 GCA_023014305.1 Lepiota subincarnata
TAAAATTCGAACGAGGTTGTACCTCACCTATCCTTCTGGCGCTTTCCGAAATATCGACTATAACCAAACAGTCCTTAATATAAATCAAGCTACGGCAAATAAAAGGGAAGGGGGGATTATAACAATGTACGTATCTCCTAAATATAGGGAAGGAGAGAAATGACCAGTCTACAAGCGCATTTTTTAACGCCGCACCATCTTAACGCTCCACCTAATCAATGGGTGTATATATTCCACGACTAACGCGCGTCAGCGTTATTAATTCAAGTCATGATAAAATAAGAAACTAAAAACATACCTTTCGCCATCTTAAACCCCAATGCTCATCAATAGGACCCATAATTCCAAAYGAGACACCCCTGAACCACCAGAACGTCCCGAAAATGATGGTAGCGATGRCGCCGAACACGATCGCCTTGGTTTGTTCGGAGAAGCGGCGGGAGGTAAAGATGAAGTGGTCGAAGACATGGGAAAGCATGAGAACCGAGAAATAGAGAGTCGGCAGCTGAGGGGAGCCGCGTAAGCAAAGGCTCAGAGGGAGTGAAGGGTAGGAGGGACGAAGGAAAAACTTACGTAGTGATGAATGTATGTTACACGACCCATGATAAGGAAMGGTACTATGCAACAGAGTTAGCACGAAAGCTTACAAGCATTGTATATGATTCGACTAACCAAAGTGGAACAGCCATCCAAAGAACGCCACCTTGCCCACGTACAAGAAATGATCCCAYTCCTCTACATCCTCAGGTCAGGACCGATCTAGTACCAGCACCATGACAACACTCACGAGCATCCATATCTTGATACTTCCTCTGCCGCCTCAACAAGTAGAACAYAAAGGTCAAAATACCTACACCAAGGCTAACAGTCCCGCCCCACCAAATCACCGGCGTCCCAACAAGATAATACTTCCACTGCGAGTCTCCCCACCCACACATCCTCARCCCCAGATGCAGGARCGGCCAATCAAACGGCTTGGACGCCAGAATGTCTTCCTTGTCTGGGTCTGGCACGAGGGCATTGTTCGAGGTCATCATAGCTACGTTCAAGTGCCAGAAATCGCGCAAGAACGGCGACTTGTAGAATTTGGTATTCCCCTGRGGCACTATACATACCTTTAGCCTRAGTGCATGTTACGAWAGYAAATGGAGACTCACATCGATCRTTAGTGTGACTTTCYACATTCCAATATGTATGCGCATCRCTCGGATTATTCTCCTTGTCACAACTAACCTCAACCTGCTTGAAACCCCATTGCGGCAAAATCGCGTTCGCGGCTCTCAAATAGCATCCRAGTTGATTATGCTTGAATCTCAACCTCGTCGTCAACGAGTGAATCCGATCCACGTGTTTCCCRCGCTTGATATCATCGACGACCTCCACATGCCAGATATCATGCACATCACCAACTGTGTCGTTGCCATAYCCTGAGACCTCATAGTTGAGTTTGGTAACGGGCGCTAGAACGGTRTGCGAGTGGAGATTCCTGCCRGTCGGGGCATGGCTGAGYCGGATAAGGTCACCATCCCTGAGGAATTGGATYTCTCCATTAGGATCGTATTGGGGTTTGTCCCATGGCGGGAGCACAACCCAATCGTTATTGTTATCTTTGTAATGATAACATGTAACCTGTTGTTGGCCTGAGCCGACAGGATAGGTCTGGACATGTGAGTGCAACAGGCCACCGCCATAGCCAATATTTTTCAAGGTGATTTTTGAGCCGAAGGCAATTTCGAGGGGATTTTGAGCGAAATCGTTGCCGATGAGGTTGGCCTGGAARAGTGAGCTCATTTGTGCGTCGCCTGGGCCGGAGTGGTTAAGGACCATAAAGTGTATTTTGAAWGAGGCCATGAAGACGAGAATAGGGACGATGATGAGGCATAAGACACGGGCAGTCCAGTGATTGATTTGTTCACGCTAAAGAAGAATTAGGTATATGATTTTGGGCARTTACTAGAAAAGGGGAAACGTACGAATGTAAGTCTCGTATCTCCAAATTTCTCCCAAAGATCTTCGATAGTATAAGCTCCCACTAAAGCGGTTACAAATAGACCGATCATTTTGACGCTGTAGCGTGTGAGCAGAGGCCAGCGACTAGAAAGGTGATGAAGTTTTACCTTGTGACGCAGCCAATGGAAACGCCAGTTAGGAATAGCCATAGCCACCAATCCAAAGAGAAGGATCTGGGAAGGGAATTAGTTAGAGTTCCRGAGGTAAGCCGTCCTACGCACTGATATTGCTGATTATGGAACTTTGTGAGACAGAAAACGGAAAGGAATGTGAAGAAGAGTAACATGGAATCAAGCAAGATAAACCTCGAGATTGTTAACCACGCAGCATCTATTGGTGAYAGTGAGTCACAAATGCCAATATTGTTGTGAAATGAAACATACCAAAGAGAACCATGAGTGCAGTCAGGTGGCATGCCCACATGCTCATACCCAGCTCGACGGCAGTATACCATCCAAGGGGTACCATTGCCACACCGAAAGTCGCCATCATCACTCTCATTGCGACATAGGGGACATTTTCTGGATACGCTTCMCCACTCTTGAACTCGAAGCCGCCGTCATAGCCTGCCAGCAGACCAGCGAGCCCTACGAGCATCTTGCCAAGGGGTGGATGCACATCGAAATAAAACTCGCGTTTGAGATAGTGCGAACCAAACTTTCCAAAGTGGGCTTCGTCCCAGACGACGGCGTTGGATGCGCCAATGTTGTGGAAACGGGTCCAGCAGGAGAGGAGGGTGTAGACGATGGGAGGGATGTGCTCGAGGTTTTGGAGGAAGAATTCGCGCTGCGGAGCCTGTTGAGCCAATCGGAGCTGGAGGGAGTGAGGAACGGGAACTTACGAAAGATGTGGGAGGGGGAAGAGGCGGTTGGGGCATCCTGCCACTACTGATGTGGGACCTGAGAGTCCTGCTGGGTTTGTTGTAGACATCCTTGCCCTCRTCGTCGTAGTAGTGGGCGGCGAGGGATTCCTTGCCGTTGGGAAAGTCGCCATGGAGGGCGGGTGCTCTGACCCTCCTACGGGCCTTTTCCTCGGCCATGGAGGAGTGGTAAAGGGGAAGCTGCTCGTCGGGGACGACGGGGTGGATGTGTTCGTAGTCTTCGTCGGAAGCGGCAAAGTCGATGGCGACGGCAGAGGGCCTCATCCAAGGGTGCACGAGCCAAGAAGCTTGAGCTGGCGATGTGGGCGACGGAAGAATTGAGAAATGTTATTATCATTATGTTTTCGGACTCGAGCACATGATTCCCATCACTGCCACGTCAATACAAAAACTACTACATCTACTACACTGCACTCTGGTGTCGCTGGTACCGTGCTGTGYAGTCAATCCCCTCGTCAGGCGCACAAAAACAAYAAATAAATAAGTAGAAACCATACCAGTCACCATCGCGTGCCCACGCTCGTATGGCTCCAGCGTCACCTGCTCCAGCGGCTTGAACTGGTTTTTTTTCAGCGTCTGCACCTCGCTCGCGTACACCACGTCCGGTGGCAACGTCGAGTCGACGCAGCTTGCCTTTATTGAGATAATGACGTGCCCCTGATCCTTAAGGAAGCTCTCTGCATTGTGGATCACAATCCGGGCTTGGTCAGGCTGCGCAACATCTGCGAAAATCACGTCAACAAGTGAGAGAAGCATGCGATATTTGTTCGGAAGACGTGCATCCTCGACGATCGCTGCAAGAAGGGTGTAAACATCCGACCCATTCCCCAAACGGAGTGCACATACGGATGACATTGGTCCTCTTTTTGGCCATGTTGATGAGATCGCGTCCAGAACGCGGCGAGAATTCAACCGCGTACACCACGCCTTCCTGTTCCCAAAGCTCAGAAATATCAATGAAAACCACCGCGCAAGCAACACTCACAGGACCGACGATATCTGCAACATGGCTCACACTTGTTCCACTGGCCGCACCCAAGTACAAGACCTTGGCACCAGGTTGGATGAAAATATGATCCAGACCACCCAACACACCCGCAGCCAGTTTACTTCTGAAGGGATTCCACACCCGATACTCAATCTTCGTGTCTTCCTCTCCACCACCACCCACGGAGATTCGTTTTTCGCCATACACGGATTCTCCTGGCGCGATATTTTTGGTAACGAGCATCTGCTCCTTGCCTTTTGCGATGAATACGCCTGCATGCCGGTGTGGTTCGACTACCACATTGGATCCACCCCTGGCTCCACCACGAGGCTTTCCAGTACCCCTTCCTAGGCCACCACGACCACCACGACCGGCCCCTCGGTCTAGCAGACGAGAGTGAAAACAAAAAAAAAAAACAAAACAAAAAGCGGACAGTGAGCTTTGGGGAAATAATCCGAGCTTTGAAGAGCACGCACCACCGCCGCGAGGAGCTCCCCTCCCCCGCCCCCCACCTCTCCCACCTCCACTACCCCCACGGAAGCCCCCTCTGCTGGGCCCGCCTCTTCCCCCGCCTCGCATACCAAATCCTCCCCGTCCACCTGATGCGCCTGTYGAATCGCAACAACATTAAAAACGATTTTTCCAGAGAGGAAAGAGGTCAAATTTACCAAAAGCCATAATTTCAGAACTAAACTATTGACTGCGATAAGCGGCCAAGCCTGTGGAACAAACTTCTGCGAGTGTGGGATTTCCTGCAACAATTTTCTCACTTGCCTTTTCGGGTGGGGGCAGCGCAAGCATGCGTACACTTCATCTTATCTTATCTTGCAYTATTGTCAACATGTTCACATCTCAACTCCTCCTCAGGTTATCGACCATCACGCATCAGCACGGAATTATGAGCATCCCGACGTGCAAAGACCGGTCTAGCGGTGTGAGGACACAAAGGCCCACTGTACAAATTATGGTGTCAGATCCCTTCTTGGTGGGCGGACTCCCCGCTTGGCTGCCGCACAGTGCGACGGCAGCGCATAACTCTCCCCACCCTGCGACATATCGCATCACGCAGGGTTTATGAAAACCATCATCGATTCTTTGTCTTACTTTTGGGCTGCCATCCTCGACGCCTGCCGTGGGCGCAGACGCCTACTCGACCTCCGGATCTAGAAATACCTATTTTATCACACGCAGCCTACTTCCATCGGCCCCCTCGGCAGATTTCTCGCCACTGTGCTGTTGACACCTCARATATGCAAATAGAGCTCTATACTTGTCCACGACATTCTCACATATCAAAAAARGCGACTGCAAGGTCATACCACGCGCACCCCTCAAGGTCTCGGTATAACCTTCTTCCGGATGCTCACTCACCCAACTGGCTTTAGTAACGTCAGTACCCTCCACTTCRCCCCCAACTCAATCTTACACTTTTCTGCTCTCTCCTCTTCCTCTAGAGTTCTCGACTTGCAAATCTTAGTTTTGAGGGGCTCTCTTGGGGAATCCGGGCAGGGTTCTGCATAAAGTGCGGGACCAGCACTTCGGCTATCAGAAACCTCGAGCGACATTGTCGGCAGAGAAGTTGCCCGAAGCATCCAATTTCTCGTGCCCTATTATTCATCTCATTCTTTGGGGTCTCCATTCGCTTACACATCTTTGCGAATCGTATTGGCACCGCCCAAAAGGCTTAGAAAAAGTGCGTAGTATTGCTGCCATTTTTCTCCCGTAATAATGTGTACCGGCGGTGCTTCCGATATGACTCATGATCCTCGTCGAAATATCCATGCGGCCTTCCCGTTCCCGTCTGGCACACGCCACAGTTTTGACGTTGTATATATATGCGCACAATGTTCGGACAGTTTCTGATCTTCATATCCTCCCTTTCCTCTCTTTTTTTCGCACAGGTAACGCCTTGAAGATATGGTATCGACACCAACTTCAGTCAGCCCCTTGCCCTCGACATCTCTCCACAAAACTCCCTCAATACCACAGCCTTCAGTCACTTCCACACTTGATACGACTCACATACACAAGATTGAGACATCTTTGAGCGATGGCAGAGCTTCAAAACGCAACTCTAACCACGAACATGACGAGATATTTACGGAGAAGGGCTCACAAGACGAAGATTCGCACGAGGTAGCAGTTGATGCCGTGCAGAGCAGAAACACCCAAGGTGATGACGACTTTCCAGATGGTGGGCTGAGAGCTTGGCTTGTTGTTTTTGGCGTGCGTTCYTTTCTTCGCTTCCGTATACACACCCCGCTCACAACGCCTCTCATTCTCTACAGTCAATGTGTAATGCATTCTCAACGCAAGTCGTTTGGGCGGCTTTGACCAATATTACATCTTATCTGATTTCATAGATTTGGTTACGTGAATTCATGGGGCGTACGTCCGCCACCTTGGCATGATCGGCACTCATTTATGAACTCGGCATCACCAGGTTTTTCAAGCGTATTACCAAGACACACTTCTCAAAGACTTGTCTCCCTCAACCATGTACGTACACCATCCCCGCCCCACCACCGCACGCGTTCCTCACAGTATTTTTTGTCTATGGCAGCGCATGGATCGGTTCGATGCAAGTGCGTTCTTTCCCCAATTCCAGACCTCTGATCCACAAAAAAAAAACTCATTTTTGCATCCCAGTATGCCCTTATTTTCCTGCCAGGCCTCGTTATCGGCCGCCTCTTCGACTTGGGCTACTACCCTATCATATTCGCTTGTTCTAGCATTGTCCTCGTCCTTGCAACATTCCTTACTGGGCAATGTACGGAATACTGGCAATTTTTATTAGCCCAGGGCGTAGCTGTAGGGGTGCGTCTCGCCCTTGCAGTCGCTTGCACCCGACCTTGGGGAATTGATAACAMAATTTTACATTATACTTAGCTTGCATGTGGTGGTGTCTTCGGTCCCACTAATGCTATCATTGCGCATTGGTTTAAGAAGAAACGAGGGCTTGCGTTGGGATACATGGCGGTTGGATCGTCAGTTGGGGGGGCGACGTTGCCTATTGCTGCCAGGAGTTTGATTCCGCGTGTGGGGTGAGTATATTTGTTTGAAGTTTTACGCTTGTCGAGAGACCTCTCTCATTTTTGCGGCAGATTTCCGTGGACGATGAGGATTATTGGATTTATTCTGTTGGTGACGCTGGGCTTATCAAACTTGGTGCGTACGGCTTCTCTGGCTGGTAATAATGAACCATTAATATTCGCACGAAACAAAAAAAGACTCTGAAACGGCGTCTACCGCCTGTYAACGTGAAAGGAGGATTGTTCAATTTCGCTGCGTTCAGGGAAATGCCATACACAATCTATTGTCTGTCGGCATTCATCAATTTTCTGGGTCTCTATACGAGTATATTTTCTTCAGAAACCACCACCATCCCATCGCTGACCCATAAAATAAGTGTTAACATATGTCAACGTGAGCGCAACACAGCTCGGTAGTTCACCCAACCTCGTGACCTACTTCGTTTCCTTCGCAAACGCAAGTTCACTCTTCGGAAGATGGGCCGCAGGCATTCTCTCCGATCGCATAGGTCCGTTTCCTTGTCCTGCCCCTCACTGAACTTGACTTTTAATTAACTTGACCACCCTTACACATAGGTCCAATGAACGTCATGATCCCATTTACCCTCCTAGCTGGCATCCTTACTTGCATCTGGCCATTCACCCGCTCCACCGCCACGCTCATCRTCACCACCGTCATATACGGTTTTTGCTCAGGCACGTATGTGACGCTCATGACGAACCCCTTGATGGAGTTGGGTGGTGAAGGCGATGTGGGGAGGCGACTTGGGATGTTCATGAGTATTACTGCTATTGGTGCACTTTTGGGTCCGCCGATTTCTGGTGCGATTAATGCAAGGACGGGTGGATTTGAGGCAGTGGGTTTGTATGCTGGTGAGTGATTATCATCGTCTTTCTCGTTTCGTGTATTTTGAATTTGGGATTGACCTGGGACGATTGGGTTTCATTAGGGTGTGCGGTTATGGTTGCAGTGGCCTGCATGATTCTTGTGCGATATATTGTGCTGAAACGATGGATCGGAAAGCTGTGATGACCGATGACGACTSGAGTTTGGGAAGCTTTGATCTATATCATACGGTACCCATATATGGATTGGGACTTGACTGGTAGAATCGATACGGTACGATACGAACATTTGTTACAATGGCTTGCAAAACTTTATAGAATCGGATCCCCAAATCATCTCTTAACGGCRCACTGGATTCCTTATACAAAAGTGTTGTTGAATGGAGCCCGGCAAGAACAAACAGCAACCGGCCCGAGGCCCATTTACTAGCAAAATCATTCATGCCCGGAAAACCTGCACAATGGCAAGGAGAGCCGCGGTATATTTACGACTGAATGAAAACTGGCTGTAAAGCTAGAAACAATGAACGCCGGCGGATATACTGCCGTTAGGATCAAGTGTCTTACACCGAAGGCTGTCGCACAGCGCATAAGGGCAGGTTGCTGTTCGGCTCTGCCGAGCCTCACTGTCTCATTATACATACCTCATCTTCCAAATGATGCCTTCCAAAGCAAAAAATTTGGTCGCTTCGCTAACGATTTGCGACCAATTGTAGCTTAGTTAYAATCTTGACCTCACAGCAACACAGCGGAGCTCCCTGTAACCAATGATTTATATATACATGWTATAGAGATAGCATCAGTGAGCTCAGCAATAGAAACAAGGTTACCACATTGACAGAAACCTATTTCGGATCAATGCCGCTATCTTAATTGGGTRTCTGTAGTTCCCTGGTGCTGAAACCGGATCGTACCTCAGTTGACGAGAAAGAAAAGAGAACTCTCGCAAAACACACAAGCACGGTACAACAGCATCTGTTTCATATTCAATTGTTCATATACATGTGYTTTCAATCATTTTCACAACATCAYTCTTAATACACGCATCAGAAGGACAAAGGAAGTTATTCCGCATATTTCGAAACTTGGATTGAGCGTGGCGTTGTGTCTCATATTTAGAGGCCAACAGTGACTGGGCTACAACCAATAACAATAGCGCCGGCCTGGGAGGAAAKAAATTACATTCAATGATCCCATCTGTGTTTCCAAATCACTCACGAAATCGTTATTCTGGCAGCAAACCGGCTGCTGAGTGCACTGGCCCCCAGATCCAATGCCAAGGATGTCGATGGGAGTGCAGTTGGCACCAACAAGGGCTGTAATTGGTTGAACCACCACACCGATGACCGCCAACAGGCCAGCAATGATACTGTTGTTCGCGGGACCGAGCTGGCTCTGGTTGCAGCAGTACAAGTGGTCAGTGTTGCATTGGCTGGCCGGGGGTGGGGTCTGGTTGGGGGGAGGCTGTTGTATAAATTCGTCAGTCAACGTTGTTGGGAATGTTGTGCGTTAAGCTGAACCCGTACCGAAGTGACGGTGACGGTGTGGGTAGCAGTGGCCAAGGTGGCGAAGGCGAGAGCAGAGGCGATGGCGAATTTCATTGTGAAGTTTAGAGTAGTATCTGAGAGCTGCAGTAAAGCTAGTCGGATGCTGAAGCTAGAGGAGGGACTGGTGGGCTTATATACGCTATCTAGAGAGGTCTTTGGCTTTGTTTTTTTTTCTCCTCGGAGACTTTGGTTTGTCAATTTCCGTTTTCCAGAACTGTTGCGTTCTATTCCCGTCTGTGGAGCCAAATTAGCGCACAGGATAATATGGATGCCGTTGACGCTCTCGGACTCACGGCGTGTGTGCAACACAATTAGATAAAACTTACGGGTGAGGGCAGAACCAGTGGCATGGGAGCCAGGGGGGAATATACCCTAGCATTCCTCACGATGGTGTGCTGTCTTTTCTCAGGGCTTTAAACGTCGTTATGATAGTATAGATCTATTTCGTATTCTGTCTGGCTAACAATTGGAGACCCCCTAGTGGCCAGGTGCTGGATTGGGCGGGCGGTGCGTTCGATAATACACTGTCGTAGAGATTTTAAGACCCGCAAATCACAAAGTGAGATGGCTTCGATAGCCTCTTATYTATAAGAGGATTTAGGCGTACTGCGCTAATTGTTGTTTCATTGTACAGTCGCGGACAACCAAACACCACAAATGTGACAGGTGGTGAACGGCAAATTTCCGAGCCCAACTAAGGCCAGATTTGAACTCAGCTCTATCAAATATGTCGATTTAGCATTTTTCCAGATTTTTCCCATGAGCGGTTAGGGTGGCCAATATTTTTTCGGGGTCTAGACAATAAGCGCCTAGAAGAGCGCAGAGATTATGGTATTGTAGACTAGTTAAAATAGCATCAAGTGCCATCATGGCACTCTGAGAAACAGACCGATGACTTTTTTGCTTTTTTACTGCCCAAGCGGCCCCTCTTCCAGTCAGGCCTCTCCGATAGGCATCCATAAAGCGATGTGATCGGTTGATGAACCGCTGAATAACCTCACGTGGGCAAGCATCAAGCCATTTCTGAGCATCAGCCTTGGCCTCCCGAAAAGAAGATTTTGGGGTGTCACAGTAGCGGTACTTGACCCAGCCCCAAAACTATAGCTTATTTAGTGAAAATTTGACCCAAAATAAATCATTATTACACACCATTTCAATTGGATTGAGCTCACAGTGAAACTTGGGCAAGAAAATACACAAATGACCGGCTTGATGGATAACTGCTTCTAACATTGACTCTTGATTGGTGAAATCCTCCTGATGGCTGAGTAAGCGGGCCATGCAACAATCCTGGTTCGCAGTGGAGCACACAGGTGAGCATTTTGCCTTGAGACATTGAACATTAAATCCACGTTCCTCAAGTACATGCTTTAATCCTTTTGGTTGTCCATCTGGTAAAGTCATCTTTTGCACCAATCCACACAAAGCCAGATTTGGATTTGAGAGTGGAATGATGGTATCATGCTGCCTACGCTGTTTTCCACCATCCGATTTATTCATTTCATGTGCCTTGAGTGCATCATGTGGGAGGGAGGCATGTGCTGATGACTGGTCAAAGATAAATAATGCTGTGCAAGAAGGATGTTGCTTTTTGAAAACTGTAATCGCATGCTTGACCTGTTCCACAAGTTGGTCTATGTCCCACCATGCATCACCATTTGCTCCTGGATAGATAATTTTTCGTGCCTCATCCACAACCCTACCCTCTGTGTCCAACACCACTAGCTGTCCCTCCTCTGGATTGATAAATTCTGAAACATGTATCAATCTGTTAAAAAGAACATGCAGTGCTTACACATTAGCGCTCACAACAGTGCTTAGTAACATGCATTATATGTATGCTATTATGAACAGCATCGTGCAGCCTTGAGCTTGAATAGCTATTCGCTCTATATGACTGCATACAGTGACCCACAAAACTGTTCCAATGTTATGTACTTTTGACTTTCATGCATTATAGCTCAATAAATAAAATGTCTAAAACCTTGGGAATATTCATGGACATAGGAAAATGAGTAATGTATATGTCTTCCAAATATTATTATGTAATATTTCTATAAAAGGAAACAATGAATTTTCTAATCACTGCAAGTCATTGGAACGGTTTTGTCAATGACAACTCAAGATATTAAAACATGTAATCACATGACTTTGTTGACCGCCAATCAACAAAGTCATGTGACTATGTGTCACCTACATATAAATAGAGATGATTACAGCCAAGTACCATCACTTTTGGCCCCACTACTCATTATGCAACCTCTCTCTTCTACTCTTCAGAAAACTATCATCTCTATGCTCAAAGCTCATCATTCCTACACCAAAATCCAGGCTGCCACTGGTGCTGGGCATACTACCATCTCTAGATTAGCATCCAAGCATTGTTCCAGCCTTTCCAAGTCACTTGGAGGTTGTCCTTCAAGGCTTTCTACCACCAACATCTGCCATGCNCCAATAACTGAGAGGAGCTAAGACGGATGACTATACCCTTGATGCTCCACCGGGCTTTGAGAACATATGAAAGTGAATAAAGGTCCTGAACAAAGGTCCGGAGGTTCCGTGCTGACTTGATCCCACGATTTGTTGCTATATGCCGATATGCATTCAATGGGCCTTCCGTACAATCAAGATCTCCGCCGCTCAGACCTCTGGAGGATAGTATCTAGGCGCCAACTGCACTTTCCCTCATAATTACGCCGTAACAATTCTTCCTTRACTCAACATCGGTAAAATTGAAACTAGGCGGTACCTTTTTATCTGAGTTCCGAAGAGCCTATGCTTATGGTGGCCGCATATCATWRARGAAGTAACCTCCACCAACAAATAATATGTCCATAAGTACTGACCTCATCAATGRCATCGGTGGTTCTGGACGGCTACCTGAATTTCAAAATCATTGAAGTTGGCCCGAAACGGTACAAGTAATGGATGTTGTTTGTAGTTGTATTGAAGAACCACAGGGCTATACTCAGGTTTGTCTCGACGTCGGCTSCGTAAGGGCTGATCGGAAGGTTGGAGTGGGAGTGCCATTATCGAACTGGACAGGTTATTCAACTCTGAGTAATTTCTATCTTGGTTGAGCTATCCTGCGGTATGTTTTTTGCTTTGCCGTTGTTCTCGCTCCCGTATTCTCTGGCATGTATATTTTCCCCTCCCGAAACTCAATAGGGAAAGAGGCTGAAATATACAGCTTTTATTCACTTGAGCATATTAATATAAGGAAGCATAGGCATCTGCTGAGTGTTAACGGTCATCAACCGTGCTGTTAAAAGAGGCTGCGAATGATTTATGCGTTTGGCGACATTCTAGAGCACGCCCCAGCACACGCTTGAGCTCTCTATTGTTGGCCCTCTGATTACGGAGAGCCGGACAGTCCTCCTGCCTAAACAGGGGAATCCAATTGACAATGTTCTGCGTAGCATATTCGTTGCGCTAGTCCTCAATGACATGACAGCACCACCACATTATCCACAGGGCTGGCGATGAACGTTCGCCATCCTCAGCGGGCCAGCTATGTAACGCTAGCTTTTGAAGCTCTCCACTGGCTGACGAGCAGGCTGGCATCAACAGGATGTGGTRCTCTTGTACCTGGTTCCTTGATGCCACAAGTTCTTGTCCTATAACCAACCCCATTGTTGTTGAAACGTGGTCACTTTCTACACACTGGTACGTGGACCTGACCTGTCTGACAGCGCCAAGRTCGGCAATCCACCTCGGAAAAACTTGCCTCTCGAATATACCCCCTGGTAATGCAATACGTCAGGTTCAGAGCTTGAAAATTGGTGCTGAACTTTYTCACTAGCATTCAGACTTGCACACAACCAAATCTGATTGGTTTCCGGTAATCGTTCAATGCTCATAAAAAAATTCAGCCTTCTATGTTCTCTCAGGGCTTCCAGCGTGGTTATGGCAACAAAGATCTATTTCRTATTTTTATGAAAACTGAACACTTTCCAGAGGCCTCGCGTTGGATTTGGTGGGAAGTGAATTTAACAATACGCGGTAGTAGAATTTCCAAGATTTGTGATTGATAACGTATGGCTAGGATGACATCCTGGTGTAAATAGACTTAAGYATATCATATCCATTGTTTTTTCGTTGTACCCCGGTCGCATAGCATCGTCCCTTTTACATGTGTGAGAGCCACGGAACGGAACTAACGTGAGGATTGGCCCATTGAGAGCTGCCCAAACCTTGTTTTTACAACAATTGCACCATACACCTTGGATRGATGACCAACCGTRCCAATAACTGCGAGGAGCTAAGACGRATGACCACACCCTTGATGCTCCACTGGGCTCTGAAAACATACGCAAGTGAACAAAGGTTCCGTGCTGACTTGATACCACGATTTGTTCRTCATATGCCGATATGCATTCAGAGGGCCCTTCCTCGTACAATCAGGATCTCCACCGCTCAGACTCCTTGATTGACAATGTTTTAGGGCTCGCTGCACTGTTCTTCCCAATTACCCCCACACAATCCCTCCTTGAGACAATTTTGGGGGACTTCAAATTGAGTAGTACATTCTTATTCAACGTTCCTCTAGGGTGGTTGCATATCATATAAAATGTAAAGTATAGCAATAAATGATCAGCTCATGCATACTGGCCCCACGAATGGCATCTGTGGCTCTGGATRGTATGACAACGACAAGTCATCTATCCACCCCGGAAACAAAATTGGCCCAGGAAACRAATGTTGCATATAGTTATACCGAAGAACCTAAAGTTTCCCAGGTTCGTCTCGATGTCGGCGGTGTGTAAGGGTTAATCACAACATTGGAGTGGGAGACTTGCATAGATTCTCGTATTGAGTGGAGTCATGCGGCGGTGGGCGGTTTCTTGCCTTTGTTCTCGGATTATCTGGCAATTACATTTTTCCGGTAAAAGGCTTGATCAGTGATAGCTCGAGCATATCGATCTAAAAAAGCTCCAGAACTTTTTGAGTGCTAAAGGTCGTCAGGGACGCTTCAAAAGTCGACGACTGACTGCACGGACGATATAAATAGAGATGTGGCTCACCATGAACCAGCCACTCCAAGGATCTGAATTTGAAAATCATTGCTCGGAAAGTTAAAGCGGCACCAAATGACACCCAATGTTGTACAGCCGCAGCCCACCGAGCCCAGGCTCATCTCGACGTCAATTTCGCAAGGGGTGAATTGGATTTTGGAGTGGGAAAATCATATCTCAGAGCTTGCGGTAGTGGACCACCACTTCGCGTGGCATCTCCGAATTCTCAAACAAATTTCGCTATCAAGCCTTCATTATACCACAATCTTCCCCCGGGCGTTGAGCATTCCATAAAGAGTCYATATAACGGRCGGTCGCAGCTTCCTAAGRAAACAGATTGCCGGAGTCCTTTGTTGGTCAACCAGGTCGACAATCACATAAATGTAGTAATCATTGTTCCTGGTTCCTTGGTACCCGTAAGTCGCATCCCACAGTATCATTGTTACATGTGAAATATGGAGCCATTCACGCAATGACAGACGTCGTAATATGTATGAGAGACATATGTCTACGCCCTCAGAGTGCATTTATTGAGAAATACATTTAAAAAAAATCAATGTTGTTCATTCAAATTATTGCTACATCAGAACAAAAAGAGCTTGTAAATTATGGCCTAGCAAATCAGTCAACTAGCGAGTTACCCATCCGTTACTTGATGCCTCAGGCCGACAAGCAGTAGGCGATAA
>JAECYV010000061.1:59057-81936 GCA_023014305.1 Lepiota subincarnata
CCSRAAARKTKGAMSGSMAAATCGTCAACAGCAGATTCATTCTTAACCAGGAAAAAGGGATATTGCAAGATCCATGGTACGCAGCGGTAGCGTCCTGTASMGTAAGAACCTCAACATCAACTTCAGGAAGGGGAAGGTTTGGGATGCCAGAGAAGGCAGCGGAACCTTGGTAGGCGACCCTATGTTGTATGCTAGGAGGTYGTTTGGGGTCCAATCCAATTGCTGCCTGGTTTTGACGAACGAATGACGTTATCCATTCTGTACTTATAGATAAGCAGGTGCTAAGTGAGGACGTGCGGCGTGAATTAYTTTCGAGACGGAGGAGGTTAGGACAGCAAAAAATGTYCCATGTTATGTCAGCGCAGTGTTGCCAACGGTGCGGCTCGGAGCCAACAGCCGGTGGGCCGAGCCGTCCAGCTAAGCAGAGGATCGGCTCTCCACTAAGTATTTGCCATTAATAATGACTGTTGGAGGGTCTAGGTGGGTTGGGCACATTGGGCGGGTACAGGTTTCGGTCCTWTTTTGAGAGATTATATATTATCTTAGTATCAGAATTGGTATACACATMCATAAACAAGATCAGTATATGAACGGAACCCCCACTAGGATTYCTAGCTAAACCGACGTCTGCGCCATYCTTCGAACCACTATATTCACCCCCTTCCTACTCGCTCTTCCACCAGCCGCTATCTTGGTCGCACACCAATGGGCCCCAAAGACGAGGAATTGTAGGGACATCACTAGTCCCGCGAAGAAGCACATAAATACCACACCCTGGGGCCAAACTTCAAATGCRACAAAACCCAGGAARGCCATTAGGGCCAGGGCTGAGCAGAGCATACACACCGCTGGCATGCGAGCGGAYAGGGCGAAGAAGAAGTAGGATCCATACACATCGCGGGCGCGGAACTAGAGAGAGAATGCAGGAGTGAGTGCAGGCCCTATTCGGAGATGTAAGCTAGCCAGTCCGTACAATRAAGGTCTTGAGGTCAACCCAGTTGTAGCGAAAGAGGAACCAGGCATCGATAGCCATGCCAAGCCCCGAGGCAATGCTACTGCCAGCAATAGCGCTCAAGGCGTAGGGTTGAATCTGGAAGAGAGAGTCGGGTGAGATCGCAAATACTGCTGCATTCACGGCCGCCAGGGCGGCAAGCTACAAGGCAGTGTCAATTACTTGTCAGTCAGTGAAGATATCCAAGTTGAGACCCACCAGCCCACCAGCGTATTGCCACTCTCTCTGTAAGCGTTCGAATATAGGTTCATAGTCKGACTCTGTGTCTGCCTCTTTCAGTTCGCTGTATAGCGTAAATGTTGATACGACGCGTTCTGCAGGATTCAAGGACGGTAGCGGAACTTTGATTTCTTGGGTGTGTTGAGGAAGAAGGGAGGCCGCAATCCAGGTATTAACCCTCTCAACGGCGATTGTGAAGCTGGAGCGTATAGGAATAGGGGAGAATGGATCGGTTTCCTGTTCAAAGGTACCATCTTCGTTTTGGAAGTCGKTTTCGGCAAGGTGTGAGAAGCTCATAGGTTGTTTAGGAACGTCCTCTTCGCCGCTGGAACAGGGTTCTTCATCGGAATAGATAGCATAACCCCCCCGCCTCCGACGGAGCTGCTGAGGAGGGTTGACTAATATAGGYGAGGAAGGGTCGGTATCAACGGGAGACGGTGGCATGGCAAGGGTATCAGCTAGATCCAAATGGTTAGATGACCTTGACAAACTGCTGCTATGGGCACGAAGAGAGACATACAGGACTCAGTATCCGAAGTGGAAGCATCKATATCCTCCTGTTCTCTAGATGACGATGCATATGAAGATGGAGGCCGAATACGGAGGATGAYGATGGCACCGTTTTGCGGTCTGCCTCGGCTAGCACACGTATWCTTGTTTTGGGTTTGACATTGGAGACGAAGCTCGAYTCCTAGAATCGAGGATGGGTGAGAAACAGAGCCTAGCCATACATAGTGGGGGGAGTCGCACTTTGCTCTGATTCTTGCTTCTTGATAAGCTGGCCTAGAGGATGGCCGGTTGACACCGCGACCTCCTTCTTCCGTTTACCTTTTTTCTTCGTTTGAGATTGATGGAATACTCGAATGTCTAGCATTGAGCTTGCATCCGCGTCCCGGCTGTTAGACAAAGTTAATATTATTTCCACCGGTAGYTCAGAGGCAGGCACATACAATGAGAAAGCATCTTTAAGATTGACACTCTGTCCGTCGCACCCGAGCACTGTTTCGTAGGTGTAGTGCTTATCGACCTCCACCCTCACAATTGGCCGCCAGGCCTTTTCGGGGCGTATGAGACGTAGACCGTGGGTCCGTACCACTGGGAGCCAAGTTCGTAGACCGAYGACGGGAGGATTCGAGTCGGAACTTACCTGTAAGCTGCCACAAGCTGTCAAAGAGCGTAAGTACCCAACGCGCACTCAGGATAAGGAAACAACGTACCTTTGGTCTATTTGTCTTGTCATGGATATGCTGCCGTAGAAGCAAAAGGGGTGCTGTGTAAGCGTAGAGACCAGGACAGGGAGGCAGTGCAAGTGTAGAGAAACGCGTGACACTCGGRGATCTGTCCAATTTTAATTTTAATTTTAATTCTAACATCTAGACTCAGTGTGTGGGAATGTTCTCAATCGCTTTCTCAATCGCTGTACCAAGCCCCTCCGTCGTCCCATTCCCAAGCATGTCGGGTGTCARCAAGTCCCCCTCACCCCGCATCTGTGCCTCTCTGCCCTCCTTCAACACAGCCTCTATGGCAAGCATAACCGCACCAGCGGCTTCCTTCTCGCCGAGATGCTCCAACATCATCTGACCCGCCCATATCATTCCCACTGGATTTGCTATRCCCTTGCCCGCGATATCAGGCGCACTTCCGTGGACCGGTTCGAAAAGGCTAGGGCACCAGTCAGGATCGCTGCGTTTGGAGGAGGGATTCAGGTTGGCGGAGGGTGCTATGCCAATGGTCCCAGTGCATGCGGGGCCGAGATCAGAAAGAATGTCTCCAAACAAATTTGAGCCGACAACGACATCAAAKATGTGGGGCCTCAAGACGAAATGAGCGCAGAGGATGTCGATGTGGTATTTATCGACTTTGATATCCGGATACTCTTTCGCTATAGCCTCAACCCGCTCGTCCCAATATGGCATCGTGATGGAAATTCCGTTGGACTTAGTGGCAGATGTGAGCCTTTTTGCAGGTCGGCTTCTAGCGAGCTCAAAGGCATAACGAATAACCCGATCTACCCCCGTTCGAGTAAAGACGGTATTCTGTATCACCGTTTCCCTCTCTGTTCCTCCAAAGATACGGCCACCGATAGAGCTGTACTCTCCTTCAGTGTTTTCCCGTACAGTAACAAAGTCAATATTTTTCCCATCCCGATTGGCCAAGGGAGATGTGACGCCGGGGATTAGGCGGCAGGGTCGTAGGTTAATGTATTGGTCGAATTCCCGTCGAAACAAGAGGATACTTCCCCACAAGGATACATGATCTGGCACGGTGGCGGGATCCCCCACTATTGATAAGCGATTAAGCGATGGGGGTTCCTGATGCTAGGAGGAGAAGAAAAAACAGCACGTGCACCCTCACCTGCGCCAAAATATATCGCATCGCAAGTGCGAACGAGTTCCTTCCAATCTGCGGGCACCATAGTACCATGGTTAAGGTAGTAGGTACAGGACGCCCAGTCRTAATGATGGAAGTTCAATTGAAACCCAAATCGTTTCGCTGCAGCTTCTAGGCATCGCAGGGCAGGCGGCATTACTTCCAGCCCAATTCCATCTCCAGGTAAGACGGCAATTGTGTAGACACGGGTTTGGGGCATGGCAGAGATAGTGGCGGTCTCGTGGGACAGAATGTCGGCATGCGATGCGTAATTTATCAGCACTTTTATCTTGAACCGAACGTTCTTCCTCTCTCACACCGGCACACGCAACGGCACTTCCTTGGCTTATCAATATCACGTGATCCGAGACGTAAGCTGTCGCTGCACATGTTTTGCCCAAGAATCTCGAGATCTAGGAAATGTTTCGGGAATCTAGCACTGTTCCGTTTGGTGTCATGTTGTTGCTCTACCACACACAAGCATTCCCTGCCGACCTTCGCTCCCTCAGCAACCTTGCCCAGCTCAACAGTAGTATACGACGCCACCAGGGATGACTTGCAACATACATGTGTCAATAATTTTCGGTTTGACCCTTTAGATCAGGGTTTATTAACTTCACCATTGCGCATGTCGAACCATATCTGAAGGTGGTCTTGATGCCTTTACCATCTTTACATTCCTACAAAAACCCATGCTTTCTTGCTCCGTACCCCATCTTCTCTGATTTTCACCCGCGCGGCGCCGGAACCTTTTTAAAGACCCAAGGAGGTGAGAATTCGTCACCTATCATTTCTCTATCCACTCATCATGTTTAGGTTGCACGCAAAGCACAGGCCCTTTTTCAAACCACCGCCGGCCGCCATGGTCTACGACACTGCTCCCCTTGTGCCTCTATCTCTTGACCGTGTCCTCAACGACGGCGAGCCTATCACATCCACTCTCCCCATTTTCAAACTTCCTATCGAACTGATCAACCACATCGTCCCTTATTTCTCCCCCCTCGATATCCAGTGCCTTGCCCTTGTAGATCGTGATGCCAACCAGCTCGCTCGTGCCCTGCAATTCGCCCATGTCAAGCTGGATTACAGCAACCATGCGCTTAAGCTTTTAGCTAAGCTCATCGCAGAGTCAGAGGCCCCTGAAACCTCTTCTCGTCGCATTGGCCTTTGCATTCGACGTCTGACAGTTTCTACAACTCGTCATTATTTCAATGCGCGAGAGGGCATAGACCTAGAGGAGTTGCAAAGCCTGTCGTTGGAAGAGCGCTTCCGCCGCATTGGGGCGGCCAAGCGGACAGAGGCACACTATCTTCACAGCATCTGTGACCTTTTACCTCATCTGCCGAATCTCCATATCTTAGATTGGGATGATGAAGCTCCCCTGACGGAGCAGATGATGGGGTCAATCATGTCCTCTCCCATTTCTCATCTTAGACTCGACGGACCCATTCTCCACACTCAATTCCCAGCTTCATCTTCTCGCACGAAGTGGCCTCTTCAAAGTTTATATGTTAACCTCGGATGGTCGATGGTCACATCAATGCCAGGCAACACATCACAATTCATGTCTAGTCTTCTGGAACTCACCGCCCCCACACTTTGCCATCTCGTTTGGTATGGGCAAATTGATGCATTGTCCGAACCCTGCCATGCCACAGAAAAAGAGATCAAGTTCCCTGTCCTTCGCGATGTAGTCCTTGATCAGGTCGGACTGAAAGATTCCAGCCTTCTTGATCGTATCCTTGACCAAAGGACTGTCATCACCTCACTATCCATCGACGCCCATTCTATCATATCACGCTTTTTGGCGAATCGCGGTCGGGTTTCGTCCCTCAAGTCCCTGCGGTGGACTCGGAGCTCTTCAAATTCAGACGATGGCATAATTAATTTCATCCACAGTAACCCGCATCTTGCGTGTTTAGATGTGACATGCCCCCTACCTCCCATTACCATGAACTCTATCCTTATTCGGCACAATCAACCCCATTTCGATCATCTGCTTGCCTTACATCTTGTGTCCGATATCCCCGAGTTCTCCGATGAAATTCTTAAGACTATCGCCTCGATCAAGTCTCTCCAACACTTGTGGTTATCAGCTGGTGTTCAGTATGGTTGGCGCTATGAGTGGGCGGTTGATCATGAATACATCATGGAAATTCTCAAACCACTCGCCCGACTCGAAACTCTCGCCTTTACCCGCGACTCATATCGCGTGAATGGCCACATTCTCCTTGATACATCGGTTGATCGATACTATATCAACAAGATTCTCCCCCAGAATCTCCTATTAAACCAGTATCTCACCGCGGACGAGATGCAGAAGTCTGCTGACTTGCAAGGTACAAGCTTCGACTCTGCTCTACGCCTTCGGGAGTCATTCCGAATTCTTACTTGGGAACGATGGCACCAATCCCAAATGGTGATGCATGCGACCGAGTACTCCAGGGTATTCCGACGACTGAAGTGGTGTTTCTTGGGGCAGTTACATATGCGTATTGATGAGAGTCCATTCTGGAGAATTGCAGAAATGGACACTGAACGGAGAGACCCCAGTTTAGAATTATTACACGTACACTGGAATCGGGCTGTTAAGGCTTTGTAGATACTACACATCCCCCCGTGTACGCAACTTGGTTCTAGCCTCATTCTTGCACCAGATTTTTGCACCTGTAGTATATGATTAGTAAAACACGCTCAACCGAATTTCCAAGGTTCCTACGTCCGGAACATCCGTTGGTCAGTGGCTACACCGCTTTAAGACGACTGTTCACTGTTGTCAGATGCTTCTATGTATGTCTTCGCTCGGGATGATTGCCGGATGGAGAAAAAGCGCATCCCGAGATACGTAAGCTGGATTGGAAATCGTTCTTTGCAAGGCGTGGATTGGCTCGCTTAGCGACACCACATTGTCAAAATCTACTCTTTACTCCGTTACCAAGCCGGGAGCGACATGATCCATTGGGGCGACCTTAGCGCACGGTCAGGAATAAGCCTTCCCCGCGTTGTTCTGTTAAAACAGGGCTAATAATACCCCCTGTACCTCCTTAGGGTGGTGGGTTGGTGATGTTGGCAGTGCCTCGGGCGCCCCTATCCCATCGAATGCCACGGGTGACCCACACTGTTTCGCGGAACGAGTGGATATGAACTTTACAGTGGAATCAGAGGCTTTCGAGTGGCCTGCAAAAGAATCGAGATTGGTGTCCGCTCCAGAAGTGTGACGCCAGGTACCATTGATGTTTATAAAAAAATAATTCTATCGCTACGTGTGAGGAGAGGGTCGACGTGTGAAGTCCCCCATGGGGATGCGTTGATCTATATGATCTAATTTACTGCGAAATAGGACCCCTCAGATAACACAGTCGGCTGTGACTTCGGGGCGTGAGTTGGTGCGGTTCATGATCTCGAGCATCAGGAGATTTCTGGATCGGCTGCATCGTGCGCGGCTCGCCGGCGGAATGGCGCCCTCATAAAGTCGGCTGTGGGTTCCTTTGCGTGAAAATAACTTCTTTTTTCCAGTTGCCAACGCTCAGGAGATGGCGGTCAACAGCTTACCGTTCAAGCCAAGGGAGGCTGTATGTGAACCCCGGCGGCCGAGTGGCAACTGTGGTTTTCTACTGGTCTTCCGTAGATCGTGGCCAGCCACGGGCCCACGGCAGCATTTTCAGCCCTGGCACAACTGGAACTTGTCCATAATTTGGCACGACCCATTATGCGAAACACCATCACACTAGTGGTCGGTCGGSCATCCTGTGATTCTGCGGTACGATCCGCGTCAAGCATGGAGGGCTGTAAATGATTGTCGGTATTAACATATGCGGTGTGCCAGACGAGCTATCCGCTGAAAAATTTAAAAAAACAACTCAGTTACTAGGTACCATATGAGGATGAGTTAGACTTGTTGGGATTACCTATCGCAATAGAACCTACTGGTTAGGGTTCAGTATCCTCGCATCGATAATGTGAGAGAATACCCACCGGTGGAGGGGCCAGATGACCCAACTCATGGCTCCTGCAATGTTTGTTGGCGGGGCTCCGGGTTTAGTCGCCCAATTAGAGAAATCTGTGGGGAGGATGAGAATATGCTTTACAATGTAGTCGTAAAAAAAATTGCAAATGCCTCCACTTGCACAATGCGTAATAGAAAGGGAAGATCTGTTCCCCGGGTGGGACCAGGCAAAAGGACAAAGTCCAACCGAGGACAGAGAAACAAGCAGCATTTGAGTGATAGAGATTGCTAAAGCGACAGTGATGCTAATGTGTAAGGCTACACCTACAGTAGAGCCAACCGAACCATGTGATAATATGAAAGACAAGTATAGATAGGTATATATACCGTAGGTTGGGTACATATGAGTAGTTTCTTTCTTTTCCTTCTTCCAATACCATCTCGAGTCCACTGTATCCTTTCGTGTGAACCCTCTTTCTTCTCTAGTGAGGCTACCTCCCCTCGGTAGCCTTCCATAATGGTGGCTGAGGTCCGTTAAAATATTAAAAATATTATTTGGTATTGCACCGGCCCCTACGGCCCTTCATCAAGTCTAGTCATCGAATGTGGCCAGGATTCGGAAGGGCAAGATTCCGTTATCAAGGCGTGGAGGCAATTTCAGTTACCTCGCTGAACTTGTCGTCGGCAGTACAGCTCGTTGGACCCGGCATAGGTGCCTTGAGGAGAATACGTACATACCCGAGTACAGTACAGGCGAATCGTCCCGGGACTTGCCCATGTTGTCCACTGTATGCAGCGAGACTTTGGACCACACAATCAAATTTATCCCGGCGTTGCCTGACATCCTTTCGACTTTTTTAGGGTAAGAGGTCTTTATAATAATCCTCTTATGTTGCTGTCCAACATTGGTGGCCTGCGGCGGGTTGTTAGATCAAGCACGCATGATGTATCGAATCAGGACAAGCTTTGAAATTTGAGCTGCCAAATTCAAACACAAACACAGAAAGAGAAAGGCAAGCCCTTAGTAAGCATATATGACCCGCGCTTGGATGAATAAATGCGCTCGGGGTCCCACCTTGGCCAGGATCGTCTCAAATTATGAAGCCGAGTCCTATGCTGTCCTCAGGAGGTCTTCGGGCGCGCGGTCGGTACTCGTTCGAGCAATGTTTAGCGTCATCTATCAATCATAAAATGGTGCTGTTTCTTCGAGGTTGACTTGGAGATATTGACAGCTTCTTGATGAACAATTTCACCCAGTGGGTGGTATGTAATACATACCTGGTAAGGTCTCCAGACCTGAACGCTCGAACTCCAACAATGCTGAGGGCATCTGAATCACAGTCGGTTTCTATCGACCAGTGGAGTAGAGGGGATCCGGAGTGTTTGACGATGTGGTTTGATGAGGCACGTGTAAAGCTTCCGTGTATCGGCATAGGGCGTTTGATGATGACAGTGATGCACTGGACAGAAATAGCGCTGTGTTACTTTGTGTTACTTACATAGTGCTCTCCTGGTGCCTTTCACAGTTTGTCACTCTCGTCGTCCGTTTGGTATCTTCCCCCCCCCCTCACCCTCATGCCGCTCCTTCAGCCTTTGCGTCGCCATTCCACCGGCCAGCATGCAGAATCATCCAACCAAAGAATGGGGCCCCCACTTTGTGGTATATCAGGTTTGCCACTTGACTAGACGGCTGGCTCGAACTAACGTTGGGTTGAAGAGATTCCACGTTTTGGTGGTGCATCAGACTTTCTTTCTGGTGCTAGTAATTTTGTCATGCACAATCCAGTCATGGTCAACGTATCCAGAATCACTGACGGCTTTGATACCAGAAGGACAGGTAGTTTGCTACATTGTCGTGCAGGATGATATTATATTGATACGCGAATATTCAGTACTGGATGTCCTAGCTGAGTATAGGGTGCCTGGTGCCGAGCTGGACTCGGAAGCTCGGTATCCACCGCCCTTCTGCCACCCGGGGACTCGCCGAGATATCACACAGAACATTCACGCGTGGCTCGACAATCAATACCGCCAGTGGCGGATGTTCTGGCTTTACGGCTTCGCCGGTGTTGGCAAATCAGCGGTCGCTCAGACTATCGCAGAGTCCTGTGATAGAAACGGTCGGCTGGGAGCCGCATTTTTCTTCTCGAGACCGAATCATCGGGATAACCCAAACAATCTCATTCCTACGCTCGCCTACCAGCTTGCAGTTCGAATCCCGCATTACAAGGATTTGATCTCAAAGCAACTCGTTGAAGACCCCCGCATATTTGAGAAAACACTTCAAGCTCAGTTCAGGAAGCTGATCATAGATCCATTCTCCATGATGAGGACACAATCTCGGCAGCCTAGAGAACCTTGGCTGATTATTCTCGATGGCCTTGATGAGTGCAAGAGCGAACACGCTCAATGCGATATCGTTGAGCTACTTGGAGACGTGGTTCGGAGTTCCAATGAGCTCCCCCTGCTGTGGATGATCTGCAGTCGGCCGGAACATCATCTTAAAAGCACATTCGCGAAGGTTGACTTCAAAATACTTTGTTGGAGAGAGGAGCTTCCGATTGATTCCGCGGAGTCACGGCAGGATGTTTCCTTATTTCTCCGCTCTGGATTCAGGGCGATTCGCGACAAATACCCTGAACACATCAAGGCGCGGCCATGTGAAGCCTGGCCTCCGAGGGACAAATTTAATCAAATCGTTACTGCTGCATCTGGCCTCTTCATCTTCGCCACCCTAGCTCTCAAGTTTGTGGGTGATCCAGACCACGCTGACCCTGAGTCACGGCTCGAAGCCTTTGTAGGTTTCCTCAAGAATGTTCGTGACGTTGGGGCGGACCCCTTTAATGCCCTCGATTTGTTGTACGCACGAATCCTGTCGGATATACCTGCCCCTGTCCGTTCAACAACCATGTTACTCGTAACGTTCCTCGCGCTTCATCCATGCCGACACATAGGCCCTGACAAGCATCCTATCCCAATCCAAGTGCTCAGCAATCTTTTTGGATTGAGTCAGGGCACATTTTATAGCGCGATGCGCAAGCTACATTCAATTCTCTATATTCCACCACCCGAGGACGGAGTCCACCAGAGTATCCGGTTTTTGCATGCTTCCTTTGGGGATTATTTACTAAGCAAACAGCGTTCGGGGGAGTATTGTGCGCTTGAAAGACGTGAAGAGCACCTTCGCACCTTCGTGGCYTGCCTTCCTTGGGCAACGGCCCTGCTAAGAGGCGGGGTGGAACACAGGGACACAAATTTTTCAGCTAGTTCGGGCTGGTTCGCTACGTTCGTAGGCCGTCTGTCTACTTGGGGATGCCCTACCAAGTCTGAACTCCCTGTGACTCCTACCCTCCAATGGCCTGCCGATAACGACGAAGATACGGCGTTGCTCGTTGATAGAATTGAACAGACAGCACTTTATGGGTTTCTTATGTCGACCTATTACGCAGACAAGACGAATGAGCAAGTCATCTTGGGACTTCGGGACTTCAACTTCGCTGGGCTTGCTAATGTGGAAGTGACGAGTACTCCACGTCTGAGCCTTCTTGTCTTTGTACTAGGACTGAGCGACGCACAACAGGTGTGGAAGGTCTCATTTGTTAAATGGAATACTTAACCATAAAAACTGCCGTAACAGGTGTTGCGCAAGTGCCTTTCAAATATCTGGCGAACGGAGAGTATATGTGAAGCAGATTTCTGGCTGTTGAGAGACAATCGGGTATTGCTGCAGGATGTGGCACCATTTGTTGAGTTTTTGTTGTCTCGTAGAATCGGGGGAGACCGCTAATGGCAGCGTTTATTAGAATATTGGACCCACACCACTGCGGGACAGAATGGTGGACGTTCCGAAAAAAGCATTCTATTTGATGGGTTATGGATGGAAAACTTGCCTTATCGTGTTTGACGATTGGCTAAATCCACTCGAAAACGTCAAGTTCCTTGCATCACCTGAGCGAAAATCAACAGCGCTTGCGGGACGCATCAGGGACTTAGCTATACTAATTCTTATAATCCTGAGTATGTTTTGGGACTCTGGCATGTTGTCACTGCAGGGCTGGAGTGTAGTAGTGTAGTACGATGATTAATTCTAGTGGTAGGGTTAGGGTCAACAAGGCCAAATGGCCGTTTCATGCTCGTATCCCTGCACCAGGTTTCTTCGTCTAGCTTTGGTCTCTTTTTCCATGCCTCAGACGCGCCAAAACGCCCGTTCCCGCAAAACCTCCACAAAAGCTACCAGCGAGGACACCCCTCCCCTGAAGAAAACACGACTCTCTAGCCCAAAGGAGTCAGTGGATGTGGGTGATGAGGGTGGTGCGCGGATTTGAAACGTATGCTTACTCACTATACGGGGCTTACGGGCACTCAGGAACACACCTTTCTACAAAGTCCGCAAAATCCGAGGTCTCGGAGAATATGAAGCTCTTGCCGCGCATTAGCAGTCCCTGGAAAGTGGGAGCACATGTCTCTGCGTCAGGGGGAGTGGAAAATGCGGTCCTAAATGCTGCTACCATTGGGTCTGTATGCTGTATCTGTTGTCTTTGTCAATTCTTATTCGATTTGGTGCTTGTATTCTAGGGCCAATGCCTTTGCGTTGTTTCTCAAATYGCAGAGAAAGTGGGTTTCACCCCCATTGTCGGACAAATCTATCAAGGCGTTCAAGGAAAAAATGGCCGAACACGGCTATTCACCAGATGTGGTGTTACCACACGGGAGTTATTTAATTAACCTTGGGAACCCCGACGTGTAAGTCCACACCGCCGTGACCCAGCTTCAACGTAGTGACCACTAAAGTAAAACGGTATCAGGGAAAAGCGGGAGAAGTCCTACGAGTGCTTTCTGGATGATTTGAAGCGATGTGAACTGCTTGGGCTCAAACTCTATAACTTTCAGTGAGTCGAACACATTTCTCCTCCACCGATTCTCACTATGGCATGTTTGCTTCAGCCCTGGGTCTACCGTTGGTGCTGCTAAGAAAGATGAATGTATTTCGTTCATCGCACAGTGCATCAACCGGGCGCATAGTGAAACTACATATGTGGTGACGGTGATCGAAAATATGGTATATCTTTAAATCCTAAGGATGCCCATCACCCCGCTGAGGAGTGACTGCTCATGTTTCCCAGGCAGGCGCCGGAAACGTCATTGGTTCAGATTTCGAAGATTTGAAGGGAATTATCGATCAGGTAGAAGATAAAGCAAGAGTGGGGGTGTGCTTAGACACTTGCGAGTATCTTTCCTTGTGTGTCGATGAAATAAGMCACTAAGCTTGATTTAGGTCATTCATTTGCAGCGGTCTGTGGGAGCGAGTTAAATGTGGCTTCAGAATATCTAACTTTTCCTGACAGGGCTATGATTTACGAACACAAGGGGCTTGGAAGTGCGCGCTTATATTCCACATTATATGCGTAGTCCTAACGGGAATTACAGCGAAACTCGTACGYCGAGTTTACCACCSCAGGGCATTTCTAACTTTGTATAGTTTCCAAGTTTGATGAACAGGTTGGCCTCTCCTACCTTCGCGGTATGCACCTCAACGATTCGAAAATGGACCTTAACTCTAAGAAAGATCGACACGAAAACATTGGGCTGTGAGCTTCTCTCTACTTTCACTTCTTTTTGCTCCTCAATGCACACAGAGGTTTCCTTGGTCTCGGCACATTTCGGCATGTCCTCAACGATGTTCGCGTTCAGAACATTCCTCTCATCCTAGAAACTCCGAGTTTTGAACGGCCTTCAGAAGTATGGGGGAAGGAAATTGCGATTCTACAGCAACTTTCCCAAGCCTTGGCGGAACCAGAAGCAGGAAAAGGGGCGCTATCTTCGGTGGCTGGGAAAGCACGGACGGATAAACATTTGGTTGAAGTAATTAGGAGCGCGGTGAAGTCGGTCGAAGGAGGGGCAAAGAGGAAAAAGCCGAACAACGAGAGTAAGGGGAAGAAAACAACGAAAAGGAAACGGAAGGAAGAAAGCAGCGACGGTGACAAGGATGAGTTGAGCGATTGAGCCGTATCACACCAATTGGGATAGCAATTTACTTATTCTCGTACAAATACCACGGTGTTTACTTGATTCCATAGGGTCGGCGCTCCTCTGACCGTAACTACATTATCGGGCAAAGGGCCTTGTCCGTAACCCTGATACCTGGGCTTTTCCACCCAAACTTGGCCAGCCACTGTCAGCTCCATAGGGCTCAAATTCACAACTCCCTCCACACACGCCCGGCTAATGAGATTGTCTTCAGAGCGCCCTCTGCCATTGGACTCATCACGAGCAATCCACTGCTTCCTGCTCGAGCGACCCAATTGGCATCTTTGTAGAAGGCCCAGTGTTATATCCTATCTTAGCGAGCACGGACGATGTAGTATGCCCAAGTTGTTCCTTACTTTCTCCTCCTCTTGCCTTATAGCTTAAAACCAGAGGCCTATATCTAGCGTGCCACCTTGGACCCCACTACGGCTACTGTCTGCTCTAGTTCTGGCGCTCGAGGGCACAGGCTCATACGCCAGAGTCACAAAGGGGACTATGGCTCTTGTTTAACACATTAAACATGCCACGCGATTCGGCAATAGTACTTTGACTGCTTTATCTCTTCATTTTCGTAACGTCAAGGCCTCCAGGTAAGGATTGACCCAGTAGTGCCCAGTTGCCTCGGCCTCCTAATGGTCGTCAAACCAGCCGTAGTGGGCTGCATCGAGGCTACGGGGTGTGTAACCGATATTCAAATTGACTACATATGCGCCAACGTCTCTAAACCAATGATATTCAGCTTACACTTACCATACCCAAGTTCGAAATTGTTGAGATTTAATATTGGAATGATAATAAGTACCTAAGAGGAATTGGTTCCGTTGGCTATCTGGCTATGGTTCTACATTTAGGCCAAATCGAGCGCCAACTCCGGCAGAGTAAGGTTAAAAACTGACTTGGGTTTCTAGATCCCTCGGAGGGCTGTTCAATTCACTTGTGGCTTAAACATTTAGACTAAATTAAAGCGCCGAGTCTGGTAGACAAGAAATTTTGTGTTCCGAGTTCCTGTCGGTGGTCATCCACTATTAGAGATTTTCTCTACGATTTTGTTTAGGAACAATGTGGCGACGAATATAAGTGCAAGCGTATCAGACTATTATGTTGTAACTTCAACGTTTGAACCCCTACAATGAAATCCAGTGTGGTCTTCGCTAATGTTATTGCACACACGTTTGTGGTGGCCAGCTTTTCARATGCGCAAGGGATCGCGGTWAAAGTCTTTTCCTTCCACGGGTGCGGCTCATTGACCCTCAGCATCTCACAGGGTGATGCAATTGTCCTTTGCCAAGGGCCCAGAAGGGCGAAGCCATATGAGATTTCCCTTAAAATATAAACGAATACGTGTCCCTCTGGACTGTATAAACATTTAGTCCGGAGTGTCACTGGGCTCTCTGACCAAGTTCTGGGATAAGCCAGTTGCGCCATGTTCGCGTACGTTYTCTTCACAATACCAGCTGTATTTGTATTCATCAGTATTTCTCAGAAGCGATGGATATACTGGTCGCCACGCARACTTCGCCCTCGAAGATGGTTTGGCACAATTGAGGTACCCGTAGCACTTGAACACGGAGTCCCATCTTTCTGGTGCAGCATGTAGCATACGACCAAAAGCGAAAGGCTAGCAAAGAATGGTGGAGGTGTTTGAATAAAATATGACCATCCTCTTGTTACTCATTGTAATCTCGGCTACTCGCACTTCCCCACAACACTGCACTAACTTACTTACGGACTGCCAGGATTTAGTGGACCTTCAGGGTAGCCCATGTGCTGGGGTTGCCCAAATGCACACTGGGGCGGTCAATAGGGTGATATTTGAAATATGTTAACCTATTATGTCCGCCAACTCAGCCTGAACTCAGCGCTGGGAAGATGATGCCTAGGTCACTCTGTAACAAATTTTGAGACTCATCTCATGCAAATTTTTGTCATACCTTACACTACTAAACACTATTACAGTCTGCTAATTCACTTTTTGCACCTTCAGTGCCCCTATTGTACGTTTTCTCAGTTGGCACTTGATATCCGGTTGATGAATTTGTTTCGCCTTTCAACACTCATATATAAAACATATCCAACACAAGTATGGTCAAGCCCCAAAAATGTTTTACTGGATCAGAGACGGTCGAGGAGAACTTGGAAAGTAAACCGTACGCGTATGTACATACCGACAGGTGCCTTAGTCGACTAATTCCCATCGATCGAAGAATGGCGAAGCGCCGTAAGCTAGGGCGTAATGGATAAGATTGGTCTCTGGATAAAAAAACAAAACCCCCTCGCGAAATCAAATATCCAAATCGGAAGTCGAGACGCGAAGGAGAACCACCGCCTGGCCCCCAGTTTTGCAGAGCCGAATGGCGTAACGGGTCCGTCGTACGTCCATTTCCAACAAGTGGAACCAGATACACATCATCGGAATGGATAAAAACGCGTTCATTAGGGTTGGAAAAAGTGAAATTCCAAGGACTTTTGGGCGAAATGAGAAACCTTGTGGCATATTGTGTATTGCTGAGAGTCAGTCTCATAGTGTTGACGTCTGAAGAGGTGACCCTCCAGTAATAATCTGACTGTGCACGTGAACGTATGAAGTACCTATCGATTACTTATTTATCAATGACACGTTTTGTGTGGAAGGGTAATAAAGGAGATATTACTTACGACTGATCCGCCTGATAGCCTATTCGAGCAGAAGGATTAAGCCGCGGGAGGGCAGTTGCAGCTACTCGTTTGTAATTTATAACAAAACCTTCCTTAGCCTCCGACCATACTTTCCACAGGGACTTTACAGGATCGCTGAAGAAATAATAAAATTGAGGGGTGAAGCGTCCCATCCCCTACTCCGATTGGGTCCGGGGCCTGGGATTAGTCCTCTCTTCTTGAAGCCTCCGCCACCATAAATCCGCGGAATCACGAGAGGCAAAGGTAACAACATGGTAGTCACCAGATACCGTGGCTGTCCAGTAAGACGTTCTGAGTTTACGCGACGCCATCCGAGCTCTGCACTCACATTGAGGGTCGTGTTCCCTAACATAGGCTTGAAAAATGCCATCTGAAGGTGACATATCTAACGAGGTCGGCAAAAACACCTGGTGTTTGGGACTCTCAGAGGATGGATAGGAGAGATAGATGCTGATCGTTGATAAGAGAGGCGCTTGACATGTTCATGGGCTAAGTTGGGCAATGGAAAGGGAACATCCGATCAGTGTTGACAACGTTGATATCTTGACCGATAGTCTGATACTGCTGCTGCTGAACAGTGTGACCTTAGTCCGCCGACGGTGTCGCGCGAAGAACAACGTGAGCCCGTGAGCGAGGTCTCGAGAGAGATGATACGAACAGCGAGGGCAAACGAAGGAGAAGAGAGAGGGCCGGGCCAAGTTTGCAGTGCGGTCACCATGGGTACTACACCTACAGGATTTTTTACTCTAAGTTCTGTTGGCGAATCCTGAGCGTGAGTGCAGTGCCAATTCTACGAGACGCTGATGGTATCCTAATGCTAAATCAAAGCCTTTTGGGTTGGGAAGAAACAAGGACTCAACGACACCTTTCCACAAGTGAATGCTCAGGCTGAGGGGAAAACATACTATTGTTCCCCACGTGGGTATTGGGTCACTCCAACGCTTCCCGGACGGCCCATTTGTGAACCTGTGGCGGCATTGGAGAGGATTTGCTCGGACTACCGGGAGTCCTGCCTCAATGCTGAACTAATGGTGGATGGTGTATATCAAGCTCAATTGCCTTGCTATCGCCCAATCGGTCACTTCGAGTATGGGCAAATACTGCGTCTCCTCCTAAAGTGGGCAATTTTCCGGCCTCAGCTGTATGTATATCCTTTCCCAAGCACTTATCAAAGCAATCAGGAGTATCGACAATTTCCTCTGTAGCGGGCTTATAACCTTGTCCTAGCAGCTCTTCTTAACGACAACTAGCTCCGGACTTATAAAACCTCGTTACTACTGCGCTGATGACTGCTAAATGGAAGGGTGTAAGCCTGGGCTTACTACAGTGCCTCTACTGTACATATAGACAGACCGGTAGCGGGATACACCAGTTGTTCTGTTTTATCATTTTAGATATAGTGGTAGTTGCCGCAGTTCTCTGTGACCATGCCCGCACCCCCCCATCATAGTGGAAAGCAACAGAAAATGGAATATTTATGCGGTCTGCGTCCAAAAGGTCTCCGGAGGAATGACGCCAATGGTTCGCCTGCAACTTTACCCGGCCAGCAGTAAGGCTGTCCCGACGTTTTGTTTGACTGCAAACARGTCATTTCTGATTGTGAMGGCTGCCCTCGCTGGATGTGATACGGCCTTGTTGGTGAGTTTAAGAGCGAATATGAGCCAGCGCGAGATCAAATCTCTCAGCCTCGTTAGCTTGGAGCGCAAAAGAGGTGGGTGCTGATAGTCAGGGCTCTGCAGCAGTGCTCACAGGATATCCCCAGGATTCCGGAAAGGAGCCGACTGTTTTGTCCGGCGTGCCAGCGCGATATGGGCGCCTGCCCGCAAGAAGATGGACAGGCCTGGCACTCATATGGCCTGATGTAGAGCTACATTGTTCGGAACTTGACAGGGTGGCAGTAGTCTTCTTCTGAGTAACTACGGTAGAACGTGATTCCGTCTCCGAATTCAAGTACATACATAGGTGTTTGTATCGGTGCTCCCGCTGTAAGGTATATTCATGGTATGACCGGAGGCGACCGGTGGACAAGTGATTGCGATGTCATTATTTTCCGGTCGAAAACGTACCGCTTAGGCTCGTCCACATGTTCATCCTTCAATGTTTCCACCAAATGCACCAGATCAAATGGAGCACCTTCACCCGTTCCAATCATCTGCATCAGCCACATAAACATCACCATCCCGAGCGCCCAAAGAGAAAGCGCTACAATCCCGAGTGATGTTGTACCGACAAGGGCCAGCTGTTCCACCTCGCCAACCCCTATAACGGAGGTCAATTTTGGTATGAATTTTGATTCGTCCGTATCATCGACACGCATTCCGTCNCATCAGCCACATAAACATCACCATCCCGAGCGCCCAAAGAGAAAGCGCTACAATCCCGAGTGCGGTGCACCGGAAGTCCACGGTTCAATTTTCGCGCGCGGGCACTTCAGGGTCCATTACCATAACACCCTACGTCACAAATGTAGCATCACTATTACCAGGGTCTATAGTACCAGGSAAGCGCATAGATCGACTAGAGAGTGGAGGTAGARTAGGGTAGGGTATCTAACTATGTATAAAGCTCACTCGAAGGTCTCCGTAGTGTCAGAAGCCCATAGAGGTAGCCATTTCAGTGAATACATGCCAYGCCGACTGAAATGATAGGGGGGGTGATCCAAGTGTCTTGTATGCGTCTGCAGCTTGAAGACCGAACCTGGGGCTGTACCATGAGAGATGAGCCTGCTGGGGACCAACGGCCTCTGATAAAATATTTCGCATCTCARTCTGGGCGTCTTCCGGAACTGTGATTAAACACCCATGGCCTCCATGTAACGTCGGGTGGCGAAGTGCATCTGATGGGATATGACCGGAGGGCATTAACTTACTCCTTTGGCTGCGGACCTTATGATTATTCCAATAAGCCAGGAAATAGTCAAGTTCTTGTTGAATCAGCGGCACGAAAATCCAATAGAACAGATCACTAAAACAATTATGTCACCCACAGACCCTTGCAACCATAAGCTTGGATTGACGTACTGATGCCCCTGAACATGACCACGGAATCTGTACTCGCGTTTCCCAGCCAGGATGACATCCTTGATGTTGAACCCTGACTTGTCCCGCAACCATCTCCAGAGTCCTTCTATTACAATATTTCTTGTGCTGGGAAGTGCGACTGAAGGTGGAAATATATCTGGATCTACTTCGGCTGCATAAAACTCCCTTGAAATCAAAATGACAAGATTAGAATAACTATTAGTTTATGAATTTGTTGGACTTACCGGAAGATCGACTGTATGGTAGTTTCCCAGCCGATTTCAGAACCCTTATCCGTTGTCAACTGGATGGGGATGCCTAGTAARCRTATCATCAACAGTTAGTACCATAGATATGATGAGGTACGTACCACCCCACTTGTGCATAAGATCGAGATAGATATRTCCRATGGTGCCAGCATTTCGTGAGTCCGGCACCACTCGCATATCAAGAATTGTCCCTGACCATTTGTCCCTGTATGCATAGATTGGGACGGACAAGCCTCCCATCCTGAGTGCTTGATCGGTAAGCTTCTCATGACCATTGGCACAGACTTCCCTGAAAGGACCAACAGAGGTAAGTGGTTGCCGGATTATTCTGCGCCAAGAGCTTCCTGGACATCGACGATCAAATCCTTCGGGTGCATATGACTTCATTAATTCAATGATTTTTTTACTATCAAAAAATATATATGCGGATCAGGGGATCAATTCTCCGGAATATGCAAATAAACCCTACTGACCGTGGAATGAGGATTCCTCTCAGCTGAAGGGCTTCCTTGATAGCTAACGGTCCTTTCAACTGATTAATATCACTTTCTATCTCAGTCACAACTGCTGCTTCAAGATCTCCAGATGGCATTCCAGGCTTTCGGATGCTTGGAATCTTGAGATGGCTTTGAAGCCTGAAAAACATTGATCGTCTGTATTTTTCGGTCAACCGAATCTAGGATCAGATTAGGTAAGGCTAAGGTACTTACCCAATGACAAGGTCAAATTTGAGACGTAACCGGACAAGTTTGTCCGGAACCGAAAGAGGCTGAGTTGCGAGCTCAAGCAAGTACTCACGGAGCTCATCATCAGGAGGATCTGTTCAATTTTTGGTTAGCTCAGTAAATAGTAAGAAAATAGCCACAATTTGCATACATTGCTTCTCCCCAGCGCCGTTAATGCCAGATTTATTCACCATCCAGAAGAGTGGAATCAAGCCTGATTAGTAAGGTGGTGACTAATGAAGGGATGTGTCTGTATGAGGAACAAAAAGGTAAGGAGCGACTGCAGATACCAAAAAACGTGGAACAAGGGAATGAGACAATTTTCTGCAGCATCAGTCCCTCTGTAGGGCAGATTATATACATAGGTTGAATTCACAATCCGTGCATGGAGTTACAGGCTGGTCCTGAAATGCAATTTTAAATCCTGAACTAATGGACATTACCAGCTGGTATCTCTTAATACATGCTGCAACATGCATTTTTCCGCAGTTCAGGTGACTCAAGTGCTGTGTATCAGTGTTGCAGGACTTGTAAGTAATGGTAGGCAGTGCTGAGCACGCAATTTGATGTATGCACTTCACTTCAAATATTTTTCAGACACTTTCACTTCTTTTATCTACAACATATAAATAGTCAAACTCAACCCCCACTCAGTACACTTCGACTCAACAATCCGGGCCTCTCCACACTCCTTTAGAGTATCTTTGTCCTTCTTTAATATATCACCCCCTACATCCCCACTCTACTCACTATCTGGTGACAATGTCCTCCTCGCATACTGGAGCCCAGTGCAGTGGATGTGGGGGCATGTTTCCCTGCATGGAAGATGTTGATGACAAATGTGGCAAATGTCAACTATTAGAGAAGTGCCGAGACAATAATGAGACATACCGGGATACTCAGGTCTGTTATCTATATTTCTATCAATAATCTTGAGCTGAATCACCTCGAAAAGGGATGGCCTCAGTGCACAATGTGTGGGAAATGTTTCCATTACATGCCAATGGCGGCTAGTGGAAATCAGGTATGCAGATCTCCGAGATGCATATCGGCTGTGACAGAGTACAATACCACTACTCCAGCAATCACTTCAATCAATTCGGCTACTTCAACACTGTCAACTGCAATAGCTACTGCTCAGCTACCGCTATTTTTCAATGGTAAGTTTATTCTATAATATTGTTATGCACTCAATAAGTGACTGAGCATCATCCTTCTTTCATTTAGGAAATATCTCACACAATGTCATGTCRGGGACTCAGGCCACCCGCCTCCAGCAGACTCGTGACTGCTTCAAGCAATCACCTGCAAGCCGTAATCCATCGGGTGGGACCCAACTTACAACAGCTGAGCTCAAGTGCTACGAACAACCATTGACTGTCCAGGCTACCAACAATTTAGTCTTGATATGTTTTTCTGTATGTTCATATTTGGATTTACACTTCTCTGATCACAGATTTTTCTATTAGTTTCACCGTAGTGACAAACCAAGGACACCCGACTATAAGCTTGGTGCTGGAAGTCTAACCTTTCCCCTCTCAACATATATGACAGGAAATTCTCTTTTTTTATTTATTTGTACTACAGCAAAGATCATACTTACACTGTAATAGATATTCAATCGCACATGCTTGATATGCTTAATTCTCAATGGGTCCGAGAGAATTCCCTACCACTAAACCTGTAAGTCCATGGTCCGTGATCCCGGATTGTCATCAGCTAAACCTTTCTACTTTAGGAATGAAATGTCACTTCGGCTTGGATCTAATTTAAATCTTGAGGAGGGTACAGCCACAATGACACTCCAAGAATTTGTTTCACATTATTCAGTCCATGGGAGGCCATCACTCTCAGCAAATCCTAACCCTGCTCAGTGGAAGAACATTATTAGAAACCAGAGGATACCCCCTCTGTTTCTTGAAGGATTCATCCACATAGAACTTGTAAGTAGTATTTTATCTTAATTACAGGACATTTCATGACTAATTTACTCGAACTTTAGTTTCAAAAATGCTACAAGCTTGAGCGGGGTTTTGATGAAGAGAATTACAATCCAGATATGGTTACAATGGGACGGCGCCATCGACGTGTGGACTCAGGTTCATCCACCATCAGTCAAATCCATGCCGGCAAGCAGCCCCGATTGGCTAGTGGTTTGTACTGTATCTTATTTGAATAACCTCTCATCCTTACATCATATTAGTTTCAGTTACCCACGCACATGGATCTACCACCAGTCAGAGCACAATTTGCTCAATGTTCCGGCTCCCCAGCCAACAACCAACTGTTCAGGAGATCTGGAAAGTCACCAAGGTTCAGTTTCATAAGATCATCTGCAATGTCAATGCAGATGATGGCAATGTAACCTTTTACGAGCTCCCAAACACGGTCACAGGCTTGTTGCATGACACCCATTTTGAGAAGGGATCAATGAAAACGGCTTATGAGGTACGTAAATATATTGAAATGTCTGATAATCCTTTACTAATTTATCATATGCTGTTAGCTTATTTTTTCGGATGATATACACAGTGGCCAATTTGTTGCTAAGCGGTTCTTTCGCTTAAGTGATAAAACGGATTCAGAGTCCTCATTTTTTGGATTTGATGGCCTCA
>JAECYV010000061.1:83461-108848 GCA_023014305.1 Lepiota subincarnata
ACAAGGGCCAGCTGTTCCACCTCGCCAACCCCTATAACGGAGGTCAATTTTGGTATGAATTTTGATTCGTCCGTATCATCGACACGCATTCCGTCTGTGAATGCTTTGCTAGAAGAAAGGAAAAAACTATCGAGATTGGCATTGATGGTGCCCAAGTCATTTACAGGAACACCCCGGGGAAAGTTGTCATACAGCATGGACGAATCTGTCAGGAAGACTCGGGTGGAAAGAGGAGTTGCCCACGTATTGAAAGTTTCATCGGGGATGTCGAGGGTTTCGGTAAGCGAGAATGAGAAGATGATGATTGCGGTTGCAAGGGGCACATTTCCTATAGGTGGATTTCCGGACTCGACGACCGTCAGTCGGTCATCTATGGTCAACCGAGCGCGACCTCCCGAGATCGCAATTTGAGGGTCACAGAGGAGGAACGAAGAAAGTGGTGAGATCCAGTGCGATGATCCTGTGTCTGAGTCGTTAATGTCTATGCCTGATGGATGATAGAGGGTGGGTAGCCCATTGAGGTTGATGATGGATCGCTCATTTGTCGTGTTGCTGGCGGGAAACGAATCATTGGTGCCAACGAATAGGTACGCGGTCCGTGCGTCAGGCTGAACGTCTAAATCCATGCGATACATGGGCAATACGCCTACCCTATCATGAGAGATTGTTTGAATATCAAATAAAACCAAAGGTTACCTCCACGGTAATCCATATGATCCAATGGCTCGCCCCAAGGCACCCAAGCCTCATCATTGAGAATCCACCTTGTATCATCTCCAGCTTTGATACGCGGTAACTCCCATGTGCAATTATGCTTGAACGCTATCACATCTGTCGGGTATTCAATGTCACCCACGACGTCCTCGACAGAACTTCGGTTAGGCCAAGCCATAATCCAATTTGGTTCAACATCATATTGGAACACTATATCTTCGTGGTGCTCCAACATACCCAAAACGAGAGCCCTATCTGACAAAAAGTCCACATTATCTGAATCTCCTGGAGGCTGTCCATCGTTCAAATCCATCAGGTCCGCGATATCTATGTTCATTTCAACCCCCCGCGTGCGTCTATCCACGGATAACGAACCCGGGGCGAAGGAAGTGAGCCCAGCTAGTTGAAGGGACAGAGCGAAAGCCACCAAAAATACCCGGGTAGGCTTTCCTGGTCCAAGGAAATAAATYGCACGGTCAAATGCGCCGGATGTTAGCCTCGAGACACGGTCTGTGAGCCCCGGAACGAGTAGGTTGGTCCTGCATCGTTGGCGAGACCATTCACTACTGAATACGAATGCGATCGGTCCAGAGAGGAGGAAGGTCGCGAGGGAGTGCCAAAGAATGAATAAAACCGTGAATCCACCTCGGATTTCTGTTGAAGAGAGAGGGAGGGAAACGAAGATCGGCGTTGTGGTGCACATGAATACGAGAGTTGTAAACAATGACTCAAGCGCAACGAAGAAGGCGAGACGGGCAATGAGACTGTTAAGCCTGGGTTTGTCGTCGGGTCGCTGGACCCCATTGGAGAATCTGCGCATCGCGGTTAGGAACTCGGGCTATTGGACGCAAAAAATCGAAGTATACTGTTGTTCTTCCAAGCTCTCCAGTTGTCCGTATCTGATGAGACTCTCTAATTTGAACCCAGGTACTCGCCAAACCTTCAGAAACGAGCATTCAACGACTAACACAAGCCCAATGAGGCCATTGAGAATAATTGTCGCGATCATCAATCCTTTGTTAGCTACCAGTGCCGACTTGGGACTCTCTGATGTTCCCTGTGTGTTAACCAAAAACAGCTTGGAATTCGGGGATGGTTCCTCGTCGTAGTCCCTGATATAGGAAGAGAATGCTTTAGCTGCAGAATTCAAGTATTTTGTGAGGTTCCGCTGGATATCCGTCAAGGGTAACGTGCCAATGTCGAAAAGTTTGGCTTGGGARCCTTTTGGGGGCGGATCGAAGTTCATCGAAGTGTCATTCAGAAGTGCGCTTGCTGCGCGGGCTCCCATGCGCATTTCTGCTATATCATCATCTGTCTCCATAACATCCATTAGGCTCAAGGCTAGTAGTGCGTTTGCGGCATCCGGCGAAATGTTGCCAACCTTCGGGAGACCATTAAGTACTGGCCGCGCTGACACGACTTTAATCGTCTTGTTTGTAGGCTCGAGCGAAGCTAATCCGTCGAAAATCTGCGCCTGAGGATCGCAGAGAAGGAATGTCGCGAGTGGGGTTTGGAACTCTGCTGATAACTGCTTGACATCAGTGAAGTTGAAACCTTTGGGATCGTATAACGTCGGCAGGCCGTCAAAATTCAGCGTCCTGCTCTTGGACTTGAAATTATGAGGGACAGTACTATTCCGGCCGAAGAAGATATATCCAGATAAACCGATTGGCGGCACCGCGCCGAGTATGTTTGGAGCATCATCCTTATTAGGATGGGGCTGAGCGATGTCAAAGCGATACATAGCCATCATTCCTTAGATATGATTTCAAGTCAGCCGAGAAATATCGGGGCGAGTCTTAATATGTTCATCGGGCTACTCACCTCCAAACATCTTTAGTCCTTGAAATGGTGTAAGGTATGGATACCAGACATGGCYGCCCGCAGACCATGTGGTGTTCCATTCCGTGACGTTCACTGAAGGGCGTTCCCACCAACATGACATGTTAAACACCAAGACATCGGTTTCGAATATAAGGTCTCCGGGTAAGTTGTTAACGGATACATTCGGCCACCCCACGATTATATTGTCGTTCGTGGAGAATCCAAATGAAGACCCCATTTGCTGCTCGAGGTCGAGCACAAAACTAGCTCGTATAATAGGGCTAAGGAGGCCCCGGTCGCGTTGTGGATCACCACCAGTGATGGTAAAATTAGTGACATTGAGGGTCGTCGGTGTGAATGAGGGTGCATTATCGAGGTCGATGGCTCCGGGGGCGATACCTTGGAGAGCGACAAGCGCCCATGAAGCCAAAAATGAAAGGCGGTAGGCGAGACTCGCTTCTTTGGCCAAAAAATACCTGGTGCGATTTAGAGTACTGGATGTGATGGTTGAGACGAGGTCTGTACGCCCAGGTACTAGGCCTCGTGTTTGTAGGAAGCGGCGATACCACTCGCTACTATATCCATGAAGGACAATATTTTGCGCATTCATGATAGCAAGGGTATGCCAGACGATGAATACCACGGTAAAGCCAGCCTGTGCTTGGGTAGAAGAAAGGGGCAAGGTGCATAAAATTGGATGAAAAAAGCACACGACCGCCAGGGCAATGAATACGGTTTCCAAAACAAGAAAAGCCAGGAGTTGGAAGAGGAGTCGTCGTTYGAGAACTGGATCATGGGTAATGGGCTCCTGGGGTATAGTGGGTAGCGGTTTAGAAGTCATGCCAATTCTAAGACTGCGCAGGGGATAGGTTRCCTGCTGGGCAATATATATATGGGGCTGATGTACGCTGGGAATCGTGCGAGCAAAAATCGAGTGTGAACTTGCCTGGGCGGTGCCGCATCTCATTGGGTTCTAGGTTACCAGCAACAATGGCGAGGAGGCTGATTGTTGTGATGATTCCGAAGAAAAGGAAGGCAGATTACTCGTAATTCGTCGATCTATTTCGAGAGCTTAGAATGCTCTGCAATCGTCAACGGCTCTGCACGGTAGTTGCCCTCCGGACCCCTTCTTGGATCTGTCAGTCCCACAGTATGATTGTTACATGCGACAATCGACATGATATGACCTGCGGTGCTATGAGAGCGACCAAAAAGTGYCTGATGGCGGAGTTGTGATATATCGTGTCTGGGGATAGCCGAACCATTGATAGTAATCTTGGGGTTACGATGTGAACATGTCAACTTTCAACCCCCCCGAGTCACTACACACGAAGTCGTTTGTACATTTGTAATATGCTACAAAATTGGATAACYYGATCCTGTATCTCATACTTGAGTTAGGTTGAGTTTTATCAAGTGTTTGGGTCAAGAAAGTGGCACAAACCGATCATAGAGTGTTACTAAGAATAGATTCGACTTTTATTATCTTCTTTCTCACCTAGCCTGGCTTCGTGAGGCTGGGTCAGGTCCTCGCGCATCAAATGAAAATGATTGATGGGCGTGCAATTTAGAGGAAAAGGGGACGGTGTCCTTCTGTTGCCAAAGCGCTAAACCTTTGTTTTGACCCCAATACTCTGTCTCAGCATGGGGGTTTGAACGTAATTAGATCAATGTACACCCCTCGGCTGAGGCCTCAGGGGGGTCGAATACGCAAAATAGATGGTGAGTGACAGAGGATATATTAGGAATGGCAAATTTGGTGAGAATGATATGAAACTAGGTGGCAACGTCTTGCCAGGAGATGGGAGTCTTAGGAGATGAATGACTGCAGAATCTTAGTGGCAAATTCACTGCTCGAGCTGAAATCACCGGCAGTCGGTCGAGCGGGAGGGATGGTTGGTCTTCCCCTGTCCATGAGACTCTTTAAACTTCCCGTTAACATGGCGATCAAAGGGGGTGGTTTCCCTGCGTCAATGTGATAAAAAGGATGTTTAGACTAACAAGAGATGTTACTGAAATACGGCGTATCGGGTCTTTGCATGGCTGTTGGGTTTATTGGAGAGTCGGTAAGTCCTGGGCAATATTTTGTTTATAAAATGATTTATCTCATATGGACGGGTCAATGGCACTCCCTCAGGCCCGACCTTTCTTATGGTGGAAGAGAGCGAAAAGTCCGAGCCGAAGCCCAGGACCTGTTCCGGTGACTATAAGTAATATCGCAAGATTCATTCTATATTATTGTATTATGCAATTTTTACAGTCTGTCAAATATCGTGCATCAGCGAATGTGAAAGTAGGGAGCCGATAGGAAGACATACTTTAGCATACAGCGACTGCACCACCTTGCCCACCTGTCCAAGAGTATCTATGGCAGCACCGTATGTGTTCTGAACATAGGCTGTCAGTATAGAACTAAAAACTTTAAAATCGGTGACGTACGTCAGCTTCGGGTTCGTCAAAGACCAAAAGGCACCCTCGACCCTGGTCCAGTACGCCGTAAAACACCTTGTCAAGAATCATTTGCGATAGCCTAGAGTTGATGAGCCTCTAAGTAAATTTCGCAAGGTAGGCGATCTCACTTGGCTTCCACGGCTTGTTGGCCTTGCCCCACTAACGAAGCGACATAAGAAATTTCGACCACGGAGTAGGGTTCGATGATGCGAAGGAGGTTCTGCTCCAAGAGAGTGTCGTATAGTGCGGCGAGGTGGGAGCGGATAGTAGAATCGGAGGAGAGTTCTGGTATATGGGTGAGCCATTAAGTTTGTTAGATGCAGAGACACATACCATGCTTATAGTCGAAAAGGGCCTTTTCAAAATGGGCGAGGTTGCGTTCTTGATGAGCTCGCGCTATGGCACGCATACTTTCGACTTCTCGTAGGTGTGCGTATTTGACGGCGAGTTTATTTGTCAGTAGGGAAGTGACATCTTCGGGCTGGGAGAATGTGAGCCGGAGCTATGGGATAAGCTTTACGACGCGTACGAGGTTGAGCATGACTTTGCACAAAAGCATGTATTTGAGGGCGTCGAGGGCGCCGTCGTCGCCTTGAGACGATAAATTCTCAAATGCCTCAAAGAAATAGGAGTAGGCGGTGGTATAGTCCTTATCCTCGGCGTGGAGAACCCCGGATTGGAGATCGAGGGAGGCTTGGAGGATAGGTGGGCAGTAAATCGAGTTGGCAGCCGTTCGGGAAGATGTGAGAGCAGCCTAAGAGGATGAGAGTGGGTTCGGATCGACTCAAAGGTTATATGTACCTTGGCTTTAGGGAAATTGCCAACTCCGCGGTAGACACGAGACTCGAGGAGATGGACCTCGGTGAGAATCATCTTGTCGTCGAGACGCTTGAGTTCGGTGAGAAGGTTGTCAATAAGGGTGAGGGCGGCTTGGAACTGCTGGGATTCTAGTTGTCTGCAAGGAGTCGGTACTGGGGCAGCGGGGGAGGAGTTGAGAGGAACATACARGCTGACAAGGCGGGTCTCAAGACTGTGTTTGAGGAAAACGCGCTTCTCAGACTTTGCCCATGYGATGTTGTCTGTAAGTGTGCGTATTTGAATGGGCTGACTGTCTGGAATAGCGGAGAAGAAGTCGAGGAGGGTACGGACTGGGAGGAGAGTGGGTGAGTGGTGATGCACAGAAGAGAAGGGACGGGACGGACTGAGTTTAGCGGTCTTTGCCTTTGCAGTCGAAGACATGAATGAACGGGAAAGGGTGACGACATCTGCGAGTGCGGATGCGTTTCTGAGGGGGAGGATACGATGAGGATGTYGAGTTTGTGGTTTGTGGTGATGGACGCACTTTTGATCGCGATAGAGSTCGCCGAGCTTGACAAGCGCAGTCTCCTTGTCACGGTTGATCTGAGGGTCAGTAGTGCCCGGGTTGTCTGCGAGAATCTGCTTGTATATGCTCTCAGCCTGGGCCGGGGCAGCTTCAGCCTGTGCGAGGGACATTGGGAAGAGGATGCGTGAGAAAATCAGAGGGACGCGTCATTAGTCGACATGACGCGCAAGTACAGGCTCAGCACAAACATCATGGCCAACGACGTCGTCCTCCCAATCCCAAATCTCACACTCCCTCAGCACCTCTTTGTTCTCTCAAACAACGCATTCTCTCACAAACATGCCGCCGCACGCGAGAGCCTCCTAGAGGGCATCCGTGCAGATCGTATGCATTCGTTCTTGGTGGTGTCTRATCAAACCGACTCATCCTCTTGGTAGAGATGGCCCCGTACTACCAATCCATACTGTCCACATCCTCTGTGCTCTCCCTCGATAAATCTCTGCTTGATTCCCTAGAAAAGGACAACCAAGATGAATTCAGAATTCTCGACGAACGTCTCGCGGAAGCAGAAAAGACAGAGGGCGAGTCGGAAATCTCGGATGCACTCAAAGCTCGTGCGAATTATCTTACCAGGATTGGTGACAAGGTATCCCATTGCTTTTGTTGTAGTCATCCTCCCGTTCTGATGTTGTCAGGACCGAGCAATAGAAGCACAGAAATTAGCTCTCGAAAAGACTCCGGGTTTGGGCTCTCGCATTGACATCGTCCTAACCCTCGTTCGGATTGGCTTCTTCTTTGGCGACCACGATCTTATCAATACCTATGTCACCAAAGCTGAGGCGTGCGTGCGATCTCTGCCATACCTGCGCGTTTTTCTGACTCGAGTCCAGCCTGATCGAGGAAGGTGGCGACTGGGACCGTCGCAATCGCCTCAAGGTTTACAACGGCCTGCACCTCCTGTCCATCCGCCAGTTCAAGCGTGGYGGTGAACTCYTGCTCGATGCGCTCTCAACATTCACTGCTACYGAGCTTATTTCATAYAAYGACTTTGTCGCCCTCACCGTCATCTCCAACACYCTTGCCCTCAAGCGCGTCGATYTGAAGAAAAAAGTCATCAATGCACCCGAGGTCAACCAGGTTCTGCCCGATATTCCCGTTCTAGGCGACCTCGTGAAAAATCTGTACAACTGCCGCTATGACAAATTCTTTTTAGCTCTCGGTCTGTCTTTCACCGTCTTCTCATGACACTCAACCCTTTGACCTGACTTGACCTGTTCCCATTCAGCCACCCTTGAGCAAACCCATCTCCTCCCGTCTCGCATTCTTTCCCCCCACAGCCAGTACTATGTTCGCGAGATGCGCATTCTCGCATATAGTCAGCTGCTAGAGTCTTACCGTAGCCTCACTCTCGACAGTTTAGCAGCCGCATTTGGCGTTACTGTCGACTATATTGACAAGTAGGCYCCTTCCTTTGTTCCTATTATTTTTGCMAACTCACCGTGACCCTCATCAGTGAGCTCTCGCGCTTCATCGCCAACGGCCGGTTGCATTGTTCGATAGACAAAGTAAATGGGATTGTAGAGACAACACGGCCCTCGCTCAAGAGTGCCCAGTATGAGCAGGTGGTCAAGCAGGGCGATATTCTGCTCAACGAGGTGCAGCGGCTGAGCAAAGTGCTGTATTAGATAATCAATTCCATGTAAAATATCGTGGGAACGTGGTCATGATGAGACTGACTCAACTCTGCACAAACACATTCTCTTCCACCACACACAGCAAATGGGCAAGAAAAAGAACAAGCAGGTATGCTCATCATCCACGCAGAAGTCCTCGCCGCTCATTCCTCTAGCTTCTCCGACCTTGGTGCTGGTACTGCGAGCGCGAGTTTGAGGATGAAAAAGGTGCCTAACCCCCCCCGTTTCTACCTTGTTGCCAGCGCCTCACCCACCTCCTTTCTAGTCCTGATGCAGCACCAAAAGGCCAAGCACTTCAAGTGCGGTTTGTGTCCTCGGCGACTCAACACCGCAGGAGGTCTTGCGGTTCATATCCAGCAAGTGCACAAGCTGGAGCCCGACAAGCGAGTTTTTGATCTCTATCCCATCAGTTTCTTGTGCTTACACATCGTCTTCCTCTAGTCTTCCCCGCATTGAAAATGCCCTTCCAGGACGCGACGGGTACGAGGTAGAGATCTTCGGAATGGAGGGCATTCCCGCACCCGACGTTGCAGACTACAAGCGCAGAAAGGAAATCGAGCTCGGCCTCGCCGCTGGCGCAATATCCCAGCCCCAACCCAAACGTGCCAAGACCGAAAACAGGCCCATGTCCGAGGAGGAGCTCAAGGCTCAGCTCGAGGCTCACAAAGCTCTCATGGGCCTCAACAACCCTGAACCATCGGCAGCCGCGACCTCTGATGCCCCCGGTGGCGGAGCTGTCTACGGTGCCCCTCCACAGACATACGCCGCCCCACCCGTCCCCATCCCAGGCGCGCCTCYGACGCCATTTGTTCCTGGTGCATCTCCACCCCCAGGCCTTCCAGGCCAGCCTCCCGCATTTCCGCCATTTGCGCCGGGCATGCCGCCAGGGTAAGTTATCACAGCTCTTACTTCATCGAGTGCTTATCTTCTTCTTGTTCTAGCCCTCCGCCTCCCGGCTTCCCTCTCCCTCCCGGCTTACCTCCCGGGATACCTCCCCCCTTCCCACCTGGCATGAGGCCGCCATTCCCTCCCCCCTTCCTGCCCCCAGGCATCACTCCCCCTCCCGGCTTCTCACCCCCGCCTGGCGTTCCCGGTGCGTCCCCACCGCCCCCACCTAACTTTGTGCCCGCCGCCCTTCAGACGCCATCGTCGTCCGCCACGCCTCAGCCACTCATTTCGGCCCTAAGCAACGGCCCGCTCCCACCCGTTGGTCCGCCGGCCTCCCTTGCCAATGCTAGCCCACAAGGTCAATCGAAACCTCCTCAGCTGACCCTTCCCAATCCCGCTCTTGCACAGACGAACCCTGAGTTCAAAAAGAATACTGAACTCAAATATTCTGATGCCAACTTTTCTCCTGTACGTCGCCTTGGCTTGAGTTCAGATCCACATCGCTGATCAAGAAGTTGATTGTAGGAAGAGCATAGAGCTGTACATCCCAAGTATTACACTGCCAGGACAACTGACCCAGCGCCAGCACCCACCGCCGACGAACCCCGTGGCAAGAAACGGGCGAGGGCTGAAGACTTTCTGTAGAAAACAATGTCCGCCTTGCCCTCTTTTTGTTTCCGCCTACTTCTAACTTATCTTTGGTACCAGGTTGGAAAGACGTGGCCCACCAGTCCGTCCCATTCTATCATCCACTTTGTTGATTTTTTTGGAGAGCGCTCATCGGTTTTTTTCTCTCTCTTGCACCCCACCCATTCCTTCCTTGCTYGTTCTTTATCCGAGACAACTTGACCGGACACTGGTAGGCGACTTTTTTTTTTTTCCTCTCGTGTGCCTTTGTTACGGTTAGTCGTCTATCTTATTTCTTACGTGTGTATGCGAAGAAGGTTGGTGCTTGTTAAGATCAATATTATATATTTTTGTTGCATTGTCTGACACGTTGAAGCTCTCTTGTATGAGCAAGTAAACAATGGGTTGGACGCCCCATGGTTTCACGTGTTCCTTGTTGTGGCGTGAGTGATCCGAGTAAGATTACGTGGGGTAAAATTCTCATTTTGGTTTGCGCGGGGTAACTATCATGAAGTGAGAACAGTCTAGTAAGTCGTGCATTAGGGACTAAAGGGATTAAAGGCAATAAACGCATCAAGCTATATAGGCATGAACAATGTGTCTAATAATGATGGACTTCCTCGCGCTCGCGGCCCCTCATATAAGCTGGTTCGGTGCCCTTGTAGTATATATCGGTCCAGAGGTCCTTGATTAGGGGCTCGGGGGAAGCCTTGGCCTCCTCCACAGCGGCGTCAACTGTGGCCTTGGCTTCCTTGTCAAGAGCCTAAGTAGTTTGGGTGAGCGAAGAAGGGAAGGAATGGAGGAAAAAGTGTTACCTTGAGCTCCTGCTCAGATGCCAAACCCCAATCCTCGATGTAACGCTGGAGGCCGCGGATCGGGTCCTGAGTACTCCGCATACGCTGAACCTCTTCGCGAGTGCGGTACGTAGTACCTGGGTCGGACATGCTGAGATGGAGGGTGAGTAAAGGGGAGAACGCGCAAATGGGCAGTGGGAGGCGACATACGAGTGGCCACCGTAGCGGTATGTAACAAATTCCAGGAGGAGAGGACCACGATCTTCCTCAACAGCCCATCGGCGTGCGTACTGGACGGCTTGTCTGGCTGCAATGATATCCATTCCGTTTACCTAGATATTTGGATGATCAAACATGCGCATACATCGGAGTGAGCAGGGCTAGCTTGCCTGTAGACCGGGGATCTTGTCACCACGGGTAAAATACTCGGTGTTGGAGGAGCTGCGTTCAGCAGAGGTGCCCATGCCATACTTATTGTTTTCGCAAACAAAGATTGTGGGGAGGTTCCAAAGTTTGGCCTTGGGAACGACATCATCAAACTGTGTGTCACTGAGGGAGGAATATGAGCATACCATGTTAAAAGCCTCGAAGACCTGACCCTGGTTGCTGGCACCATCACCGTAGAGGGCAAAGGTACAGTTGTTGTGCCCAAGGTATTTTTGTGCAAAAGCAACTCCAGCGCCGACAGGAACCTGGGCACCGACGATACCGTTTCCACCGAAGAAAGAAGGAGTGAAGATGTGCATGGAACCGCCCTTGCCGTGGGACATGCCGATTTGGCGACCGAGAAGTTCACCGAGAACACCCGTTATGGTGCCCCCGCGCATAACGGCAAATGGATGACAGCGATAACCGGTAATAACCCTGTCCTCTTTCTCGATACCATGCTCGAGTCCGACCGATACCGCTTCCTGGGGAAATATATTTCAAAAAAAAAAGGAATAGCGAATGGAGGGCAAGAGTGGCACACCTGACCGATAGCTAGATGGCAGAAACCACGAATAAGCTTGGCCTTGTAGAGTGCGTCTGCGGCCATCTCCATGCGACGCATGGTCTGCATCTCCTTGTACATTCGGAGGAGCTCCTTGCCAGTGACCTGGACCTCGAGGTCGGGTTTGTCACACTTGTAAGCACGAAAGGAGTCTTCATGGAGCTTGACTGTGAAGGGCTGGGCGAGGTCGGAGGGTGAGTCCTTGAGCTGAGTCGTGTCCGCAGAGGTCTGGATGGCACGTAGACCGAGCTGGGGCTGGAAATGGGGGTGAGCGCGATGAATGGTGTAAAATAGCTGTCGAGAGCGTACGAGACGACGGGGGAGATGAGCCCGTGCGAGGGAGGCCATTTTTCGGGGAGAGGAGGGTGGTTGGGGAAAAAGACCGGAGATGAGCTGGACAAATATACCGCGTGTCGGATGGGAAAGTATTTCCAATTTGGGAATACCCCGTTCCCAATTTGACCCTGCGCGGGGTAAGCACAAACAGTAAGTCAGTAAGTATTCACCATGGACCGCAACGACGAGTATGCCAGCCTCAAGAGCGCAACACATGGCTTTGACCGCCTCTTTGAGAATGACATCGCTGGTGCAAAGGCTCATTTTTCCACCAAGGACGATCCCTACCACCTCCTWGGCCAAGGTGTCTGCGCTTTTCTCGAGGCCGCCTTGGGCATGGAGGTACACCACCGCCGCGCCTAATTCCGACACGCTGAACACTGACTGCTATAAAGGTGCAGGTGATTGAGGAAGCTCACCGCTACCTCACCCTTGCAGAGTCGGGGACGCGCAAACATACAAAGCTCAAGAAATATGCCGAAAACCACACTTTCCACCCTGGCCTCGAATGGGAGATCCTCAACGCTGACGCTGTCGTGTTGCTCGGCTTAATTCACGCGCTTAGGTAGGCTCGTGAAATCCCACCACAGCTAGCATGTTGACTGGTCGATAGTGAGACGTATACGGGTTATATACAGTGCCTGTAAGAATTCCTTTTGGCTTTCCGACCTGGCTAACCTACCCCTCAGGTACTCATTCAATTCGTACGCCACATGTTCTCTTGTTGAATACATCAGCTAATTTCATTTTTCCGTTCCAGTGCACACTCAAAGTTTACTAAGTTCGTCCTCACCATCTTCCCAGTCAGCCTCAATCAACCTACGCGCCGCCTTCCAGACTCTACAAGACGRTCTTTCCCAGTGGAATAGACATGTACCTCCCTTCCCCATCGCCACCTTCTGAGGTAGTGAACCACGAACCTCCCACCTCCTTTGCCGGATCCGTCTCCTACTCGTCTGCTTCCTCAGCGGCATCATCCGCCACCACGCTCCCTACGGTCGGCACCATGGAACCAGGGACCCTCGCCAGGCAGAAGAAACGCAACGGTTTATTTGATCGATGGAGTTCTGCTTCATCTACCCCTTCATTGACCGCTGTCCACCATCGTCCGCATCTTCACCCATCCAGACCAGATCGTCCGTTTGACGATCTTGTCATATCTGGAACAGCGTTTGGTGAGACTCCCCATTCAGTCTGAAAATTTCTTACCTGCTTGCAGGCTACGGTCTTTTTAACCTTGTTTTTTCACTCCTTCCTAAACGCGTTCAGTGAGCATCTTGATATCACATTGTTAAATAATGCCTAAGCGCACGACAGGGGTGTCGTCGGTTTCTTCGGCTTCAAGAGCGACYGGAAACTCGCCCTCAAAGCATTATCGGTCGCCGCTGCGCGGAAAGATACACATTCGGTCTTTGCGAGGTCAGCCTTTTCCTACCCTGAACCCATGCTCGAGTTGACTACGTTGCAGACTCGTTTTGATGACATATTACGGCGCCATTTTACTCTTGTCGGGGTACCAGGCAGACGAGTCCGCCATCGTAAGAGACTATCAGGACCTTGTTGACAGGTTAATTCGCATTTTTCTTGATAATATCCTCGTTCACTCGCATTATGTTTTAGAACATATGGGCGATACCCGAATGGCGCCTTGTGGATCTTGAACAAGGTAAGTCACACTGTTCCGCCCTCCCCTCTTACCAGTCTAAGCTTGATGTTAGGCCAAAATCCTACGTATGACCTACGACCCCGATAAGGCCATCAACGTACTCCAGGAAGGTCTAAAGCCAGACCGTCCCCTCAGCTTTGCTCAAGCTGATAGTCTTGTGAGTATGGCCTTGCCTCTTAGCGAACTCTATTAACGTCACCCGAAGCTTGTGTTCGAGCTAGCTTGGACCCTCCTCGGGCAGCGCCACTACCAGGAAGCAGCCAATGCATTTCTCCGCGTCACAGAGCTGAATACCTGGTGGGCATCTTCATTAATAACCCTACAATACCTCACTTGCCGCCGCAGGAGTCATGCGACTTACTATTTCCTTGCTGCGGGTAGGCCTGGAACCACATAGGCCGAGTTTTACGCTGAACCCGGACAGGATGTCACTGGTCGTCCGGTAACCATGAACGATCTCAAGCACTATTCGATGCCATTCCAGGACTCATTGATAAGAAAATTGGTGGAAAAGAGCTTCCCACAGAGGTTTTTCTAAAAAAGAAAAGTGCGAAGCCCGCCTCACCCCTGCTACCTCTTGATTCATCAACTTTCTCTAGTGGAGTTTTACAAGAAGAAACAGGCGAGACTTGGTCGGCAGCAATCGCACTTTGTAGAGGCTATTACCCTCAGCCCCTGTGAAGGTACGCCCACTGGGTCATGCCAATCTATTCTAGTTTGACACCGATATGCTAGAAATCGCGATCTGTATGTATAATCATTTTCTGGGTCCAGGGTCACTCACGGTATTCTAGTTTGGAATACACATGCACGTATATCTGAGGCCGTCGCACTTTTGCATATCAACCAATGGTCTTCAACCTTACCTTTGCCCGTGATTACCAGCCCCCATTTTACACCCTTTCCTCCATCCGCATCGTCCGGTGCTATCCTCGATACGCCAGATGAGCTCGCGCTCCGATCCTTACTTCTTGGTATTGCCCACAGAACGACGAAGGCGTACACTGCTAGTCGCGCTTTCTTGGTGGATGCTTGTAGCCACCAAAGCCAGATTGTCGACAGCACTTGGATTGGGGGCATCTCTATGTTCGAACTTGCGGTCCTGGAGCTGAAGGTAGCTGAAGCACTAGTTTTGGAAGGGTTGGAACCAGTGGTCATAAAGGAAAAATGGCGAAATGCCCTCAAAGCGGCTTCTCGCCATCTTGATCAAACCTTGGCTTTAACGACAAGTTCAACGGATCTTTCTTCACGCCTCGACACCAGAGTCTCAATGTTGAGATATGAGATTGCAGCCAAGGAGGATAGACTTAGATCATCGCAGTAACAACCACGCGTATGTATTAATTTTCCTTTTAGAAGCCCTGCTGGCACAACTAGACGCGTTGTGTCAATTCACTATGCCGATAAGCCCGTTAATCAAGTGTCACGGCACGTGACAGTGGATATACACGCACTTGCTTCATTCCTATATCATGACCGCTACTCTCAATTTATACTGCTACATGCTAGGCGATGAACCCAATGAAATCATTCAGGTTAGAACTGCCAAGGAGGAGCCAGTCATTGCCCTCAAAGAAGCAATAATCAGGCGTGTGCAGGGCACCGGACTCGACATCGCTGAGCGCAACCTCCTTCTCTGGAAGGGTTCTGTTCCGTGGGGTCAAGATCTGAAAGAGCGAGTTGAGCAGCTCAATCTTACCAAAAATAATGCGTTGGATGTTCTTGAATGCATTGGAGATATTTTTCCAGAGGTCAGGCCAAAGACAGTGCATGTCATTTTCGCGTGTCTCCCTGGTGAGTCTCGGCTTCCCATCTTAAGTCGCTCTTTTCACAGGTTGTACTCACGTAATGCAGTCTATCCGACTGCCATCCTTCCTCAGCCTGTCCTACGATTCTTCTGTTACATACAGGGTGACAATCATTCCCGCATATTCGARGTCAAGATAGGAGGCGATGAAACAGTTTATGCCCTCAAGAAAGCAATCAAGCACGAGAAGAACTATACCTTTTATGACGTCGAACCCAGCTCTCTTGTCCTTTGGCACGTTACCGCTGCCCCTGGTCCGGGTCTTGCAGAGCGCATACAGGCGCTCAATTTGACCAACGAAAACTCTTTGCCCCCGGGTCGAAAGCTGTCAACAATCTTTTTGACTCCACCCATCAGTGACTATGTTTATCTTGTCGTTCAATGTGAATCTCAAGGTGAGCCACGCACATCATCACTAGCGTTCATTCATGTTTGGCCAATGCACCCACCCCTGGTCTCATAGACGATGACGTTCATCTGTTAAAGGCGCGTGAAAAGTCCCTCAGGCAACGCAAGAATTCAAAGCCACCCTCTGAGTCAGCAAATCCCTCTGTATTCACCACCGTGCAAGAAGATTCAGAAACGTACCTCGCGTGTCCTCGACCTCCTGCACGAGAATCCGCTCTACCTCTAACACTATTTGATCCAGTCTTTGGAACATTTATTGATAGTTGCAGCCAAACCAAACCGACTGCGAGCGTATACGACTGTGCACGGAAGCTCAAATTCCAGATGAACGTGTTCTACCCTGAAGAGGCAGAGCGTGCATCGGTTTTCCGTCAAACTCTGAGCGAGATAGGTTTGAAATTTGAAGCCGGAACTATCGCTGACTCGAATGCCGCGACGGATGGCCAGATCTTGTGTGGGCCTCGCCCATTGGCGATATTAGAGGTGAAAAATGAGATTGGTTCTTCAAAGGCTGAGCCTTCGTTGCAGAGCCTTCTTTACTATGAGACCTTCATTCGGAAGTACGAAATGTGGAAGGATCCATCCTCGATTTATCCGTGCTTCATTATTACTCTGACGGGTACGCTCTTTTTAGAATCCTAGTGGTATTTATCTAATGCCTAGCTGCCTACAGGACCTCGAGTTACTTTTGGGGTCTGCGCTTTACTGGACCGTTGTACGATGGAAATGTATAGTGCCGTTGTGTTGGACTTCCACGATCGTGACGAGAGAGCTTATGACATTGTTGCCCGACACCTTATGGCGCTGAAGGAAGCATGCGATAGCTTGCGAGACCGTTACCACGAGTACTCTCCTCTCAGCACCAATACGCTTACCCAAATGCTTCGGACCCGTTCACCACCCCTGCGCCCGTTGCAAGGCAGACGATCGCTAGCCCTTGCTGATGTGCCTGACAATCCCATCACCGCCATCTTCCCATATCCTACAAGCTTTACTCAGCTTGGAGGCAGTGGTAGTGGTAGATTCGTGTCATTCAAGTATACTGGAGCAATTAGGGGGTGGGAATCTATATTCAGAGGAATAACAGATCGCGGTCAGGAGATATGCATCAAGTTCGTGCTCCGKTATGGAAAGGAAGTACATGCATGGTGCTCAACTCAAGGATTCGCACCGCCGTTGATTGGATTTGAAAAGCTGTGTGGAGGATGGAAGATGGTGGTCATGGAATATCTTGACGAGTCGTGGACTACTCTTTTCGATGTGACGGAACCGCGAGAGGGACTGAAAGAGAACATTCGACATGCTGTAGCTGGCCTWCACAAACGAGGRAATGTTCACGGTGACGTTCGGGATACAAACATCATGGTGAAGAAGGACGGGGGCGCCAAGTTCATGTTAGTTGATTTTGATTGGGCGGGGGATTTGGGCAAGGCAGAATACCCAAAATTTATTAATCGTGATCCTCAGCTTGGACGTCCTGAAGATGTCCGTGCATGTGGACAAATTTTGGCAGAGCACGATGTGTTTATGGTGGATAGATTACTGTGATCTTTCACCTCGCCTTGCCAAGGTTCCTCCCCGTTCGATTGTGGTATCAGTTCCTAGGCTTAGTACCACTGGCACCAGGGGTCTGGTGCCGGTGGCTCACAGTGTCATGTATATTATGTCCCCTCCCACGCTCTATATACCGTTCGAAAGCGCTTCTTTTGCATAGGGGTGGTGGAGCACGACAACACCGAGCCGAAGGCGAGGGGTTGGAGGGCGCAACGGTGGGGCGTTAGCCCCTGCCTCCCGTTTTGTCTTGCTTATAAGACTCGTCAGGCGCACGATCTCCTATCGATTGATTTCATCAATCGATTCCGCCGTCAATTCGACGAGGTATTGTCGCGATCCGCCACGCTACCTACAACCGAAAATAATCTGATGATTAGTCAGAATCAAGAAACGACTTACCGTTTGCTAAACGATAAAATTATTATATACTATCTAAATATTAAGTGTAAACTAAGCCCCGGAAAACCGGCCAATCTTAGTCGCCACAATCCCAAGTTAGCAGGCGCCCGTACGGGCGCTACAAGTGCTGAGGTAAACGCGGCATCATTACAATGGGCGCCAGAACGGGGTACGATCCGGACCGCGGGCTCCGGAAAACCGGCCAATCCTGCAGTCGCGGCTCACAAGACATTACCTAGCCTTTATGATATTCGCCCCGCAGGGTGCAGGGCCGTCACATTAGGTCTGCCCCTATCTGAGGAGTACATTGTGTGGGGAATGCATGGGTTTTGTAGTGAAAATGCTCATGGTTTGGGCCAAATTTTTGGTTTAAATATTTTGCAGAATTGTTTTGTTTTCAACATTGGGAATTATGTAGGGAAACATCGGGTGGGATGAATTGCTCTGAAATTTGGGGTGCATATGCGTTCTGTATGCCCATTCTTGCGAGGATTCATTTGGGGGCTTGGGCCGCAGCTGTTTGGTGGCTATGAATTATTTTATACTTTTTGGATGAGTGGGGGTGTGCAGTATCTCACCTTATACCAAAATTCTGCTGCAGGCTGTTACTAGATCCGTTTATACCTAAGTTCAGGGACTGCTCTGCAACTTGCCGCTTGCTCTAGACTTTCTTTGATGATTTGTTGTTAAATAATTTGGAATATTCAGGGGTATATCGCAATAATGGACCTTGCACTTAAGCTGTGGAGCTGAAATTTGGCATGGCGGGTCCTATTTGGCATTGAAGCAGAACCGGAATTTACCAGGAGTTTACAGAATTTATCTGGGAAGATATAGGAGGTGGCTCAGGGGAACACTAACTACATACACAGAGATACAGTTCGAACCTTGCGGGGTCAAATACCTAGCTGATCACCCCACCGCTACCAGGTGCAGACCAGATATTATTATATATTCAACCGAGCTCGTCAACTTGGCTAATCGAGTTCCATGGGGCGCTCTTGAACTCACCATAGAGTATCAATCCAAAGGAAAATCACTCGCACATTGTGTCAAGCAAGCTATATGTTACGCTGCATATCTCCTTGGGGCACGTCCTGATCTGACATCGGCGCTGGGGTTACTGGTGAGGAGTGACGTTCTGCACTTTTTCATCTGCGACGCTTCCGGCGTCAAAAAGCTCGAATTGAGCGAACCCGAGGCTTATAACATCCTGCTGGAGGCTGTCATCACATTCCTCAATGACGGCCAGCAGAATGCTCGGGAAGCGTCACTGCAGCGGTCTAAAGATCCCGAATCTCGTATTGTCTTTGACTTGACTCTGGACTGCGGCACGATACTGGCCGGTTACCACCAYGAATACGCGAGCRATCCGTTCGGTCGCAGRACTCATRTTCTRATTCGCYGCCAGGATCCYCCGAAGCATAAAGGAAGGATTGTGCCAGTGATCAAGGACCAATGCATTCGGAAAGGTCGGCGTTTCACAGAACAGGCCATCTTGGAGGAGATCCATAAGATGTGTATATATCCGGCTGTGGCTTCGTTGGTATTCTGGCACGCGGTTGAGGGGGCTGACGTTGGGGATCGAGTGAGATATCGCATAGGACTTGAAGATTTTGGTAACAAGTTCATGGAGCTGAAAACACTGAGGGCGGTATTGTTAGCAGTCTACAATCTACTGGAAGGTGAGTCTATCGAACTCTCCCTTGTATATTGCTGACAGCCCATCAAGTGACGCGTAGTCTCTATCGCGATTGCAAAATACTATACTGCGACCTTAGCCCAGGAAATGTCGTCATTCAGAATTCTGTGCGGGTCCCCTGTCCAGACACGGTCCAAGGTGTGTCTGCCGGTTACATTTTACACCTGTTCGAAAAACAGTACGTGGGTCCCATATATTTCCAATGGATCTTTTGACTGGGTTCGCAGTCCGAATTGTTACGCATCTTCCCTCCTTCCCATCAATTTCGGTTACGCCGAGAAGCTGACACCTGGTGAGGAAACTGTTGGACAACAGTGTACTGTATGTGGCACCACAATTATCCATGCTGTGGGTACTTATTGGTAGACGTACTAAAGTAGATAGTTAGCTACTGTTTTATCTCGAGTATATGTGTGATAATACTCACCTCAGCGTCACGCTAATCTCGTGAACGGCTGAGGTGGTATCTACATGTCAGGGTCCTTTTAAGAATGTCGGAAATTGTGAAACTATACAGTTCTTTTTATCGAAAGGGGAAAATATTGTCCGCATGTATAATATGAAATACATGCCGACAAATGTAGTCTTCGACTACTTTTGGGTATTTGAACCCCTGTGGTCGCGCCTCGCCAACAGTACTGACCTGCAACTAGGGCACGTCCATATTCATCGTTCGTGCCGTTCACCGAGGCAGTGCGCTCCTGCCACAAACTGCAATGGTTTTCCCACCATTACCAGACATCAATCCCAGTCTTGTCGAGAAATACAGAATGGTTCATCATGAACGCATTGAAACATTTGATGGCCCCAACCAACGTATCGTTGTCCTAGGAGACAATGCTTCTTCGCTTCCGCAATCATCCTGGCGACACGAGCTCCGTCATGATGCCGAATCTATTTGGATGCTAGTCTGGTGGACAATTCAAGCAGCTCCTGAGCATCAAGATACTGAGCTTGCTTCCAGGCCAGGTCGGTTCCAAGGGGATACCAACTGACCTGAGGACGACGTCTTTCCTCCCGAGGCTTCCATGGAACATTGTGACACTGCCGGATGTGATTGCCCTTCCCATGATTTTCATCGCAACTGGTGCCTTTGTCTCCACATATAGCGAGGACATGCAGATCTTAGCATGAATTTACTCCACCCCAATGCTTGGAAGTCCGGGTGAGTAATACCATTTAGGTCCTGTGGCATACCCTCATAGCCAGAAGTATAGTTGTGGATTAGTTGAAATTCCTCGTGATGCTTGCTTCCGTCGACTTGTCTCTCGTATGAATGGTTTAGTTGTATTTCTGGCAGTTTCTGTTGGTCTTTTTTAAATAAGTGAAATTACGATCTCTGTTCATTAAACGGCCAGAGAGGCGAAGCCTCTCACACTTCGGCCACGAGCAACTCGACCCAGAATATTTCCGTACCGAGCGGTGGATGGGCGAAGAGAATCAGAGTCTAGATAAGTACCTTGCCCCATTTTCGGAGAGTCCGAGAAGCTACTATTTAGGCACCCAGCAAGTTTTCCATCCTTGTTTCTCTTCTTGAGTCTGTCAGTGGTTTTAACCGTGTGGTGCCATATCATAATTGATTGTGGTATGAGCTTTACCTTATAATCACCAATATTGTCCGAAAGTTACAGCTGAGGTTGGATAGCACATACATCGGCTATGCAAATGATGCAGCATTGATAGCGTTAGCTATCGAGGGCGCCACCTTCACGCCCGCATAAAATCACAGGATGGTTGAATCGGGGTCGGGTTCTATATCAAAAAGTTCAGAACGATGTTGGGTATGTTATAGCAATGCTTGTATGCCTTCCCAAACAGCCACCCTGCCTCATGCATTCAAAGTCCGTTCTGAATAGAACTGTTTCTGCGTACGTATTTGCAGCTTCAGTCTTAGTCTCCGTAGGCATTCATTTTGGGTCTGGAACAGCAGCTACATGCGCAATGAATACACTAAACCTTCGATCAAAAAGCCAACGCACTAGCGATTGTGTTCTAGCAGTTTTCACGGGCTGTGGGTCGGCAAGCTAGTCGCATATCAAAGACCCGATGGTATTATACTATTATTTCTTGGGCCTATCGCGTGTAGCCGTAGCTGCGAGCGGGATACACCCTGACATCATGGTATATTGTAGTGGAAGTGGGCAACAATTCGGTCAACTAAGAATACTGTGCTGCCATCAATACCCGACACTGATGTATTACAACCCTGAGCAGCTGATGACCATCACCGTGCCTCCTTTCACACTCAATTGCCTAGCATGAGTAGGCTACAGTACATGAAAGTAATCTATGGATCATTAATTATATTTATTGGTAACGCAGTGGAAGGCGAAACAGCATATGGGACAGGGCACACAACTTGGAAAATCCCTGGAGTCAACGGRTGGAGCTGGAGGGTATGGATGGATGGGGGTTCATAACGGCCTTATATATCTCTTGAACCTCTCGGAAGAGCTGCTCTGCGCCCTCAGCGTGTGAGAATCTGGGCTGTACAGATTTCAGGCGCCCAATACGGGTAGCGAAAGACCCCTTGGAAGGTAGCCCGCCCAACCACTTTTCAAGTGTGGAGATAACCCTGGCCCACATCCTTTGCGAAGTCATAAGATGGAATTGCTGAGAAGGACCGCTGGTACCCCCGCTAGGGCTATCCTCAAGAGCTTCCTCGCGGGCAGCTCGATCAGGATGGTCAAAATAAAGAGCCTTGCAAAGCATTTCTGCCAAAGGCCAGTACTCCGTGAAATCCTTCGTCACATTTGATTTATATTCCGCTAGCTGCTGAAGCTGATAAAAATCTCTCTTTTCTTTGACACAGGTTTGGTAGTCGGAGGTAATCCACAAGTCGACAGCAGAGTGAGATCCTCTTGTTCCATCAGTATAGAGGAGGAATACGAACGGAAGGATCCAGATGAATGCTTCCAGTTCATGGTGGTAAAATCGTTTAATTTTGCCCTTCCAGTAATTCGCACACAAAAGCTCGAGCGCCATGAAGGGGATCGTTCCCGTCCGGTCAGTTCCAAGTAYACGAGGTCGAAATTGGAATATCGCAAGGTCGAAATCGGTCAAGACCCCACACTTGGCACTTTCGTCAAACATCACATTATACAGGCTCGGGTCGCCGTGTTCAACACCGTGCTTCCACAGAAACGCATGGCCTGAATATCGTCAATAGATGTCCTACTCGGTAACTGGGATACTCACAAGTAACGGCGTCGAACCACGCCTCGACAAATTCCGTCCCTTTCAGCGTCGTAAGTTTCTCTAGTACGTTGAACCCGACGATTCGAAGCGTCCGGTCTCCCTCCCGTTCCTTCCGAGAGCACCCAAGCATGCTTCGGATCCGACGCGTCCCAGCCCCTTTCACATCACAGTAAAAGAGCAGATTCGGTAGATGCTTCATCATCGTCTCGTCCTTCGCGCGCGCAATGTCACGTACGATCTTCAATGTCTTTCCTTCGTGCGGCCGCCGCACCTCCGGGTGAGATATCTTGCATGCCAACTTGACTACCTCTTCTCCCATACTTGCTCGACCGGCAAACACTGCAGTCGCTCGACCAGCGAGGCAATAGGGCTTGTGAGAAAGGTACTGTTCTGTGTGAATAGTGATATTCTCCAGAAGGGGGCCTTCGCAGTGAATATCGGCTAAATGATGATGCTGGGAGAGGTCCAACGGCAGTTCCGTCAATGAGTCTACTTTCTTCCTGCGCGTGCCATTAGAAGAAACAGTTTGTAGGGAAGTGGCCTCATAGTGACCAGTGGCTTCTGGGTTGAGCACATGTATGATTCCCCAATCTTCAAGATTAAAACGTTGGAACGCGAGCAGCAGCACAAGCATGCGAGGAAAGTCAGCTACTAGGCTGATGCTGTTCGACCGAATCACACCCTGTCGGTCGCAGTACCAAACCCACAGATATTCATCTATTCCGGATGTGTTCGTCGTTAATCACATTGCCGAGACAGATCGTCCAAGTTACGTACCCACAAACAGCATAATGATAACATGATGAACTCCAACATTACTTGATAGCAACTCCAGCGCATAGACCATCGATTGGACGCGTCCGGAAATCGCTTGTGCTGATTTACTTTCTGCCCATGGGGGAGCCGGCGATCGGGGGCTTGGGATGGTGGATGTCTGCGATTGAGGGACAACAAGCGGCCCAGAATCTTTCGGTTTTTTGTTGCTCCTCCAAATGGTACTGTCAGGATGTGCACGCTTTTGCCGCCCTCCTGAATCACCCGATCTTTGAGATAGCGTAGATTGACTGGCCGTCCGAGAGGGGCCGAGCATTATTGGTGCTTGTGACGCCGGCGTCGGAGATAGAGGAGACTCTCCTTGAGAGGGATCGGCTTCATCGGGCTGGTCATGACCAAGTGACGCTGTGCGTTGCACGCTGAAAAGAAATCCTTTGCTCATAGCTTTCTTGGCATCGACTCTGGGTGATTTATTCCCCGATACCTTGAATTCTCCGATCGTGAGTATCTGTGACCATTTGAATGGTTGATCTGGAGCCTCGGTGAGGTCCGAGGATCCCAAGCTCGYAAGCACGCGGCGCGAAGTACAGACCGTGTCAGGTTTCCGATAAGTTTCACGAAGGCTAGCTGTGCCGCGGACGGGTATCGGGTCTGCTACCTGGAAAACGATATCGATACTGGAAGGCGGTCGAAGAGGGAGTCCCTCCAGGTCTGACAGCTGCTTGAGAGCCYCGTTGCAAAGTAGGACAAAGGGTGGGTAGCGGGCTGGCTCTCCCGCTGCCGAGAGGGCGTTATAGCTGCAAGGGTGCTAGCATTCAGAACGGGCGGCGCAACAGAGGACAAAAGGCACATACAAAGCTTTCAACAGATTCCTCACTTTTTGATTATTGGCAATGCACAAAACGGCTTCGAGACATTGCCTGTATACACTATCCAGCAGGTCATCTCTCTCCACATGCTCTTTGCTTGGCGGTTCACTGGCCACCTCGGCGTGAGTTTCAACATTCTCGGTTAGGGTCTCCTTCTCCTGTAGCACCTCGACCTTATCCTGGAGCGCATCGAGCCTCGATTTCCGCTCTGGGTCGAGGCAGAGCGACAGAAAATAGCGCACAAGATCGTCAAAGTCACATCTGACTGCGCCTTCCATATCCTTCGCGACCGAGCCCCGCAGATGCTCCAACCTGTTGTGCGGTGAGTGAGGATAACAACGCCTGCATGTTGCATGAGAACAGCACACCTGAGATCGAGATTGCCAGCTTGGGTGGCACTGGCTGTGTGATTTTTGCTCGGTGTCGAGTGTAAAAGGGGATCTGCCTGCATTGGTGCTGTCATTTGTCGCCAATGTCAACGCGCCCACCGTTCATTGCAAATACATCACGTGCCCAACATGCCATCACATGTCCAGCACATAATCATTCCTATCATCGTTTTTCTAACATTCGAACCTGGCTCATCGGACAATAATATTCCAGCATACCTCTATGATCCCTCCCGGGACAAGACAGACGCACCTGACGAGGAGGATCTCCTCCATGGTCCTTCCACAAAGAGCGGCTTCAAGGGCAACAAAAGAGGCATCCTCAACATCAGCGTCCTCGTTCTACCCATCCTCATCCTCGCACCCCTCACCCTCCGTGTCTCTTACCCCGTCATGACCCTTTACAGAACCCAGGGCCACAACGCCCGCACCGAGAGTAATATACGCGTCAACCAGACCAGTCAGTCCTTCTTTCCTCCATGTTCCCCATTGCCTTCCGTTCTCACACCACTCCAAGGCCGAGCACCTGTCCTGTTCCAGATGCCCGAGCTCATCGACTTCGATACGCCTGCAGAAGCTCGTTTAAGAACCGGCTCCGATGGCCAGCGATACGACCTCGTCTTTTCCGACGAGTTCGAAAAAGACGACAGTTGACCTTTGGTATGGCGCTCCTGGCGACATCGARTGGTACCCCCCGTCGCAAATCACCACTGGGGATGGTCACCTTGTCATTAGYATGGGCTCGGTCAGCACCCAACAAGGTGGGTTAACGGAGGACGTGAAGAAGCGGCTGGATGAGTTTGTTGAGGCTAACGATGGGCTATAGCGGTTCACGGACTCGTGTACGGATTTTCATGTTCAACCGAAAGGTTCGAAAATTGACGATGATCACAGACGACCAGCATGCACAGTACCTAACGCCTTCATTCATCCTCTCGATGTTCCTGTGCCCTAGACCCTTAGTACCAGCCCCAATAC
>JAECYV010000062.1:7327-77165 GCA_023014305.1 Lepiota subincarnata
TAACTTGGGATTGTTGCGACTAAGATTGGCCGGTTTTCCGGGGCTTAGTTTACACTTAATATTTAGATAGTATATAATAATTTTATCGTTTAGCAAACGGTAAGTCGTTTCTTGATTCTGACTAATCATCAGATTATTTTCAGCGTAGGTAAGCGTGGCGGAATGCGACAATTACCGCGTCGAATTGACGGCGGAATCGATTGATTTCATCAATCGATAGGAGATCGTGCGCCTGACGAGTCTTATAAGCAAGACGAAACGGGAGGCAGGGGCTAACGCCCCACCGTTGCGCCCTCCAACCCCTCGCCTTCGGCTCGGTGTTGTCGTGCTCCACCACCCATCTACACGGACTCAATGTCGCGACTAAATCGTTCCAGACCATGTCTCATGACATCGTCGACGCTTTCGCCGACGAATGGGGGTTCATCAAAACAAAAACGCACACCGTGGACTCTATCAATGCCGTGCGTGAGTTTACGAATCACGTTGCCGAGGTGGGCGAGTGGGATGGAGAGGCGGTGGAAGGATTTGTGGTGCACACGTGTGTGACGGAGCTGCTTACTGAGGGTAGGAAAAGGAATCAAGGGCGTGCGGCTAAAGATGCGGGGCGTTTGTCGCCGCATGCCCCTGGTTCTTCGTTTTTTTTCAAAGTCAAGTTTGATGAGCCGTATATGATGTATCGGGATTGGCGGGAGGTGACGAAGGCGTTGTTGTCGACCAAGGGACCGATGATGGCTTCAATTTTGCCGAAGAGTAAGATGAGGCGAAAGGAGACCAAGGTGTATGTCAAGTGGGTGATTGAGGAGATTAAGAAGGATAAGGAGGCGTTTAGTGGGTATACCAAGGGGCATGGGATTATTGCTACGAGGGAGAGGTTTTTGAAGTGGTTGGAAGAGGAGGGGGGATGTGATAAGTTGAAGGCGGAGGAGCCTGAGGAAGAGGAGGGGCAGGAGAAGATTAAGGGGGGGAAAGTTGAAAAGGCAATTATTGTGCCTGTTGCGATTCCTGGATGTGGTGAGTATGGGGTTTCAAAATGGTTTGAGTCTGATTGAATGGATTTGCACTTTTTTCTTTTTTTTTCTCAGGGAAAACGTCTGTGGCCGTTGCGCTTGCTCATATTTTTGGCTTTGGACATACTCAGAGCGCTGATGTTCGTGCTAAAAATCCTGCTCCTTTGTTTATCAGGAATGTGGTTAAGCTGCTCAAGGACCATGATGTCGTTATCGCAGACAGGTTCGTTTTTTTTTTCTTTTCCTCCCAACCCAACACACTGATAAGATCTCCTGCGATAACGATTAGGAACAACCACTTCAAACAACATCGTCAAGAACTCCGTGAAGCCGTCGCACAATACTCCCCACCCGTCCAACTCATCGCACTCAACTGGTCCATCAACGACAAAACTCCCGCCACGATCCACCGCATCTGCTCAGACAGGGTCGTCAGCCGGGGTGATAACCACCAAAGGTTCACTCCTGACACATCATCCCTCGTGCCTGAGCACGAAGAGGTGATTTGGAAGTTTATCGGCGGGACGGAGGAGTTGGCGGATGGTGAGGTGGATGCGATTGTGGATATGGATGTGGAGGAGGATTTGGGTGGTGCGGTGAGGAGGGCAGTGGATGGGGTGTGGAGTGTGTTGGGTGGGCCTGGTGGGTTGTTGGGTGAGGAGAAGCCGGGTGAGGAGAAGATTCAGGAGGGGTTGGCGATGGCGGGCGCATATGTGCCTACTTCGAAGCAGGGCAAGGCAGTGGACAAGAAAGGAAAGGGGAAGGGGAAGGGGAAAGGGAAGAAGACAGAGCCGAGATACTTTGGGGTGTTGCCTGAGGTGAATGTGAAAGAGGTATTGGAGGGTGTGTTTTCTCGACAGGGGGAGAAGGACGACGAAGGTGGTGCTGCGTTTTGGGACAAGTTGAAGGGTGAGGGACGAGTGACGACTCGACCGCATATCACTATCGTCCATCAGAAATCGCTTCCCGCAGAAAAAGATGTATGGGATTTGTGCCAGGATGTTAATGCGCTGCAGGATCCGCCCTTGTTTAGATGCAAATTCGGAAAGGTACTGTGGGATGGGCGAGTGATGGTGTTGACTGTGGAGAGTCTTGAGCTTCATGATGGAGAGACGAATAAGAAGGGGAAGAGGTTTTTGGATGGATTGCCTGAGGCGACGAGGAGGAGATTACATCTCACGGTAGGAACTGCGAATGGGGGTATATCTCCTGTGGAGGGGAAGACGCTTGTTGAGAGGTGGCACGATGAGAAGCAAGGGAAGGAGAGAATTTGGATGGCTGAGTTGAACGGAGGTGGGATCGTGGTCGAAGGTCGGTTGAAAGGATTATTTTCTTGAAATGCATTGATGTAAAATTTGTTGCGGAACAACACTATACACTCTACGCCTTTGCATTTTGGTAGGGGTATCCTACCTCCCCCCCCTTCCATTCATCGTTGTTCTGTACTATCGTTATACCCTGCCTGGACTGTGTTGGAAGATAATGTGATGGTGACGCAGATGTGCCATACAAATGTTCGTGATACCACGTACATGATACATGCTTGATCCAACCTCAGATTCTGAGGATGGCTTGAAAGCTTTTCTGGGAGGATGAGGGTATAACGGTAGTTCTACTCTGTTTTCAGTCATGGCTTCATACCACTTGGGTTCTTTTCTTCCGTGGAGGTTGTCGCTGATCGGTATCGTCAGGTCATCCTCCTCCGTGCTTAGCCTTCGCAGTCCCAAGATGAGATTGCCTAGTCCCCCGTCCGGTATGCTTTAGATATACCTACATAGTCCAACGGCTCATTAATAACAAGTAATACAAAAATGTGACTATCCTCCGTCAGGGAAGTCCAAAGAAGAACTAACAAGCTTCTCCTTCACGCCTCTCCTCCTCTTAATATGCCGCTGATATGGCGACGGTGGTGCCTCTTCGAACATCGAAATCCGCAACTGAGGTTCCTTGAGTAGGGGTTCTAGGGTTTGGTGAGGATCGTCTCTATCCCGAAATCCCCTCCACCAACCACAGAATATAGGGGAGGGCGATCACGCTGTATTGCCTCAGAAGAGGTCCCAGAAGCAGGATCCGAAATCTGGGAGCCTAGATTTTGTCAGAATTCTTATGGGAAGTGGGTGGCCCACCAAATCCTACAAAATGAAAGAGATTTTAGGTGTGGCCAATGGCAAACCTAGAAGATCAGCAACAGATTCGGCACTATTGGATTAGTTGATGAGCGTGCTGAGAGTGACGCATTTGCTGCTGCAACGATCGACATCGAGCCAATCTATGGAAAGGTCAGAATCGGAGTTGCGACAATAGTGTGGTCTCATCTCTCTCATGGCTCATGAACCATAAACTCTCAGATATGAGCAAGTTTGAACAGGCCTGCGCCTCATTTGAAATTAATCAATTTTTGTGATTCTCGAATATCTCATGGAACATACTTTTGCTTAATTTTGTTGTCGTCCTGGACAAGGTTGGAGAAGATCTCCTGCTAGCCATGTTTCGAATTCGCGTACGCACATCTACCCCACCACGTGTGATATGATGTAGCGCTATCTATAGAAGCATTAGAATGCGCGTTGTGGAATCGCAGATTAGCCGATAACGGCGTCGTATTGCACGCGGTTGCTACCAGGGTCAATGGTCATAAAATCTATTGGGTGGTTGGATCGAATCAGATCCACCAGTAATGTACAGTTGGTCTAGTTTGCAAAAGCGTTCTCTAAATTTCATTCCTTATTCTTGTCGCCATCGTGAGCCAGTAAAGAGCGACCGCTCATTTCTGTTGAAATCGGATCAAAAAGCATTTAACAAAATCAAACCCTCTGCGCTCACCTTCGGGCTTGGAAAGTCCCTATCATTCATCAAAAAACAGGTGAACAACTGCAATCCCTCGTTGAAANCACTTTGATGAAGGCCCAGGGTCTGGGCCCTCGGGTATACCGGGCACATGTCAGCTGAGTAAGGCATGTGGGGTCGAGGGTGGTGATAAGACGCACGTGCTGAGTGTTACRTAATGTATGAGTCACCTGCAGTGATACAATGCAYGTGTAGTGGATCATGTGCCAGGTGGGACTGAGGGTGAAAATCACGTGCTGAATAGGGCTRTAGAGGTTCTCACGCACCAAGGGAAATTGATGGGAAATAGTTTCAGCGTTGGTATCCCGTGCCAAGCRGAGCCATCAGCGGCATGTCATAGACATTTCGGCATGTCAAGGGGAATTGCCGAATGGCRCGGCATGTYACCGGCWTGTTACCGGTAAGTGCYGAACRACCCAAAAACGGCAAATGATGGCACTCGTCCYATCAACGGCATGTTTYGGCATGTTAACAGATGCCAGAAATTAAGCGGGAGATTTTTGAAAATTCGATAGAATATTCAGTTCTCCTCCAAATCAGACGGGAGTAGGCTCATTGGAACCTGCAAAAAAAACGCTTTCGAACGGTATATAGAGCATGGGAGGGGACGTAATATACATGACGCTATGAGCCACCGGCACCAAGGGCTTGGTGCCAGTGGTACTAACCCTAGGTAGCGTGGCAGATAGCGACAATACCGCGTCGAATTGACGGCGGAATCGATTGATTTCATCAATCGATAGGAGATCGTGCGCCTGACAAGTCTTATAAGCAAGACGAAACGGGAGGCAGGGGCTAATGCCCCACCGTTGCGCCCTCCAACCCCTCGCCTTCGGCTCGGTGTTGTCATGCTCCACCACCCTAAGCCTAAGCCTACATACCAAAATCCTCGACTGCTTCGCAGCGAAAAAGACAGTTGGCACCCCAACTGCTGCAGCTGGTGCTAATGATATAGTGCAAGAATGTCATTTTTGGAAGCTTTGAGTCAGCCTGGTCCTCCAAGCCGTCAATCCTTTGTTAAGTTCCTTTGATCCAGCCTTGAGAGTCAAACTGCTCGCAGGTGCGCCTAAATGTATACAGAATGGGTTCAAGACATGAATATATGACAACTGATTACAATACAGTCCTTGAACACTAGATCTACTGACGACATTTGTAATACCATCGTGGAAATCCCTTTAGTTTTTGCTAAACAGTTTCTCGCCAACGGWGGCCCCTTCATCAACAACTAATGTACCATCCTGACCAACAAATCTGATTGGTCCAGAAAACCAGCGATGCGCGGAGAACATCCAAGAAGCGGAAGCGAATATAAAGATAGGCAGAAGGAGAACAACTGCGTAGTCTGATTGAGTGAGATATGATGATTAACTGCGGCAGAGGGTAAATGTCAGCTGACGCACTGGTGCTTACTGCAGTTGGATGCTGAGACCCAGGAAACAGGAGTAAAATGGTGATAAAAACCACCCAAGAGACAGCGACAATACCAATAGGAAGATACCATTTTCCAAGAGAAAAGGGTCCTGGTACGAGTTTATTGCGTCCAGAGGTTATTCTAAGAAAGATCGGGACCGTGTAAGAAGCATAGAGACTAATCACGGCGGTTCTTTTGGAACGAAAAGTTGGCAGACAGCTTAGCATGAGTCATAGAGGCACTCACCCTGCGAGAGATGTGAATGCAGCTGCAGAAAAGCCCAAAAGCCCAAAGACGGCAGAGGTAGCCATGACGAGCCAAACGGCGTTGACCGGCGTTTGCGTATAGGGATGGATCTTCCTCCACCACTTTGATCCCGGGAGCGCACCATCGCGAGCAAAAGCGAAGGCGACCCGAGAGGCATCAACGCCCTGCGCCGCCCCGGTCACAAACTTGAGAGTTCGGGATAATTTATACAGAGACAGCAAAAAAAGCATACAGCAACTCACCTGGACAATAATTATGCAACTCCAGATAGCCAACATCCCCTTTTTACCAAGAATGTCAAGAAATAACTGCCCCATGACCATAGGTAACTTAGATTCAAGTGTCGCTGAGACAGAAGTCGTAGCGTAGGAGGCGGCAATGGACAATAGCCAGCCGAGAGATGCTGTCGCTCCAGTTCCGAACAGAATGGCGATGGGTGCTGCTATCGCAGCTCCTGCAGTTTCTTCTGATACATGAGCGGCGGAATCATCTGAAAAGGATATAAGTAGAATAGCAAGGGTTGTATTTCTCGAGAGGATTACAGCCTGTAAGCGTCCACATCGGCGCTGTGAATGCCAAGAGAAAAGCCCATCCATCTAAACCGGAATGAATATTTCCCCGCTAAGTTGGTACCTTGAAACATACCATTTGACCAACCAGTATGGTTCTCGAAGAGGGTAAAGGCGTCTCTGGTTGACACCCTCTGATCCCCAGAGGCGACCAGCAGAGCGATGATTGCAGCAATGGTTGTACCGACTGTAGGGCGACAAGGATCAAAAGTTTGCCCCCTAATGATAAACTCAACTAACTATTGATAAGAGCGTAACCAAGGTTAATACGAGCTAGGATTTGTGTGGCAGAAGAACAAAGAAGACCGTGCAGGATGAGAATCATGCATAGGATACCATATATTGGTCCAGGTTCGAGTATCGCACCGCTACCTGTAGCGACGGAGACCGCGGTGGCGATCATTTGAGCACTGAAGTTCACGAATAACTGAAGTGATGCGCAATAAGTGGGAAGTGATATTTACCAAGTGAAGTCGATGGAGCACACAAGCGTAATTTGACCAGTGATGTTAGCCCACCCTGTTATCCAACTCGCAAGCGCAGAATACCTGGACGGTGCCATTTTTGCGGAGAAGTAATATAAACCCGCACTTGTTCTAAACGCGTATTAAACCGGGGTCGTGACCTATGGCTTTGCACTCACGGCATGGAGGACGTCATTTCCGCCATGGACAGAGCAACGCACATGACAAACAAGCAGGGAATAAGCCACCCAAAGACAATCCCAACATGACCACCTAGGAATAAGAGTTGAGCCAAAACAAAAATGTGCAGGATCAGTGTACCTGAGACGAGAAGGAAGGAAAACGTTGAGCTGACGGAAGCAACAACACCCCTGGGTCTGTCAGGCCTTGCTAGCAGCAAATACATCGGTGTCATACATGATACTCATGGAGAAACAGCAAGTATCAACCAGCTGACAACGCCATCCTAAACCTCAGCACTCTATTATGTACCAAGAGGTCTTGGACACTTACAGAGAACTTGCGTTTGAACTCGCTCCTGTAGCCGAGCTTCGCAAGAAGTACATCATCCCCGTTGCGCAGTCTAGCGTTGTCAAGATGTGTATGCACCACTAAAGAATCGGTCTTGTTGTCTGCCATGGCTGTTGTACGGAAGATATCAGGGCGTGAAACCACAAGTGGAGAAAGGAAACTATACCAGGCGTGTGCCACGGAGGCCTATTTGGATGGGCGAACCCTGCATTGCGATGTGTGGTGTTCTAAACCCGAACAGGACCAACTTGTCGTTGATTATTTTAATTATTACATCAACATTGATGGCTGAAGCCAGCAGATTGGCTACGGTCTGCGAAACCGAACACCTTTTAGAAAGAAGTGTGGTAAGTGTGGTAAGTAGTGATAACGTGGCGGCATGATAAGCTGACTTTACGGCTCCCCGAAATCGCTATTCAATGGTCAGCATATATGCTTACTACTGACATTGGGAAGAACAAGATTACCTTTTCTTAGGTTCTGAGACTTGGTGCAAAAGAGAACGGCTTCTCCTCAAAACACACGAGAGCATGCTCAAGTAGCAACTCATCCCCTTTCCCAATTCTTCATTCTCAAGGTTTCGCCGTCCACTCAGGTATTTTTCATGCTCTGAAATGTTCCCACAGTTTCTGTGTCATCGTTCGCCCACTGCGCGACCCCCAACTCAAGGTGGTGGTTCCAGGCAGGGGTAGAGATACAGCCCATCCGTTGAGCGAATGTCCTGTCTAAGAACTCATGAACACCACCGCTATCGATTCAGCTGGCATATAGGCTGATGGTTCTGGCAAGCCGTACCCAGGCTTCTCGATATTCCCCTATTCTCGTCATCCACGTTATCTTTGGCTCTATCAAACAGTGCCGAAGCTCGCGGTTCGACAGCTACGATAAGGTCGTGTGATACCGTGTGCATAAAGTTATATCCGTGATTTATGATTGACCGCAAGGTCCCCCTCGCTTATCTTCCTATCATCATCAGTAACAATATTTTTGTTATCGCGGTGTGGAGTAGAAGATGCAATTCAATTTTCTACTGGTGATCCAATACTACGCCGTTCCCATTTTCTTGCTCTCACGGCTATCATCTTATCGGCCTCATGCCAAAACTCGCTCGTTTCGAAGCCAATTGAATACCACACACGCAATCGACACTTGTGAAAAATGAAAGCTTATCTCCCTCTCTGTTTTAGCGTGGCAGTGGTTTAGGTCATTCAAGGTGACTATTACGGACTTAATTGGCGCTGCTAACTTCGCATGCTTTGACTACCGTTCACTCGGTCAGACTTGTTGACTCGTCTCCCGCTTGATTGCGCTCCRTACCCTTCTGAACCTCTAAATCCCAGTTTGTCCCAAGCCAGACGACGCTATATTCCCCCAGGCCGACGAGGAATAAGGCCACAACCTGACCTAAGGCACAAAGCGTCGGTCACGTGAAATACAGAGAAAAATGACAAACCTATCCAAAGTCCTTGCAACCCGAGGTGAGTAGTGGGGTGAAAAGCTAGCGTTATACCCATCGGTAGAGCAATGACATAATATGCGATGATGTTGAACAAGGCACCAAGATGTTGTCGACCTAGATGTTATCATGAGGTCTCAAGCTCAGGTGCAGTTAAATTCAATCATGGATAGTCCACCTTGGCCACGTAAAACGCCTCCACAGGACCCAGCAAGGCCATCCGCCACCTGGAAGGACGCCACCAGGGGCATGACTCTGCTAACAAGGATAACAACGTCATCATCATCAGTAAATATGTATCCAAAAACCTTTGCATTGCATTTAGCCAGTCACTCCACGATTCAAGTTCGACTCACGTCCTTAGCAGACATAGCAACGACCATGACGATCAACCCTATCGTTACACTCAATAATGCCGAAGCGTGTGCGGCGTGCTTTGCGCCAGCTGCTGATCGCAAACCTATGAGGTTGCCGACACGGGCAGATGCTGCCACACCTTTATTCCATCGTGTGAGAGCCATTTGAACAATTAATGGAAGTGCGAAACCCACCAATGCCGAATGGTATAGTATTCAATACTATTCACGAAGCTATCGATAACACCAGATGATGCCAAGCGTTTGCACTCACTCTGATCAAGAGTCATGATGATTGACTGAGCTGCAAGGGGTAGAGCGCCAAGCCGCCCAGCCGCCAGAGCGACGATTTCGAACGCAGCCCTAGAAGGGTCGAACAAATATCAGGCACATCATGCCACGCCACAATTCAATTTCGACTTGCTCACCATTCCGTACCAACCATGACGATTCCTGGTATTGCGAGCTTGAGAAACAACAAGCAACGCCTTGGATCCAGTATCGCCCTCAACTGTATGCCGCCCCATGTGCCATTCCTCGTATGAGTTGGCGAAAGATAGGTGTAGACGCACAAGAAGAGGAAACATAACCAGTAGGTTGCAGAAAGCGCCACCGGTGATCCAAGAAGACCGAGGGGGGTATAGTGGACGAGTACGACGTTGAGAATGATGTTGATTGGAAACATGATTATGAGAACGACGGTAGACGCTCTCATTATCCCTGTCAAAAATTGGCTCCAGGTGTGGGGTTGCGGGAGATGTTAACACCCACACCTTGACATTGAAGATATTTTTTCACCGATTCAAAACCAATGTACCCAGGCCCGCCAAGGATCATAACGCGCAAAAATCTCTCGACATTTGTGCTGAGAAGCTCGGCCTGGCCGAGCGCAAGCAAAACTGGTCGTATAAATGCCCATAGGACTCCTACGGGAATGAAAAGGATCCACAGCAAAAATATGCAACGCTGCAGGTGAACCTAAAAAGCATCAGCAGGTACTCTCGAAATACGATCATTTCTCCTCACTGAGAGATCAGTCGGCTTGCCCCCGCCAGTGAATGCCTGAGAGCCGAGCGTATCCAGAGCAGTAGTACCGCCGAGTGCCACGCACCATCCTGGAAGATGAAACGGTCTATGTCGGATGCTTGTGTAACATTAGCTGGAATAGCATCACGCGCCGGTTACAAATGCCAGCATCAAGCTGAACGCTGCTGCGGATAATTCATCTGGGCCAAGGTGGCCAACAATTGCAATCGACATTGTTTGCACAGAGTTTTGCAAGGTATATGACAGGATGACTAAAAGACAGCGGTGAGGGTCGGCAAAAAAAAATCCATTAAATGCTGACCGGGAACAGAGTCCTTAAATAGAGAAAGGAAGAGCCCGAGATCTAGTTTTCTAGGGTAATTATGCATGTCGATCTGCGAAGAGCGCGTGAAGTTTTCGAATGGTGCTCCCCACTGCTCGGGCGCATTGGATAAGAGGGGCTCGCTTTCTGAAGGTCTGTGCATTTGCACTCCGTTGTCAACTCGGGTCTCTTGGATTTCCAGCCTTTTGTGGCCTTCCTCCCAGCCTAGGTCGCTCCGCCTCATGCCATGCTATCTACGGTATAATAGAGCCCTGTGACCTGGGAAAGAAGATGAGGTCGAGCCTGCAGGCAGGTCTTGATAGATTAGTGAATGATTCCCTCCGAGAGTGGGTCACCTCGAGGCAAGTTATCACCACCGCCCGTCTTGACAGTTGAATTATCAGCTGCCTACTTCTGATAATCATTGATATCGAAAAGTTCTAATGTTCTATCACTCGGAGCTAAACCGCTAATTCTATACTTAAGCAGATCCAAATTACGGGGCGGTTGGCGTAAACGTCCTGAAAGCATGCTTAGAGTTGCCTTACCGCTGCTGCTATTCCTCTTCGCTGCCGCTGCGCACCCCCATGACCAGCAACTACCCCTTGGGTATGTCAAATATCCATACCAGGCATTTTATCCCGGTGACGGCGAAGGTTGGCTTGTGCCTTTTTAGCACTCAGTATCACTGGTACTGAGACAAGCTCGTAGTTACTGCCGATGCGGTTTTCTCTGGGATAACTACCTTTGCTGGGCTCCCGTGGGTCCAGTGTTTGACTAAACATTCCAATGAGCTGTTTGATATTGCCATCATCGGTGCACCCTTTGTACGAGTTGCTCTTCTTTCCTTCGCGAAACAGTACGGGCTCAGGTGATGGCTAGGACACGGGAACCTCTTATCGACCAGGTGCTCGATTCGGTCCTTCCGGTATTCGTTCAGCATCGCGCCGCCTAACACTATACGGTGGTTATAACCCTCCCCTTGAAATCAACCCCCTCCGGTCGGGGCTCAAGCTCGTCGATTGTGGTGATATTCCTGTTACTCCATACGATAACAAACACGCCATACAGCAGATTGAAGAGGGACATAAAGCTCTCCTCCAGCGTCGGGCATTCTCTCCTCTGGGCAACGATTCTACCACTGGTCGAGCGCTCGCACCTTTATCCACAGATGGAGTAAATCATCCAAGGATCATTACTTTGGGCGGAGATCATACGATTGTGCTCCCGGTCCTGCGGTCAATCAACTCCGTGTATGGGCCCATATCTGTCATTCACTTTGACTCTCATCTCGATACTTGGAAACCTTCGGTATTCGGGGGCGCTCCTTCCGCGCAGGCTGCCATTAACCACGGTACATACTTCTACTGGGCTAGTCAAGAAGGGTTACTCCATAACGGAACCTGCATTGCAAGTATTCGTTCCCCTCCCCGCTTGTTTCATGATMAACACCTCCCATCTTTCTCTTTCTTTCTTTAAACTATTTGATCCTAGTTCCTGTTATAGCATGGCGCGATCAGGACCAAATTATCTGGTCCCTCGGACTATGACAACGATGACGCTTCTGGGTTCCAGAGAATAGAGGCTCGAGAAATCGATATCATCGGTGGGATTTTTCTGATATCTACGCGACGTATTCTGAACGCGTTTCAGGGACCCCAGGGATTATTGAAAAAATTCGGAAGACTGTTGGGGAGAGACCCGTATACTTGTCCATCGATGTACGTATACTTCAAAAATTTCGCCTGCATCAAACTGACTTGTGGCGAAAGATTGATTCGCTGGATATTGCACATGCACCTGCAACAGGCACGCCCGAAATTGGTGGCTGGACGACACGTGAAATGCTTGCTATCTTGAGGGGCCTCAGTGGTCTTCATATCGTTTCTGCTGACCTTGTTGAGGTGGCCCCGGCTTACGACACCAACGCTGAAACGACCACTATCGCTGCTGCGGATGTAAGCTACGCCCGTGAGCGAATAACTGGTACTGGACACTAAAGAGCTGTTAACAGATCCTCTATGAGGTTATAAGCATTATGGCCAAGACGCCTTTAGGAAAGGTTATGGACAGCTGAACCCGAATTTCGAAGAAAGCAATAGGCACATGCATACTTTACGTTGTATTGTAGTTGTGAACTTGGAAAGAATAGTAACCACTACGGGATCACTGGAGAGCTGATGGCAAGAGCTCAAAATAAAGGCTAGCGGAACCCTGTCSCGAAGTCAGTATCACATGACTTACACACTTCTATTCATAAGTATGTGATTTCTGCTAGCCTTGCTGTGAGGCGCAGAGGAGCGCAAGGGGAAGTGTGAAGATGGAGACTGGACTTCATTGTTTTGGTTTTTCGTGACAGTCAGCTGACCCTAATCAGCACCTATTACATAACCAAACTTGACCTTCAGTTAGGGTGGGACAAAAGAATTACGGTTGGCGAGGTATTTCGTATAGCTGTGCCCATCATAATTTTTATGAGAGGGGAGGGAGAGAGAATATTCATCGTCGCAGCACGCAAATAGGGCGGTCTCCAACCATTGTGCTTCGGCCCCCCCTTGCTTGTTATTCTTGTACCGGGTGGCAAAACGGACGTGTAGCCCTCAGTACCTATCGCGACCATATATGGGAGGTGCGAGTGTGTAGATTTCGGGCGGGCGCGAGGCGAGGTACCGGTCGAATGGAAGGATCCAATGGTATACTGACAGACTTGCAGTCCTTACTCGGTACGAGCCAGGTGCGGCACTCATACCCTGAGACTTTTCGCCTCCAGCTAACACCAGATACACGCTGCCATTCGTTCTGTCTCCTCCACCTTCATTGTGTTATCCTCCTCAATCCTATTCGCCCCTTCAACCACCACTCAAATTTCAAAGTTCAGAATCATAGCATAAAGCGATGTACTTCTTTATCCCTACTTGCTGGCTCTGTCCCAGCTTGCATCGGCACCAAGGACTCCATGTTCCTCTACTGCCTCGCCGACGAGTGGGTCCGTCCCATCTCAACTCTCGCTGGCAACGGCTTCGCTCGCGGCGGCGACCGTGAGTGCCTACATACCACACCGAATCCGGCTCGGGAAGGTCTTTAGCCCCACCACCAGCGGTTTCCAATTGATTTCTGAGCTTCGGCCTGGGTAAACGGTAAAGCAGTGGGTGAAGGGACTGTCTCTTGAATTGACACCGATATTCCACTCCCCAAGTATATTGTTACTTCCGGGCGAGCGCCTACCTCCCCCTTGATAAGAAATGATTTTTCTTGGATTCTCGGATATAACCCAATGCACTGCTACTACGATGTACATTCCATACAGTACGGCTGTGGAATATGCTAAGTACATTGAAGCAAATTTTCAAGTTCGAAGCTATTACCACGACGCTCTCGCATCAATCGTACCAGTGCCGCACGGGCCAACGCAATAAGTATGGAGTTACAAAGGGTAGTATTGCGCCAAGAGGTCTCCCACTAGTATTAGYTTTACGACTGGTCTACTTGCAGTTACGACTTGCAGTTACGGTCATGAGGGGCAATGTGATACTCGACTGGTTCCGCCCATCAACATAGACCGAGTGCGTGAACGCCTTGCCCAGGAGAAGCATGAAACTACTCAGGTTCTGGTTGATCATGCTCAGGTTCTGCAGCGGGACCATTTGATGGGGTTCCTCCAATGCCACAGAGGTGTTAGGGAGGAATATATCAATACTTGCTGGGATAATCCATTGAGCACGAGCTGATCTGTGCAGGGCAGTTGGATATAGCATCGCTTGAGTGAAAATCGTATTTTCCGCATCAAGTGGTATGTTTCCGACAGCTGGAAGGCGAGAGTCAAGGACAGTCGCGGTTTTGGGGCACGATATTCGGCGAGACCTCCTGAGAGTTTCGTGCGAGGATTACATAGAAGGATGCTGGAAAGTGGCAACCCCCAATGTGTGGTAGCGGAAGATGCATTTATTACAACTTTAGGCCTGCCTGTCTCCTGTTAAACAGCTGCAAACTCCATGATGTGTGTGAATCTCGGAATGGATACATCTGGACATTCTTTAGTAGGCATACATAACAGGCAGGCTGCTTGTCAGCTTGAAATCTGTGGATTCTTTTATCAAAAACTATTATTCGGGGTCCTCCAGGCATTATCCGCCCTCTGATAACCAATGGGCTTTCGACGCTTCACATACGGCGTTGCTATTTTCAGGGACGGTAGAGGGTCATCTTATGATATATACGGCCTTTCGTTTGGGCTCAAGACCCAAGACCCAAGAGAAGGGCGACCGTTATGTATGTAGCAGAAAGTAAATAAGCCCCTCTAGGAAAAGGTACCAACTTGGAAGTCCTGTCTGATTTGTTTGTGCCAGAGGCGCCAAGGACTTGGACCCTGGACCGAGGATGCGGGAACTCGATAGTGTGTACAAAGCCGTTTTATTTAAATTTTCGCAGATATTTGAGAGTAAGTAGCTTTCCGCCTAACCAGGATCTCGGCTTCATCACCCGATGGCCGAGTAAAAGAATGYTGGCAATCCAGAGATAGAGTGCCGAGAGTAGCGCCCTTTGATTTGGTTGGTGGGTGGTGTTCTACTGTTGTTCGACATCACCATAAATACACAATTTATACATTCAATGCCCTGTACCCTGTTTATCTACTGGTCATTTTATCCAGCTACACGAATAGGGAATATATGTCATTAAAAAAGATCAAGTCCATAAAACCCAGTAATCAAGCCCAAAAACCCAAAATAAAACACCTTTGATTATAATGCAATGCCCTGATCTGGTGTTATATCCTTAATATACAATTCGACCCCTTCCGTCTGTTCGCTAGCGTCCACAACGGTGAAGATATCATCGAGATGCGTGGATGATGATGGTGATAATCTGGCGGCATTTGTCGAAGCCTTGTCGCAAGTAGCAAAGTAACAACATACACCATGTTGTTGTCGTGCAAGGAAGAGAGAAAGACGGAAGGGTTCATCATTAGTGCTGCCGGCAGCCGAGGAGGGGCTTCTAAGCCKAGAAGATACCCAGCGACCTCGAGCACGAATCATGTGCGTGTATGCCGCAGAATATGGGGAGATGCTCGATGTCCATAGTGAGAGATTCGAAAGATTGGAGAGAACGCGGGGGGAAGTCGATCGGCCTGCAGCAAGGATGTCAAGCAAGTAGGAGATACTGTTGTCATTGAAGTATCGCAAGTCGAGAGTGAGGGAACGAAGGAAGGAGTTGTCCGTCGCCAAGGCGAGAAAATCTGCTGCGGAGAGGCTGAGGCCGGAAAGAACGAGAGATTCGAGCGCGTGGGAGGTGATGGTTGGCATGAAGGGGAGGGTGACGAAGCCGGAGAAGCACTTGAAGTGGCGGAGGTTGGGGAGGTCGAATGCGGTTAGGAGGGAACGTGCGGTCTTTTCGCGGCGTCCGTAGAATAAGAGGGTGAGATGAGTGAGATTGGCGAGGGTGATGGTGGAGGATTCGTTTACGGCGACGTCATTGTTGTCACTGGGATCTTCGACCCACAAGACGGCCTGGTGGAGGTTTGTGCAAGAAGCGAGGAGGGTATTGAATTCGTCAGCAGGCAGGATGCTAGCACCTGTCATGTTGAAGTGTTCGAGTTGGGACCATGGGAGATGAATGAATGAGGGAGATGGGGGGACACCATTGAGATCAAAAGAAACGTTGGATAAACGAGGTGAGTTACGGAAGACAGTGATGGGGGTTTGGTGGTGAGCATCGAAATGTCCGATGGAGAGGGAGAGAGAACGAAGATTAATGAATTCCACGTCCGAGGAAGCGAAGAAGTCCTCGAGCTGAGATATGAACGTGAGGCGAATGGAAAGATGTTGGATGGAGTGTGCATTTGACAATAAAGGTTTGATGAGAGATGAGGAGAGGTCGTTTTGAACGGCAGAGGAGGAGGGGCTAGTTGTGATGAGGTTGATTGAAATGGAAAGGAGATGGTTGCCTGCCCGTTTAAACCAGAGGGAAGCGAGATCTGCTAGGTATGATGGGGTTTTCAGGCTTCTTGCCGAGTGAGGCGACAGTAGCGGACGAGCAAATGGAGAACTCTGGGGAAGAGTGGGATGGATAGTCAGGCTGAGACTGAGGTTCGTCCATAATTTTGGAATGCAGAGTGCTATTTTCCGCCAGGATGAGCAGACTTGTGTTAGCACCAGGGGACTTGTACGATGATGGCCCTCATCTGCTTGAGAGATTATGACGCAGCGAAGAAAAATATTCGAGAGCACTTCAGTGGGAAGAAGACTGATAGGGCCTCTGGGAGGAGTCGATGCACGAGGGTGGTGGTGGTGGTGGATGAGCTGGCCGATGCGGTAGTAGATGTCCTGGTTAAAAATTGAGCCCATCAGCTTAGGCAACTGTGAGTGAGCGCGCTGCTAACCTTGGACATTGCGGATAGGAAGGATGGATGAGGAGAACTGGGTGGGAGGCCATTATGAGAGTCAGTGAGTTGAATATATAACCCTGTATAATGCACCGATCACGGATTTCCTTGGCTCCTCGTCCTCCATGGAATGTGTTGTTAGACAGAAAACCATTCCGCTTGTGTTACTCGGGATCTTCCGCTCTACCAATCCCCGCGGAACAAACCACTGCAACTTGTCTATTTTGATATGGGACACATGGGCGCCTCGTAGGCGGCCCTAATAAGCAAGACACCGGCGCTCGACGTTGGGGCGTAAAGAAGGGTTTCTAATTGTCCTGGAGAGAGAGAGAAAGAGAGAGAGAACAAACACTCAAGGACGGATGTCCATTGCCCCCCGCAGTCGGTCGGAATTTCTTGGTAGCGAATCCGAGTCGCAATTTCTATTCTTACTGCTGCCAGAAGATGTGTTCTAACCCGGCTTATTAACTAACCCTCGCTACCGAGGCCGGGCTATGGGTTCGTCCCCCCCTCCCTCCCTTCCCTCGCTTATTCACCGACGACCCTCCATGGCTATCTAATCGATAATGCTGGTTATTTCCTGAAACGAAGAACGAATTCACAACAAGAGGCTTTCCGATCAACGAGGACAGGGTTACCAAGTAACATGTTTTGAGGTTCTGGGAGGAGATAATCGTGATCGCAAAATTACGCGAGGGATCCGTCAACATCGTGTCTATGAAAGCAAAATCCTCGGTGCGAATTTCCCGTCTCTCTTCGGAGGGGGAGGGGGGCGAGGGGGAGGGGGAGGTTGGTGGCTTGGGCTGGGTAAGTACCGGTAGCCCTCGGCAAGATTAGCCGAAAGAAGGGATGGGGAGGGGAGGGAGACCAGGGGCGATTACTAGACAAAGGGATATTGAACGGCTTCTTGCAAACATGATAGATGGAGTGCGGCACGGTTGGCTCCTTCCCCGAGGAACAAGTGTGATCTTACAAATACTTAACGGTCCCCCCTCGGAAGTTTCTCCCGCGTGACGGGTGTGTGAAAGGATGACTACTACTAATACATGCGATTTTACCATGCGTCGCGAATCAAAAATCATCATCGGCTGCATCTTCTTCGTCCCATTCAACACTCTCTAACAACGCTTCTCCCTCGTCGAACAGCTTATCCAGACCTGTTAATGATTCCAAATATTTTTGATCATTAAACGCCTGCAACAGCATCTCAAACCCTTCTTTTTCATATGCCTGGAGAACCTAATAGATCGTATGAGCTGTTCTGCCCCTAAAAAAGAAAGTGTGGAAGAGTCATTACCGTTTCACTACACCCAGTACACTTGTCATATGCAGCTCCAACCAGAGGTAGGTTGCGGAACTGGCCCAAGAATCCCCGAAGCTGATGAGGCACAAGTCCGAGAACACTTCCGGTCTTGTCATCTTCTAGCTTACCGGGATCTTGATTTGGTGGTGGCGCCGGGGCATTGATTCTTAATTGAGACAAAAAAAACAGGCGCTCATTTCAGTATGTGTGCGTGTGTTTTTCCTCGGAGTTGAATCCCCCGGGGGCAATGAACATTGAAAAGGGAGGTGGGGGGTTGGATTACGTACCCTTGGGGGTGGTGAAGGAGCGTAACGAGGAGTTCGACGGCTGTGGATGCGGCTATGGGAGCGAGGCCCGGACGGGTGACGGTGCACATTTGATCCAAAGTCCTATCGGTAAGAGACTATTGAGGAGGTTAGAAAAAGAAAAAACAAGACCGAGGAGTGTTCTACTGCGACCTACGTCGGCAGGGGCCACGATATCATTGCAGTAGTAGCAGCCGAGCCGCGGTGGCGCGGTTGTTGTTGTTGCTGTTGTTGTGGATGCGGCGCGTGGGCCATGGCGCATGACGAGGAAAGTGTCAAATCCGAGGGCGGCATTCAGAACGATCTATTTTTGAAATAAATGAGGTTGTTGGTTGGAAGATTTGTTTAAAATTTACCTTTCCTTTTGCAGCACCCATCACGCTTGGAAGCCACCTACTTTCTCTCGAATCCATTAGAAGAAAGATGGCGTCATGTCCGTCAAAAAGGTTCTCTAACTTGGCGACGTCTGCCTTGGCCTGGGCAAGGGAGGAAGGGTTGTTGGGTATGGGATGGCCGGGCATGGGGATGGCGAGGGTATGACCTGTTGCGTTCTGAGAAGGGGATGAGTGCGAGAGACGAACAAAAGCAAAAGAAGAAACCGCACGATTCCAGGGAATATCTTTCTGAGGCGGGCAGCGGCACATTCGGCCTTGGGCAGGCCACCATTGAGACAGTCCTCGAATTCAAAAAGGGGTTGGCGGACGGGATTGGAAAAAGAGACGCGGCCAGAATCGATGAGGGTGATGGTGCGGACACCCCAGCCCTGCAAAGTAAAAATAAAAATTATAGATCAAGTCGGCCGACAAATAGGTAAAAAGAATAGAGTATACCATCAAAGTACGGGCGACATAGCATCCAAGAGTGCCGGCGCCGAGCAAGAGACACTTGGTAGAGGAGACCTTCTCGAGGTCGAGTTCTGGGAGGATACGCCAGCGCATGAGTTTGAGGTTGAGATCGACGGCCTGGTTGGCGAGTCTGGTAGGGTCCATCATGGGGGCGAGATCGGCGAGTCGAGGGCCAAGTTTTCCCTGGGCATTCTTTTCCCATCCGACGGCTGAGGGACGTACGCTGGGATCTGGCGCATCGCCGATGGTGAGGATGCCGAAACGACTTTTCCAGGGAGCACCGGGGGCAGGGAGATCAAGATCGCGCCAACAGAGGACGCGGAGGGTCGAGGTGGATTGGGGATGGAGAGCACGGAGGAAGGCGAGGAGGTTGCGGAGGGGCCAGCCTGGGTTAGCAGGATCGGCAGAGGGATCAATAAAGGCTATTGTGAGCTGATGTGGGGCAAGGGAAGCATAGTCCTCGACAGGGGCGATCTGTGTGCCATGGACAAGGAAGAAGGGGAGGGACGGCCTGGCGCGCAGGGCAGAGTGGACGGCTGTCAACTTGGGGCGAGTGAGTGAGTGAGTGGGTGAGTTGGGGTGATAAACACATACGGCATCAGGGGAGATATGGTCCGCTGCAGGTTTCCAGCCGTCTGCAATTTCCCATGGGGGCTTTGCGACAAAGGCAGGGAACGCAAACCAGTAGTAATACTTGTATCGCTTGAGGTCTGCAAAGGAGAGGAGGAGGAAGTGGTTGAGGAGGGCAGAGCTGCGGGAGGCGAGGAGGTGGTCCCAGATCTTCTGGGCATGTGCGTTGAAGAGGGCGGATTTGTCGGCCGAGCGGAAGTTCTCGATGGTGTTGAAGTTTTTGAGCTCACCAGTGGCAAATGGTGGGGCTGGGGCGTCGTCAAAGGACTCTGCGCCGAGGGAGAGCGTGCATCCGAGGTCGATCTGATGGCCGGTCTCTCTGTCGAGCACAGATCGGCCGACCGAATACGACGCGGAGACGGCGACCGGTGCATCGGAGAGGCGGAGACTGTCGATCTTGACCTCCGCGAGTCTGTGCCAGAACGACGGATGCACCACCGACGACAGCGGCACAAACTGGACGACAGGCATGGTTATATTATTTTTATTATTTTATTATTTCGCATATATACTGCGTGTCACGTGACTGCCTCGTTGTGTTCGTTCTCTGTTTTATCTTTTCTCTCCCATCGTCGTCCTCCTCGTCATCGTCATCGTCATCGTCCCCGTCGTTGTCGTTGTCGTCGTCGCCAGCCATCCCTGGCCACCTGGTCGCCATGCCTCCGCCGACCTCCGTCGCTCTTGTCACGCCCCCCCCTCCTGGCCTTGCAGAAGCCACCAAACACTCAACCGCCGCCTGGCAACAACATCTCAACGACCTTTTCCGCTGCGCAAAGGACAGATTTCCAGATGTCGTGTGGGAGCTCACTGCAGAGGACGACGAGGACAAGGTTGTGGACGAGGTCTGGGGCCACAAGGGTCTGCTGTGTTGCTTTTTCTCTTGTTCTCCTTGCTCAAGAGACCTTCTCTAGCTATTGTCTATGCAAGAGCGCCCCCAAGCTTCCAGAACCGCTACTTTTCCATCAGACCAAACCAGATGACCTCCCCGACGCCCTACTCCGACTCCCCGACTGGTTATCCTACCCAGTCTGCCCTTTCCCTCGGTCTCGCCCTCGACGTTCCCCCCTCGGCCGTCTCGCGCACTCCCTCTCCCTCTCCCTCTCCTTTCCGCCCTCCCTCCCCCTCCGCCATAAACCCCAACTCCTCCGCCCTCCTCCACATCTCCACTTGCATAAACCCCATTCTCTTCTCCAATGAGCTCGAGTATCTCTACACCGGCCAAGGCTTTGGCGAGGCTTTTGAATTTCTCTTTGACTCCTCCGACTCTCATGACCAAGAAGCCGACGGCGAGGCTCTCCGCATCGACAAGCTCCGCAAAGATCTCGTCTTCATGTGGCGCTCTCGGCTCTACTCGGACGTTCGCATCGCCCTCTCTGGCAATTTTTCCTCCACCAACCACGAAAATACAACCGCCATCTTCTCCTCCCACCGCTTCATTCTCGCCTCCCGTTGCCCTTACTTTTATGACAACCTCATCTCCTGGCCCCTCAAGTCCATTCCTGGCGAACCCCCTACCCTCTCCCTCCCCTCTCCACCCTTCACACCCGCCTCTCTTCATTTCACACTCGGCTTCATTTACACCGGAACCCTCGTCTTTTCTCACCGCACCTATGACCTCTCCACTGCATTTACCATTCTCAAGGCTGCTCTCTATCTCTCCCTTCCCACCCTCCACGACGAAATACAGGCTCGCATTGCCCACGAAATGCTCCACGGCCTCTTTCATGCCTTTTTGCCTTTTAATGAATATGAAAGCTTAACCGGTGGTAAATGGGGAATCGGAGGTTGCCGTTGTAGACAATGTGCCCGGCGTGCCCCCCGAGTCCTCGAATTTTCCCTCGAAGAAGATGTCAAGAACATCCATCTTGAACACGGCGCACGCCGCGCTCTTGTTGGCCTCTTTGGTGAAGGTTGGTGCACCCAAGAGTTTGCAAGTCTCGCTCCCAAACTTCGCGAGACACTCCTTAAAGGTGTCGGCAAGCGGACCACTCCTCAAAACGCCTTTCCCCTCTTGTTTGCTGCGGAGCATGCCCTCCTTAAGCTCTCATCCACCATCGATCCATGGGCGGATACCGTTCGTGAGATGATTCTTGGTGCCAGAAAAGTGATTGATGAGGTCATCTGTAAAGAGTCCGAGGCTTCCTTTGGCAGTGAGCAGTGGATGGAAATAATGGAAAATGATGGTACTCGTTTTGAAGATGTGGAGCGTGTCGATTGGGCAATGGCCGCTGTTTTGCGAGGTGCGAAGGAACCTTGGGCAGCAGCCCTTTACCAGGTCAGTATTAATCTACTCCCTGCCTTCCCCGACGTTAATGCCTTTCTCTCTAATAGACTCTAGTTTCATCCATCCTCCTCAGACCCCATCCTACTGAGCTCAATTCGCCCTTCCTTTCCTCGACCTCTCAAATCCGCCGGCAAATCGAACAAACTCGCATCGAGCTCCTTAAATGGGTTGGCAAACGATGGATTCAAGTCAGGCAGGAACATGGCTTTGACTCTCTTGAAGGATGGGCTATCAAAGAAATCAGTGATCGTGAGTGCACCATTCCCATAGCAGACTTTAATCCTCACGCACTGCTACTAGACATTGAAGTTCCTATCGAAGATCTTTTGAATCCTACCACCCAGGGCCCAAGTGCTCGAGGTTCCCCTCGCAACAAACTCCCCAACGCCCTTCTTCGTCCCCTTTCCAATCATCCCCATACATCTCGCATTGACGCGGATAGCGAAGCCGCGAGTAGCATGCGTGTTAGCGTCCTCAGCCGCAACTTGCCCACTAGACGCGGGACAGCTTCCATTCGGGATAATGCTAGTGTTCACTCGTTAGCTGCTAGTTCCATACGCAGTGCTGCGAGCACGATCACTACCAGCTCTGCAGCGAGCGACAGCACCGTTGGGCGCTCATCATCTAAGGCCGAGGTTCCTCATACCGGCATATCGCCAGCGCGCAGGATTGTTCAAGCGACTCGCGCACGAGACGCTGCTGCTGCTGCCATCAAAGATCGTCCAGACTCTAAACTCAGCCCGGTCTCACCTTCTCCTATCAGCCCACGAGGCAGCACCTCTCCTGGACTACAGCCCTCGATCAAACTCCCACCTGAAGACGATAATGATGATGATCGACGGAGTATTATGAGTGATRCTGCTCCCAGAGAGGATGAAGAGGATCGGGAGAGCGTTACCAACTCGGAAACTGCTGCTGAACCTGATTCGCCTTTGCCGTCTACGCGCCGCCCAGTCAAGAAGACAGTGATCACACGGGTGTCTCTCGCCAGCGTCACTTCTCGGGTATCGAATTCGCCTGGTGTCAGTCCTAATTTGCGACCGAAACATTCTTCAACGTCGATACGCTCGCAAACATCTACTTCGCGCAAGACGACGACTACCCCAGCATCTACGGCGACGAATCGTCCCAAGACGGCTTCGACAACATCTCCGAGCTCGAGGCCAGTTTCACGATCAAGTCCTCGTCCGGCGACGACGACCTCGATTTCTCGAAGTAGCACCACTGCTTCTACAGCTTCTACGCGTTCGACTATGACGACTTCTTCCTCCTCGCGTCCTGTTTCGAGAGCTTCTACTACGTCTTCCACTCATAACCGAGTGTCGACTGTGACGGCTGACAGTACCGCGACATACCGCACGGCAAGCTCGGGACTCACTACGCCTCAACCTCGAAGCAGAAAGTCATCGGCGGCGTCTACGACCAGTGTACGTACAGCTGGACCTGGACCGYCGTCGTCCCCTATATCGCCTCGGACCCGCAAGCTCTCTGGCGCATCTGTCAGTTCGGTCAACAGTAATGCGAGTAGCAGTGCTTATGGTACTGCGAAGAGCTCGTCATCCAAAGTGCCGCCTGTTCCTCCTATTGATCCTACGAAATTGAGCCCGGTGACGGCCAAGGTTAAGCCGAAGACCTCCCTTAGGTCTGTCAAATCTGTGTCTTCGATTTCTGATAACAAGAAAGCGGTCCCTGGTGGCGGTTCTGGAACGAAACTCGATATCGATAGGTCTAGCTCTGGGACCAGTCGCAAGATGTTGACGGTTTCGAGCACGCCTGTTTCGCCGAGCACACCTGTTTCGCCTGCGACTCCAAAATCGCCAATGTTGCCCGTGCCGTCAGCGGTGGATGATGACGATGATGATAACGATAAGATAAATCAAGTTGAAAGGGAAGAAGAAATCCAGAATACATCCAGTACGATGACGATCAAGCCGCGTAATCGCCCACAAGACAATGTTGCCAGCACTCTTATGGAGAAAGATATGAACGTGAATTCTGATGGTGCTACTATTAACAACGCAAATCATAATGTCAATGCGAATGAGCATAAAAAGACGGCGAGTACGACTTCGACGGGGAGTAATGCGACGGTTAGGAAGCGACGGTCGAATGAGACGATTACCGCCGAGATGGGTGGTGGTGGTGATGGTAGTATTATTGCATCGAGAAGCTCGGGCTCTTCGTTGGATAAGGCTCGATTGCTTCACAAGCCCCAGCCACCGCTTCCTGTTGAGACGGCGGATGAGAAGGAGCGAGAGGGATGCGACGATGTTTCAATAGGCCTTGTCCCACGCGGAGCTACGTTAGAGATTGGGATTCCATGTATTGTGTCGTCCAAGAGGAAGCGGTTCAAGGCGTATGCACGGTACATTGGGGAAGTGGAAGGAGAGCTTGGGCCGTGGGTTGGTGTTGAGGTGCCGATTCCGATTGGTGAGAGTTGGGCAGACGGGTGGCAGGGGACACAGTGGAATGATGGGACGTGGGGTGGGATTCGGTATTTTGAGATTGGGAACCGTGGGTCGGATTGGGATTATTCGTTTGAGGATCGGGCGACGCGGAGGAGACGGGTGGATGGGGGGATGAGCGGGAGCTCGGTGCTGATGTGGTCGTCGAGAGATAAGGGTGGGTTGAAGCGTGAGGGAGATCAGCTGATGATTGGGACAGAGAGGGTGAAGAGGATGAGGAGTGTGAGTCCGGCTGTTTCTGATGCCTCTGGGGCGGATTCGAGGGGGTTGTTTGTGCGGCCTCAACAAGTGCTGTATGTGGTGGATGCCGTTGAGGATTTGTGAACTCCCCCCACCGTGATCAAATGATTGTCATTTCTCATACCCCCTCCCCCTTGACACCTTGGCATATGGATTGCTTTCTATTTTTTGTTTTGTCCTCTCTTCTCTCAGCACAATTTTTTTTTTCTGCGCAATTTGTCTGATCTGCGTCCCACTCTCATTACTCTACCTCCCTGTTTTTCTTATGTTCTAGTCATTCACTACAATTTTGATATCTTTTGATGAGGATCGTTTCAACTATGGATATCTGTTTTTTTTGTGTTATCTTGTTGCTATTCGCCACTATCTTTAGCTTTGATAAAAATATCGTCGACAAGTGACGTTTCTCTGCTGTGAACAATAACGACGTTGTCCGTTTGAACATGACTTGATTTTCTCCTGAATCCTGATGCATACATATAAGACAAGGCGCACTGCATGCGCTGTGCATCGCAGCCTCGTTGTCCCCTGAAGGGGGATAATGTACATAAATAAATAAAAAGAATTGTAAGCCCGCATGTTGGTTGCGACCACTGCAAAGATAAATGGTTTGTCCGAGGCACAGGGGTAGTAAGTGGCGCATGAAGACGACCATTGACAGTGACACCCACCAAGAATAATAAGCTAAAGGAGGAAAAAGGGCCCCGATAAAATTCTAACAACAGATATAACATGGACAACAGAAGAACGCGGCGCAGAAACCTGTCACGCTGCAGCAGGGCGAATAATATAGGTGTCGTGATGATGAGTGAGCGGAGTGGAGGGGGAGAGAGAAATGACGGACCATGCTAGTGGGACACACCATGAGTCAGGGTCCTTGTGATGGTCTCTTCGTGGAACAACGATGACAGGTTGTGGATAGTATAAGGGTTGTTGAGAGTAATATGGGGACTCCTCTGGTGATATAGATGAGACAATGATATCTGTATGTGAGTGATGCGGGAATCTCTCCGGGGGAGGCTTAAACAGACCCGGCTTACGCTTGCCTCCCATATAGGCCTGAGTTGGCGGCACTACGTGTGGGCTGTAGTAGTTGTCCTGGTTGTACGCCATTCGATTAGCACTGTGCTGATGCGTGTGGGGGATTTGGGGGAAGAAGTGGAGGTGGTGGGTGGTGGGGTTAATGAGAGAGGTGTGGTTTCCAAGAAAGATAACAATGCAGAGCCGGTCGAGGGCTGGTAAGTTTGGAGGCTGTGCAAATGATGGGAATCGCAGACCGCCTAATCGGCTACCGCCATTTAACCATCATCAGCGTTGGCCTCCCGACTAGACCGAGGTGAGGGTGGGAGCTGTGTTGGATTAGGCAAAATATAATCGGCGAGCGCTTAGTACTGAATGCCGAAGTAGGCGCCCTCCCCCTACTCATATTTGTTACAATTTGTGCGAGTGTGTGCTGGAGATGTCGGAAACACTGAGCATCGGTGATCGGCTATTGCCGTGAAAACAGTATCTGATGCCCCTTCTCAAATATTATACCAGGTCTGGGATCCTTTCTATGCATTGGCGTTCTAATCATAATCAATCATGCATAGATAAATGTATCGGTTTCAGGGTGACGGAGCTTATTGCCCGGGTGAAAGAGATAGCAACTTTGGAATGGGATTACTTTAGATTTGAGATTGCGTTCAATGAGCGCCAACAATAAATTCAGAAAAAGCAAATTGGGCCTTATCAGGTCAATCATGCGCCCACCGTTTACCATCGCAGACACATGCTGGCATACCATGATGACTACAATTATATGCTAGGGATCCAGCAAGCACACACGTTCATCGGTTATATCATATCTTCATCGGAAAGACTCCAGCCCATCTTTCTGAGCCCCAGAACGAAGAGGAACCCCGGCGATGAGATCAGGGGAATTACGAAGACTATGCGAAGATGGTTCTGGAGGCAGTAATATATGTACTCACAGCAAGGATAGGGGCTCAAGTTGCAGAAGCAATCTGATAACGTAGTCTTAGTGTGCACGTATACGATGAAAAATATACCATCCAAGAGTAATAGATATGTCCAAATTTCAGCATCGCACCGTCCGGGATCATGTCTTGATTCTTACAGTTTATTCATCAATCTTTCTTGACAAATACCGGTTACTGAAACTCGCACAGAAAGCATCCATACTCGAAATCACGGTGATTATAACACCGCACAGTGTTGTGTAGTGCGATTTAGAGGTGTATGAACTCTGAAGTCAACTCGGAATTTTAAGCCAGTGATAAGTAACAGTCTACTGCCATTGAACTACACCACCGCGTAATCCCGGAATGACTTGTGTTCTTTAATGATTATCTCTGGCTCCCGATCACTGATCCCCCTGAGCCTCACACCTCATCAGAGATGGAGCAGTGAGACAAGTGTGAATATGGCTCAGCGCTATCCATTCTGGACCTCTCTGAATACTGTTTCAGTTGACCACCGATCGCTGTTCACAAAAATACGGCTCGGATATTCCTTCAATAGTTCCTTGCCCTACGCCTCGTCTGATGATTCCTCCATCAGCTTCCATTTGCTGCCTTTCGACCATCATCAAAGCGCGCTGTTCGTGCTGACGAATTCATCCCTTCGCATGCGAAAAGTGGCAAAAGTGGACAAGGGTACAGGTCATGTCATTCGCTGAAAGAAGGATTAACATTGGAAGCGAGCTGTGTTCGAGAAATTTTTGTTGACCGCGTGGCTACATCGAGCATGTTTGGTCAATGGAAGATATCCTCGCCCTTGGAGTAGATAGAGAGGAGTTCCCACAGGCCCAAGATAGCGCAAAGTCTGTTAATATCCCAAGCTCGCCCACGTGTAGGCTAATTGTCGTTTTCTACAGCCTGGAGCGTGGGTATCTCTCTCTAATCACCTAATCGATCTTTGTTTCCGCTAAGCACAGGATCTCCCCAAGCCGATCGAATATCCAGTCGACCGCCCAGTCACATTTTAACCGGAGAATCAGGCAAACCGTTATTTCACCCACAATTCTTAGCTTTCTGTTAGAGCCACCGCACAAAAATAATCGAATGAGCATGAATGGAAACCACAGGAATTCGGTGTCAGGTTGCGGGTAGAGGGCGCCACAAGCTTATAGGCCCTCTTAGAGATAAAGATATTCGCAGGTTCTCCACACGTCGGTCGTTAATGCTTATACACTGTTTTCCATATCATCAGCATTGCGTGGGTATCTTCCTCGGCAATGAGCTCGCCCGGTGTGTACGGGAGTATAACTGGCTACGATTAAGCGCTGAGCAATAACAGCCGCTGCAGGTACCGAGGATAGCGCCTTGATATGCCACTGTATATTTAAGGGGCAGTGAAAAGAATTTGGCGATGAGCGTTTGATGCATACCAAAAGTATCGTTGCAGTGACGTCGAAATATCACGATAGCCATCGCATCAGTGTAGGTTCCTCGTTCGATGACTTGTCAAAATGATCATCAGTCATTATTTTCACCAAGCTGTCGTCTTGTGACAGGAGGAACACTGCTGTTCAATCGAGTGCCGATTTCTGAGATTGAACCGCCACGGGGCTCTTGAATTGCAATACCTCCATCGCATTTGACTACGCTCAGAAATGCCCCAACTAACATGCAACCATCCCCCCAGAAACCGTGCTGAAATTCGAGTATGTGACATCCTCAAATTCGATGGGAGGAGAGGTGGGTTTGGCACGCTCGATTTTGATAGGCATCAGTGTTTCTTGCCCGAAATAGTTTGTTAGGGCGCCATAACGCCCTATCGAAGTACACATGGAAAGCGGTGTTGATTGCAATCGGCTGGAATCAAGTGACACCCCAAGTATATCAAAGATAAGCCACAGTAGTAAGTGTGCTTGTGCCTTGGCCTTTCCCCATCCGAGCTGTCTGGAGTCGATATAGAGATTCTGCATGTCGATTGCGGTGGGGAGCAAGGCAGCTGCTATGCTATACTTAAATGAACGCTCATTGGGTGGAAGTGGTGGCATACGCCCCACCTACATCTGGCACTAACTCCGTATATATTCCCCAAGATTCGGCGTCCATATAGCAGGCGCAGGCTTTCCATGAACCTAATTTACCGGTGGTGCCTATAAGCACGGGCTTACTGCGCTGATTCCCGCTCTCTTTGTTCTTCAACCCACCGYCAGGCTCTCCTCAGGCCCTAGTGAACTATCTCCCACCTAGGCTCTCCTCCTCCACCTCCTAAAGGCATAAAGCCATGTCGGCGGAAAGCGAGTTCCCTATTACAGCCGCCCAGCTTTCGGGCAACTTTTGCGAAACTTTGTTCTATGGAATGTATCTGGTGACATGTTGCTTTGTTACCCGCACCCTATTGGTTATAGGTAGCGGACGAGACGAGCGATGGCTTCGCCCACACGAAATTCGGTGGATGATGGTCGCTGTTGCGCTGGCGTTGTTCGTCATCTGCACATTTGATGTGGCGATCGGCCTGCTTCACAATTTTCATGCGTTTGTGTATGCGAAAAATGCTACTCAAGAGCTCTTCAACATCGCGGATTGGATCAATATTGCTCGGGTGAGCAGTGTGGTTCTTTTCTTGGTCCTACTTCATTAACTTTACATGATGAATAGTCTGTGAATCAGGTCGTCGCTATGATTCTCGGCGACTTTGTTTTGGTGTGTGGGAATCGGATCTTGAATAGGCTCAACGGACTAATGGTGGGTTGCGCAGATATATAGATGCTGGGTCGTGCACGGGCGTCGATGGGTGGTCATTGTGCCATCGCTCATTCTGTATCTTGGCGGTATCTCAATGGCAATCAAGCTGATTCAAGTTGAGGCGAGCCCGGAGACACTCAAGGCTATTTCCCTGAATTCGAGTCAGATTCGTCCCTGGTGGCTCTCCTTTTTTGCAATTACTGCGTTTCAGAATACCCTTACGACAAGTGAGCCTGGAGGTTGAACGCTATCGTCAAAATATAGGCTAATATGCCGGCAGGTATTTTGGTTTGGCGCATCTGGCGTGTTGAAAAGCAGAGTGAGAGATACGACCGGAGTGGATCACTCTCGCATCAGCCCCGCCATCTGCGCAAAGTAATTAGGGTCATTGCCGAATCCGGGGCAGCGTATACAATGATGGTATTTATCACGTTCGTCGTTAGTGTTTCGCAGAGTAATGCCCTATACCCGACGTCCGATATGGTGAGTGACTCAATGATCGGATTCATAAGTGGTCTGGGATGCTGATGTTGTGGACCAAAGACGCTTCAAGCGACCGGAATCGCTTTTAACGTCATCCTCGTTCGGTCTTCGGTTCGGCGTGATCAGCAGTTTACGGTGTTTGACAACCATGACAGGACAGCGGTCAGTGATCAACGTACTGCTGGTAGTACGACTTTGGGTTCTATCAACTTTGTTCCCGGCCAGGGCAGGGACGCCATGAATATGAATACGACAAGACGTTCACGGGACATTGAGTTGAATCTGAAGGCCATGAATGGTTCGGACCATTCGGACATATACCCCGGTATTACAGTGACTAAATCTGTTGTAAAAGCCTAGTTCCGCTATGTTCAAGTTTAATCTCACTTAAAATTATTTAATGAATATCATGATGTCATCATAATTATCGCTTAGCAGACGTACTAAATTCTCCGGAATCCTCACCCATTTCATAGTCCCATTCTGACACTTAGAGAATAATGCCTCTTTAGCCCACGATTTTCCAAGGTGGCTTGCACTCTCCGCCTTTACCATACCAGGTACCTGGATTTTTCCACATGTCGTCGACGAGGAGAGTACTTCTAGCACTACCCTCACGCGCGGCTGATTCGTCCTTGGATAAAAGTTGGGAATGCACCACATTTGGTTTAAATATCTCCTTGTTCAAGGGTGTGCATTTTGCGAATCCACACCCCAAGGACCCGAGCTCGAGTTAGACCTAAGTTGAGGAGGAGAGGTAGCTAAGGAGGTTGTGCTTGGGTGACCCGCAGAATTCAACAGTCGCCAGGGGCTCATGAAGCTCCAGCCTACGGGATGAGGCCTGTCATGGAGGGATGCGAGGCTGGCAACACAAGTCACTAAGATACCTTTAATGTTCAACACGTCCCTGTCGGTCAGTGCCTGGAGAACCCGGAGGGACGAGTAGGTGAATTCTGCTAGGGATACATTGGACGAAAGGAGGGATCTCTTGACCATAGCAGCTCAAGGCCGTTTGTGGCCAGCTTCCACTCACGCATGTCCTCATATCCTGGAGTGTAGCTGCCCCACCAGCCTCCTGCGATGGCTGTACTAGGGCGTTAACACCTGGCTCTGGATCCGAGTAACATTCCTTTCCAGGAATAAGCTGGGGGGAGCATATTTGAGCTAGTGTTTTGGGTAGGTGGATCGCCGCTGGTGCAGGGAGGCGGAGGATGCTGTGGATGCTGTATTAGTAGATCCACTTACTGTGCTGGTGCTGCGTGAAAAAATATCTCAGCAATTTAGGCACAGAGGCAGAACAGGCCTGGAACCAGAAGCGCTTCATTGACGCTACACATCAATACAAATGTCTTTTTGGGGCGGGATGAAGGAAAGGGATAGATTGGGGCTATTTGAGAGGTTTCGTATGTCACGAATGTGCATGTGGTGGCATGTGCCAGGGTAAATACCTCAGAGGCTACAAGTTAAAACTGGAGGTTACAATACGTAACAAACCTGTTTGTCGCGCGATGGGTAGTTGCGAGCATTTGTGCCTCAAGATCGCCCGACAAGCTGTCGCCTTGCTGCCATCTTTAGTGGGTTCTTGCCGGTGTGTCGGGAATGGATCGTATTCCATCAAGAAGCAAATTCCATGGGCGGCGATAGTCACCTGAGGCCGTCATACAGGGAGGAGGAATGAGTAGAGTTGGGGATGTATGAGTCGTGGTTGTCTGCAAGGAAGTCAAAAGATCCGCGTAGCCACGCGCGGGTGGCGTAGGATGCGGTGAGTGGAGCATGCTCACATACTTAATGGTAATTTCACGCGCTGGCAGCAATGTATCATCGTAGGGCTTTTGTCCTGGCGGATTACAGTCCACAAGTCTCCTCCCAACAGCCACCTTGAACGATTCGCCATGCCATTGTTCCGTGTTGTTGCATTTCCTTCACTAATTTCTCCTTGCTTCTCTGCCAGATGGCAAACTGAAATGGTGGGAATAGGGCTACCATACCTGGGTGCATTAACTGCAACGTGGAACTTTCGTGTGACACTCGCCAACTTCTAGCCCACTACCACCAGACAGAGGTCTATACTGTAGGCTAGTGGCCACCTGAGTGGTCACTTGGAAGTTTCTGTTTGTTAATGCACAGTACCACGCCCGGAATTAAATACGACTCCGAGATAACGGAAGCTGTGGTCTGGAGACACGCGGACACTGTTATCATCCGTATTATTTGTATTCCTGTATTTGGCGGCGAGCGTATCCGAGGGTGAACACTGCTCTGTGGGTGATCGGGGGACCTGGAATTTGTGTTAAAGGTGATGGGTAAGTGAGGGGGAAGGCTCATGCCCCTGATGTTGCGTACAGAATCGGTAGTATGCATACGTACAGGATGTGACTACGTAGTAGACGAGGTTGACAGTTTCACCAATCATCTTACATCTGTAACCGATCAACATTGCACCATTGAAGCTACTAAAAAAAAACCATGCCAACAAATGAGCATGGGGGTCAACTGAAATTCAGATAGTGTATTGAACCGAATAATTCCAATTTCAAATTCAATTGTGTCAACATCATCCTAATTGTACAGATCAAGCAACCCATTCAAATACTTCCGTATTCGCCAATCCAAAATCCTCCCTCGTCTCATAGCCGACTCTAGCTCGAGGAGAATAAGGTTTCCCCTTGTTCTCACCCTCTTCCATGATGCCTTGCATCCTCGTCTTCACCGTGCGGTGTACCTTGATTTTGTTTCCATGGGTTGCCGAGGCGGGGGGTATCGTCCTACCGACGCCTTTATGTGCGACCCGTTCCTCTTTGAATAAAAGTTCAGGATAGACCGCATTGGGCTGGTAGACGGATGTGATCAGAGGTGTGTATTCCATGGCTTTCCAGCGTAGGGGTTTGAGATCGAGCTGGTCGTAAGCGGGAGCGAGACAATCGAGAAGATCATGCTGTTCTTCGGTGACCTCTGGATGGGGCGCAGCGAGGAATTTAGGGGGTGGAGTCGAAGTGAATGGGATCCAGCTGTAGAGCCATGATCCCCAGCGCTTGAAGAAGCCGGGGACGTTGGGAGGGGGGATGGTGGCTCCTGGGGGCGTTGGGAGGGCGTCTGGGCGGGGGAGGACGTGTGGGTAGAGGTGGGAGGGGTTAATGCCGATGATTTGGATGAGGTTTGCGTTGAAGAGGATGGTGGTGTTGGTTTTGAAACATTCACGGATCATCCAGCGGAGAGGAATGTGAGCGAGGTTAGGTCGGGTGTCGTTCGGGACTGTGTTCATAAATTAGATCGAGGGGGAAGGGTTTTTGTTTTTTTACTTTTGTTTACCTGAGCCGCCGCCGATGTCTGTTAATAGGGATTTGTTAGAAGGGGAGGGTGTTAATATAAAGGGAGTAGTTTACCGCAATGACAACCTGCGAACCAGACCTGTRTAGAAAAATTGTAAGCGGAGGGGAAAGCTGTTGTAGTTGGGAAAGGGGGGGCGCTTAACCTCTTCTACATCAGTGATGATTCGTGGGGCTGTGCCCAGGACACCTTGAGCCTTTGGCCTTCCCCAAATGTTTTGTTTGAATCTCACACGGTGTTCATCGAGGGCCAGGGCGTGACGAAAAACACGAACGATGTCATTGTTGGCGGTGAATTTGAGTTTGATAGGACGGATGAGACCGACAGAGTTGACGGTGTCCCTGTATCAGTGTGTGGTGGGTTGACGGCGTTGAATGATTTTGATAAGGATTTGAAGTGGAGGGGGGGAGGAAGGGAGTTGGAGATATTTACCAGCAACCAAGGAAATCAATTGTGACGCTGAGACATTCATTTTCGTTTTTGAAGACTGCGAAATCTGCGGTGAGTTTGTCCCAGGCTTGTTTTGCGACAGGGTCGTCTCGGGATCTCTCTTGCGGGAGTTCGCGATCAAAAAGCTGATAAGCATCTTGTACTTTATCGATGTGGGCAAGTKGCAGGAGGGCCAGGGCATTGAGCATGCCTGCGATACTAAATGGGGAATTGGGAGTGGTCGGGCCCGGGGTTTAAATCATTGTGGTGTGGACTCACACGCGAGCGGTGTAAGCGCCCCTTGAGAAACCAAAGAGAGATATTTTGTCCCCCGGTTGGTCTGTGATAAAACTCTTTGTGGGGATAACTCTTAAGGACGGGGGTTGAATGACACCGCTCACAGTTCTGGACGAGCCAACGATAGGCATCTTTGGGTGGTGGAGTGTGTTACGTGAAGTATTGAATTAATGCTTTTTTTGCTCGGTTGACTTACCGGTGACGTGGTACGGAAGGCTCCAAGCGACGGCGGAGTCGACAGTCTGCGGGGGGTGGGGGGGTAGGATCAGCCCGATGAAGGGGTACGCGGGCGAGAGAGAGAGAGAAAAAAAACAACGAACCCTCGAGGTGGGACTGACAACAGGGATATAAATATCGGTGTCTTTGAAGCGGGGAAAGTAGGTCCCAATTCCTTGCTGTGTGTGGGAAGAGCATGAGAATAAGGGGGATTGTGAAAGGGGAAGAAGTTTGAATAGTAACCTGGTAGTAGACGAGCTGCTTGTCGGTATTTTTCGTCTGTTCTCCCCAGCCATAGAGCATGTCTCTGATGAGAATGACATTTGTAACCTATAGATATTTATGTTACACAGTCATCGGGCGCCAGTGGTGGCCGCGTACGTCTGCGTCCTCTCTAGCATTGAGACATCAGGGTGCGCAGTCGCGGAGGGTAACCAATGAGACTGACTTGTCGCCTGTGCCATCAAGGAGCAGTACTAGAGTGCGGTGTTTGTCGTCGGCTGTGCGCAGCGGAATATAGGGCTGGTCCGCTGAAGAATCCGAGGAGAGGGGGTTGTCTGCGGCCATGCTGTAGTGAGATGGACAAGTCGGGAAAGTGAAATAATATGGGGCATTCCAGTAGATATAATGGCAGACACAGACGCCCAGGAACTGGACTCTAGCCAATTCAAGGGAATACTTTGGTTCGGGGGACTCGGAGGCGGTGATGGCTGTCAGTGGCTGTGCTCATGAACTATAAGAGATAGAAGCTCGGATTTGTCGAGTCGCAACGCCCTTTTGACTTATCGCGACGACGATGGCCTCCCCCCCCGTTCCCCCCAGGCCGTACGAATACGCCAGCCACCGCCAGGGCACTCTTCCTCCGCCCGTGCCGCCTGTGCCGCCCGATCTGCGTGCGCTGGAGACGCGGTACAACACACCGAGTCCGTATGAGCTCCCCGAAAGCCAGAGCCGACCGCTGGCTGCGCCGCGACCGTTCCGGGTCGATCCCTCGATCGCAGCGAATGTGAGTCGCCCACCTCTGTCCGCTCTCGCGCCGTGCTGAGGGTGTCTAGATGCACATGGCCAGCGCCTTTGCCGAGCCCGTCCGCTACCCGTCCCCGCTCCCGCCCCCCCCTCCGCCCCCGCAGCAGCCGCCCAGCTGGTCTCCGTGGGCACCCCCCGTCTCGTCATCGCACGTCCCGTTCAGCTCTCCCCCGCAGATCCCGTTTAGCTCGCCCGGCCAGCCGATGCCCCCGCCTCCACAACCGATGCCCCAACCTCAGCCCAGGCCCCAGTCGGTGCCCTCTCCTCCCCGCTCTTCGACCACTCCTCCTTCCCTCACGGCCCCCCTCCCCACCATCTCCAACCTCCAGGGCGCCACCCATGCAGTCCAGAATCCAAATCACGACCCTTTCCTCAAGATCGCCTGGTGCAGGGACGTCTTCTTCCTCGTCGATCGCGCCCAGCAAAACCCCAGTCCCACTACAGATCCCCCCGTCGGCCCCGTTACCATCCCAGACCCTACCCTCCACCGTCTGGCCCACATTGCTGTTCCCATCATCCTCCAGCTTGCCAACACAACCCAGTCTCCGCCTCCTGTCTACGCAGCCGAGGCCATCTTCTGGCGCGCTATCTTTGCAGCCTCAGGCGCTTATCCGGATTTTATCAAGCACAATCCCCGTATTGCATTCAGAGACTTTGAAGCCTCTGCCAGAGGCGGTTATGCCACCGCTTGGTTCAGACTCGGCCGTGACTATGAAAACTTTAACGACACCCAGCATGCAAAAGAGTGCTTTGAGCGCGGCGTCAAACTGGGCGTCGAGAGCTGTGCTTATGTGCGTTTTTGTTATATATATATCTTATCTTCTCAATCTCAGGCCTCTCCCTTTTCAAGCGCATGGGCATGGCACACCTTTTAGGCCAACTCGGCCTTTCTGCCAATCCTCAGCTTGCGATCCCCCTCCTCAGCCGGGCCGCCACCCTCGCYACCACCATCACTCCTCAACCCGCCTACGTCTACGCTTTACTTCTCCTCAACGAGTTTACTCAAACCTCCATCGCCCCAGCTCTCTTCGGCCCTTTCATACCCCAAGGATCAACCCCACTTCTCGAGGCCCGCAAGCATCTCGAACGTGCTGCCTATCTCCACTTTGCCCCTGCACAATACAAGCTCGGCCATGCATACGAATACGCGCAGCCTCCCTTCCCCTTTGATCCCCTCCTCAGCGTTCAGTACTATAGTCTCGCCAGCCAGCAAGGTGAAGTCGAGGCCGACATGGCACTTAGCAAGTGGTTCCTCTGTGGAAGTGGTGATGCCGATACCAACAAGTCTGGCTCTGGATTTGAGAAAGACGAAGTCCTTGCTCTGACGTTTGCCGAAAAGGCTGCTAGCAAGGGTCTACCCAGCGCCGAATTCGCCATGGGCTATTATGCCGAAGTCGGCGTTGGTGGTCCTAAAGACATCCAAGCTGCCATCAGGTGGTACACGAGGGCAAGAGATCATGGGAATACGGATGCTGCAGAGCGTCTTGCCGCTCTTTCACAGCCTTCCCCTCAATCTCTATCACGACAAGAGCACGACACCATAACTGAAAACAAGCTCGTTAGAAAGCGAACACAAGCCAAGCAACGGTCTGATGCGGTGCCTGCAAACTACCCCCCCATGCCCAATATCCAGAATGGTCATTTGGCCCCTGGAGGAGGAGCCCCTGCCCCAATCAAAGACGGTAGGATGCTTGTTGACGTCATTCGCAAGCAGAGTATGGTCAATTATCCTGGTCCATCTGGTCCATCTGGGTTCCCCCCTCAGCAGAGGCCTCCTCCTGGTAATATAAGCTCGCCCCGCCCACAACCCCACCAGCCTCAGCCTCAGCCTCAGCCTCATCATCCACATGCACCTTCTCCGTCGATAGCAAGGCCTGGCTATTCTCTCAGCGACTCTCCACGTCCCAGCCCTCCCTCCTCCGCTGCCGGAACACCCACTGGGCCCTCACCTCGTCCGCCGAATGTGAGACCTGGAGGAAGAATTCCCGGCGGCGGCAGCGAGAGCGGTGGTGTTGGTGGTGGCGGCCTTGGCGCTGGACCTCATGCAGTGCCGCAGTCGAAACCCCAGAAGACAGGGCCCGCGACTTTCGCGGAGATGGGGATCCAAGGTGCCAAGGCGGAAAATGACAATTGTGTCATCATGTGAAATTTGTCATTTTTTTTTGTTTTTTGTTGTTGTTGGGCAGTTTTTGGTTGCATGTTTTCAGTATTTGGACTACACTACATAAAGGCTTTGATAATCGTGTTGTTGTGAATAGAAATCCCGGGCCGTTGTCGGGGACTTTATACTTTCCTGTAATCCACCTGTGGGGGGAACCGGTTGGCTAATGAGGATACTTCAAAGAACAACTTTTACAAACGTAATCAAGAAAAATCAAAGTGATTAGTTTTCTGAGCTTTGGGTGGTTTTGAACCCTCATTTTAATTAATTGCTGTGGCAGGGCGTGAGAACAGGGTAGGACCAGTTAAAACAAAACACGACGGAGTTTGAAATGTTCGAGTTCAAATCTCCCAGGTTAAATCAAAGGTATTGTTTGGGCCAACTGGGGATTTTGCGGATGACATCGCAATATATCACTACCAAGCCCTCTACAGCCTTTCTTCACCGCGCGGGAGCTCTCAAACCGAGGTCGGTATCCCCGCACCACCCACGGTGACGGGGAGCTTGAGCTGTTGCCATACAACGGCATTGGGACAGACAGGGTGGCCAGACATCGTCTCGACAAMCCCAATCCCTGAGATGGAAAAAAGCTCCACAACACTCAGCATTTCGATCAAGCCCCTGAACATATGACAATCAAAGTTTTTCCGAGCGTGATACGCCACTCGAGCCAGCTTATTGCCCCCCTCCCCCCGGCAGAGCAGTGAGAACTCGGAGAGCTTGACGGAGGGGGTTGTGCACACGGGCAACGTAGCCAGTGCCCCTTAGTTTCATATACCTCGTGAGCGTCGCACTTGACAGATCCCTCGCTTTTAGTGCGTGTGGGGGTTCCTTGTTATGTGACTTTGGGCCGGTGATTCAGCGCTCCATTATGGCAACCTAGCTTGCTTCTCCAACGGCCTTCCCGACGCCGTTCTCCGTTTAGCCCGCCAACAGGGGCGTCTATTAGCTCACAAACTTTAAAAAGCGATCGTTGAACATTTCAAAATTTTATAGGCCCCCTCCCCCACGACATTAACGCCATGGCCCACATCATCACCTCCGGTAGCGGGGCCGTCCAACCCCGCCTAGAGATCAACAATTTTGTGCAAAATGAGAAGCACTTTTCTCTCTATGTCCAGTCATTGCGTGAGTGTCCTCTGTAGTGGCCGTTGGTCGATTGGCGTGTGTAGGTGGTTGACACGAAACAATTGAACAACAGAAAGAATGTATGATGATTCACAATCCAACTTCCCGTCTTTCTTTCAAGTCGCTGGGATACATGGCTTACCATTCACCCAATACGATGGGTCTACTATAAACCCTCCCGTCAATCCTAGTAACCAATGGGCCGGATACTGCACGCATGGCTCTACCCTCTTCCCGACCTGGCACAGGCCATACGTCATGCTCATCGAGGTGTTTTTTTACCTTTTTGCTCATTCTCGATCCGAATACTTAACGAGCGGGCAACGCCTACTATTTTGACAGCAAATTATCAACGGCTACGCGCAACAAATCGCGGCTACCTACACTACCGACAAAGCAGGGTGGCAACAAGCTGCTTCGGCCCTTCGCCAGCCGTATTGGGACTGGGCTGCGAAGTCCGTCCCGCCCGACCAAGTCATTGCTCAGCAGCAAGTTACGATTACGGCTCCCAATGGGACCAAGATATCAGTCTCGAATCCGTTGGTGAGGTACAGGTTCCACCCGATAGATCCTTCGTTCCCTTCTCCGTACAACCGATGGTCGACGACGTTGAGGCAGCCGAGTTCGATGCAGGCGAGCGCGACGGATAATGTGACTAGGTTGAAAAGGTGAGTGTTGTTGACGTGGTTTTCATGTTCGGTTCGGCGCTTGACGTTATTGTTTGAACTGGTTGCAGTGTCTTGAGCAACGCGCAGAGCAGCATCAGAAGTTCCACGTTTAATATGCTCACTCGTGTTCACACGTGGATTGCCTTTGCTAGTCATACCACGGGGGATGGGGGCAGCGCGTCCAGCAGTGTGGAGGCCATACATGACAACATTCACGTTTACGTTGGCGGGAACGGACAAATGTCAGATCCTTCTGTGGCAGGTGAGACAAGAACAATGTTGGGTAACCGAGAACAAGTGATATTGATTTTCTTGCGCTTCTTCCAGCATTTGATCCTATCTTTTTCATGCATCATGCCAATGTTGATCGTATGCTCTCGCTGTGGTCCGCGATGAACCCGGGCGTATGGCTCTCAAACGGTGATGCCGAGGGTGGGACATTTACGCTTAATGCCCAGACCCYCGTGAACCTAAATACGGGTAAGTTGGTATTCGGCCCCGGTTTTATTAAAAGACGCTATAAGACGTCTGACTTTTTTCTTCTTCCCAGCCTTGACGCCGTTCTGGAAGACGCAGACTACCTTCTGGACGTCTGATCAAGTTCGCGATACACGCACTCTCGGGTATACATATCCCGAATTTGTCGGGGTGAACGTAGATAACCCAACGACCCTCCGAACTGCGATTTCGAGCGCCGTGAACAGGCTGTATGGGAGCGGAGTTGGGCGAATTACCAGGAGAGAGACGGATGACAGTGGGACAACTGAGGAGTCATCGAAGCTTCAAGGGGAGCTTCTGGCTGCTGCTGGTGCTGCTGCTGGTGCTTCTGATTCCATCCCGCCCGCACATGGTCGTCGACACGCGCGTACTGCACGGGCTCACCACGGTTCTTCTTCCCTCCAGGCGCGAGGGGAACAAGCAGCCAATCAATCCTATCACGACTGGTCTGCCTGTGTTCAGTTCAAGAGGTATGAACTTGGCGGCAGTTTCTCGATTCTGGTCTTCCTTGGTCAGGTGCCGGAAAACCCAGAGGACTGGTTGGTCAGCAAGAACATGATTGGCGCCCATAATGCTTTTGTGAATAGCATCGAGTGCCCTAATTGTGCTCTGCGGGAAGAGATGCTCGAACAGGGGTTCATTCCACTTAATGATGGGATTGCGGCGCTTTCGAACCTGGAGTCGTTTGATCCTTCTGTTGTCACGTCGTATTTGACACAGCAGCTAAGTTGGCGTGTGCAAAAGGTGTGAACACATTTTATTTTATTTGTAGTCTCGGATTGTTGATTGATATTGTTTGTATAGACTGATGGAACAGTGGTGGACTTGCAGTCGCTTAATATCACTGTTGTGGACGTTCCCATGACCCAGTCGCCAGGCAAAATTCCCAATCAAACCAAGCCCCCTCAAGCCCATCACGATATCTTTGGAGGACGTCACGGAGGAAAGCGATATTAATTAATGGTTCAAGGTTCAGAGGAGGGATTCTTTTTTCTAGTCTGGACTTGTTGGATGCCTGGATATTTAACTGAACAACCTTTAAAAAACACTCTTTTGCTGGTTTAATATCCTTGCCGCTCGTTTTATTTTTTATTTTTTGACCCCTCCTTTACGAGTACGGACAAGTAGTTTGAGTATTTTGATACCTGGGTTGTCTGTGATAACCGTTTTTGCCTTGGTGCACGACGCTACTGACTAACATTGGTTGTTTATTGTGAGCTTTTTATTCGAGCTAATGATAAAAGTATGTACATTGTCAGTGGAGAGGAGGCCTGGTCTTGATCTCCCATGTCCCATTGGTGCTGCGAGCCAACCCGACAAACAGTGTATTCTCCTCCAGAAAATCGACGCGACACACTCCGCGTGAAATCATGCTGAGATCCCCTCCGCATCTTTGGGTAAAGGTATAATTTAAGAGCTCTCGATCACGAGAGCCGAGAGCGGTGGTAAAATATTCGCGGGGACTGATAGATGTGGAGAGCTGTAAATAGAGCTGATCAAAGAAGCCGGAAAGGGTGATCCCGTTGGGATGTGACGTGGAAATGTCGATGTACCAAGGCAGCTGCCGATGCCAGAGTCGGAGGGTTGATGAGGGCGGCCATGTCGCGAGTTGATGTCGGTTGATTTCGGTGGATGCCTGATGGAGGGAAAGTGTTGGGGAACTACTAGGAGGTAGGCGGAGGTCGCAATAGATGGTAAAATTTCGCTTGTGGCCAAAGCGAAGTAGTGGGTTAAGGCGGGTTTTGCCTTGTGGGTTGTTGAAAAACAGATTAATGGAAGCAAGCAGAAATGGTTTCCTCTCACCTCCGCCCCATGGCTGGAAGAGACGCCTTAGAGGGCAATGCTCGAGTCTCCCTGGATATTCGGATCGCCAATACTTTGGCCGCGGACAAGGATTGTCAACGCTAGGAGGCTCCACGTCCCTTTGGCGATGCTCGGTATCCCTGTTCCCGCATGCCTCGGGCGACTGGTTTCTGGTGGCGTCGGCTAGATCAATAGTATCTTTGTGGCTTTCAGAGYGGTTGCCCGGATGATCAATGTCTATATCGAATGGGTCCCCCTCACTGGTCAGATGCAGGAATGACTGGGTTTGTTGAGGCGCGTATGGAAGGATCACTGGCGCTACCCAACCACCCTGGAGGAGGGGATAGCGATAGTATAAGGGTGCCGGGGATCGTTGGAAAGCCGTTAGTGGCTGCCAGGGTGGTGAGGCCCAAGGAGAATGCGGGTGGTATTGACTGTTATTACTGTTGGTACAATCGTATCAAGTCTCGACGCGGATGAATATGTACTTACTATGGGGGATACCTGCATTGTGGTCATTATCTATGTCGGTGTTGGCGTCGTAGGTGCTCACCGGTAGTAGTCCATTGGGTTGTGGTGTTGTAGTCAGCGTGTCTGAGGATGGTTTGCATGGTGTTATATACGGGATGGCTGGGGGTGAAGACGCCGAAGATGGGATGCTGAGTGTTGGTACCCGAGCAGTAGGTAGCACGTGATCAGACCAATGTCCTTCCAGAACCCATTCAGTGACCTCTGCTCAGATCCCCGCAGACATGAAGATCAGGGTCCCTCGAGAAATGCACGTCTGGCAAAGGTAACCCTGCCGGGCGGGGGCATTATCTCGAGGGGCGAGGACGGCAGGATCGCTGTTGCAGGTCGAGAATGTACGCCGTCAACCCCGCATGCTGAAGTGAACATGACCAACTCGCGGTAGCCCTCAGAATATTGCGCGTCACAGAGCTTAACCAGTCCTTTGCCTCCAGCCGTGCACCCACCAGTCGACTCAGCTCCAGGATCGAGTCCTCAAGGAACCTGTGGGAAGGCAGTGGTCTCAAGATCGACTGTGCTAGTACTGATGTTGCTTGGGCATACGGCAGTAAGCATCGCCCTTTCCTATGGCCTATCCCAACCCTTCATGCGTGGGCCAGTCTTCAGCAACAAGATTTTAACTAGCGCAAGAAATGGTGAACTCATCATGTGGGATCTAAACAAGTCAGGTCACTCAAAGTATGGTACGCAACACTCGCTCGGCTTCCTATTTCTCCCGCCATAACCTTGGCGTAGAGAGAAAGACAAAGGAACACTTACGCTCTATCCACGCCATGACTGTCTCCCGTATTGTTCACCATTATTGTATGACTGGTTCCGCCGACGGCGATTTTCGCGTCTGGGTTCGTTCCGTCGACTGTGTCAATGATCTCAGTTCATGTGAGCTCCTCTACTAGGATTTGCGCGACATCCAATCTTCTGTGATGCGCGTTCATAACCCTGCCGCCGTGAGGCGCGTCATCTTCTCTCCTTGCGTCTGGAACCCCCTGTTCGTCCTTGTCGGTATGGATAATGGTTCTCTGCACAGGTAAATGCCTCCGTTAAATTCTCATATCAGCCCCTCATCCACCACCAGGTGGGATCTCAAGATGGGCCAGAGAGGTTTGCTTGATCGTCTTCCAGTTGCTCATACTTCCTCGATAACTACCATGGACTGGTATAGCGGAGGTGAAGATACATCCCATGGAATTGCGATTTCGGGTACCCAAGGACCCGACGACTACACTGGGAACACACTTGGTTGGTTTGCAAGCGCAGGCTTGGACCGTTGTGTCAAGGTACACACACTCTCTTCAAAGCGGCATCCAACATAGAACTTGACACACACTCTCAACTCAGGTCTGGAATCTTACGGGTCCTGAAGCGGGAACACATATGCCCAATAAGCCCACTTACACTCTTCACCCTTCATACCCCATTCGCCGCATTCTCTGGCGTCCAGGATTTGAGTGCGAATTGGCTGTCGTCTCCCATGCAGATTTTACTGTTGCCTCCCATGTCGATCATCTTCACCCCACAACTACTGCAGGGACACCAAGCGGCGTGCTGAGCCGTGTAGGCAGTGGACTCGGTCTCGACTCTATGCTCAAGAACTTTGCCAGCGAACCAAGGCCAACGCCCAAAGAATCCAAAGGCTCGCTGGATCGATCGGGGCCAATTGTGGATGCTGTGGAGATCTGGGACGTTAGACGAAGTTGGCTTCCAAAATGGTCAGTAACTGGTACGTCTGCAGAAGGCGGTGTCACAGGTAGGTTTCCAGAAATAATCGTGCCCTCCCCCTGTCTCATCTCCCATTCAGACATCGAATTTGCTGACTCTCATACGCTGTGGACGCAAAACACCAATGGTGCATTTGCCCAACTTGATATGAGAGACATCTCAAAGCCCTTGGACGCTATCTCCCGCACATCCGTGACATGGAATCCCCGCGGAACTATGGCTTTCGTCACTGATCATGTCCCTCGCTGGGAGATTCCTTACGACGACATGTAAGCGCCATGCTTTCGTATCACCGGTCCATTGACGGTCGTAACACACCTAGGTATCTTAACCACCTGAATCAGGATATTGGCCCCCAAAAAGGATACATGAAACGAATCGGTGACCCCTCCTTCCGTCCGAAAACGCAGAAACTGGGAGTGTTCGCCCCGCCCGAAGCTCATCTTGAGTCGAATATTTTCTGCAAACTAGCACGTGCATATCTGGTTGATGGAAACGATCGACCTGCTCTTTGTGCATCCAACATGCAGGTCAGGTTTACCTACATTTACCCCATCATCTTTTTTTTTAACTCCATTTTAGGCTGCCATGAACGTTGGTAAAGTCCACGTTGCCCAGATTTGGATGCTCATGGGCACATCCCTAGGAAAGGATGTGTCACATCCTCTCTCATTCCCACACCAATCCCTGCCTTTGGCAAGCACACCATTCAACAGTATGGCCCAACAACCTGTCTCTAGTTCAACGCGAATCATAGCACCCCATTCTTTTCCATCAAATTCGTCTTTGAGCAAGTCACCCGATACTTGCCGACAGCGGCGGACCAGCTCCCACCATCGTCACACTGTCACCAACCTCGAGCATTCTTCCAGGGGCAGCCGCCGAAGTCCCTCTGCATCACAAAGGCCGACTCCAAATTCATCAAAGTCATCTTCACCATTACATTTACCTATCGTTCTTCCTCCGATTACTCCTCGGAGACCTTCTTTCTTAGGAGGCGGACGACGAGATCCTTCCGAGACTTCGGTTTCCGCTCGACGCTCAGTGCTCCTACGCAGACAGTCTGTTTCGAGTTCTGCTCATTACAGCGCGAGTCCAGTTGACCGAAATAGCGCCAGTGTCAAGAACGCTGGAGAAGGAGTGTTGAGCGACTCTGATTCATCTCCTGGAAGTGACGATGAAGGTGGTGAACAGACTGTGAGCGTCGAGTCTACGGATGAAGACATTCAGACCCTTCCCAACTTGCTTAACCCAAGTCCATTGTCGAGGATGGTGGATCGTAGAAAATGGATTGAAGACGAGGGTGATAAGGATGAGGACGAGGCATCGTCACCCTCTCCTCGATCYACGGACACGGAATCAGATGACTCCAATTCCGCTAGGCATAAACAGAGATCTAGCAAAATACGGCGAAGTTCTATCCGGGTGGTTTCCCGGAGCCGAAGCTCTACCCTGGCTTCGCTGGCTGCTCCACCCCGGTCYCTAGTTCACCAAGATTCCCACAGCAGTATTCGAACGATCACCGCTGCGGAGGCGCCATTTTCAGCAACCGATCCTACTGGCTCGGCGCATAAAGACGAATCTACGCGTGACCCCGGTGGGCGCTACCGTGCCAAACCTAACCACTCTACCCGTGACCGCCAGGATGATCAAGTATCGAATGATATTATCTCACAGTCCAAAAAATTGACAGAACGGCGACCCGAGATTGTCACCGTACATGAGGCCCAGATGCTCGAACATTGTTGGGAAGTCTTGCGTGAGATAGTGGAGGAGTTGGTTGAAGTAGTAGGTATCAGTTCTTCTTGTGCAACCCCGTTTGATGGCTYATGAACAGGGTGATATACAAACATGTGCGGCAATGGCGTCCATTGCACCTCAAGAGCTCAAACTCTCAAAACGCAGAATACTCCACTTCTTTGATACTTATATAAGTGAGAGCGTCCGTATGACGCGTGAGAGACAAGTCAATTGACCTTGACGCCAGACCAACTGATGCAATCTCAGCTTTATACGTGCGCAGCGTACTTTCGTAAACATTCCGGATTGGAAAAAATCAAGAATGTGAGCCTGGTACGTTTGGGTTATGTATGTATGCTCGAGGTTGCGCATATCTCATAACTTTCAGCTGGATACTACGATACATACGACTTGTGGGAGATGCAACAAACCCTTAGTCAAAGCTTCTGGCCAATTTTCAAATGATTCGTGGAAGTATCCCACTTTTAGCCACTGCTCTCGTTGCAGGGCTCCTCCCGCCACTTGCACAATTTGGTATGCAATCCATATTGGTTTTTTTTCCCTGATGAATCCCTGATAATCCCTTAATGTAGCCGTCTTCCTGTCCGCGCTATGCTCTTCCAATGTTCAATCTGCCACCATGGCGGCCACCAGTCATGCTACCAGCGGTACTATCTGAAACAACCCATGCTCGATTTGCCCATTGCTGCCCCTTTGGTTGAACATCGCGGTCGGTCCCCGGTTAGAACTCCAACCGCCGATGAATTCTCTCGAAATAGCGTCCATGGGAATACAGCGGAGAGAAACACTCAATACAAGGGTGAGAGCGACAGCCCCCCGACAGAGCAACCTAACCCTCTCATGGTCGGAAGAGAACTAGTTGGGCACCCATGTGCGGCTGGGTGCGGACATTTCTGTTGGGCGGCTCCCAAACAGGCTTAGGCGGGTGGTTGTAATGCAGCAATTCCCATCTACAAGCACACTAAGGTCTATTCAAATCGAAGTAGCGGTGGGTACGCTCTCTTGTTGGTATATGTACCCCCTCGCCTTCGCTTCGCCCAACCTGTCTTCAATTCCCCTCCTTTGTGGCCAATCTGTAAATCGATTTTACACCTTTAGCGATCCTGGTATCTCTGGCRTTTTCTGCCTCGGATTTTTTCTTTCGGAAACCYTGTTCTTGTACCAGGTCAAGCGCTGCAAAGTATCATTAGTGAAATTCCTCCGATGTTATTTTRCTGTGAATTGTCAGACCAGTGTTAAAGGCGGCTAAAAAGGCGGTGTGTTATCCGAAATGCATTGCAGAAGTTATATGAACCTACCATCCTGCAAGTCCTCCGGCTCTGGAGGTTCCCCGGTGGCTAATTTATGAATCGACTTAACTCCGTTCGCGATCTTGGCGTCCCGGGCTTTCTCTGCCTTAGACYTGTCCTTTGAATGGCCAMGCTCTTGCACAAGGTCGACCGCTATACAACACCGTCAATGGCGTTCTTCCAAACATCACATCGACAAATTCCAAACCAGCATCAAAGGTATTATCTAACAATATGAAGTCATTATAATTACATCATGGCACATGTGGAAAACATACCATTCTCCGCATCCTCTAGCTCCGGTGGTTCCCCAGTGGCTAACTTGTGAATTGACTTGACTTCTTTTGCGATCATAGCATTCATGGTCCTCTCTGTCTCGGATCTGTTCTTGCGGGAGCCATGTTTCTGCGCGAGATCAACTGCCACAAGGGTATCGTTAGTAAAGCTACGCTAACCATTCATACGCGCGAATTAACAAACCAGCGCCAAGGGCACCTAGAAGTAAGGTGTTGATTATTCCCGCTAATGTCGTCATCACAGAGCGTGTGAGGACCTACCGTTTTGCAAATCTTCTAGCTCTGGCGGGTCCCCGCTAGCTAACCCGTAAATCGACTTGACCCCATTCGCGATCGCGGCATCTCGGGCTCCCTTGGACTTATATTTTCGAGAGCCATGTTCTTGTGCGAAACCAACCGCTGTACAAGCATGATCATTAGTAAGATCATCCTAGACACATACGGATATGAATCTCCAAACCAGAGTCGAGGGCACCTGAAAGAAAAATGGTGTTGATTCTGGAGACATGCTGCAGAACTTGTCAGGACGTACAATCTTGKAAATCCTCTGGTGCTGGTGGGCCGTCTTTAGTCAAACTGTAAATCGACTTGACCCCATTCGCGATCATGGCATCTTTGGCTTTTCCCTCTTTGGACTTTTTCTTTCGGGAGCCGTGCGCTTGCGCAGGGTCAACCTCTGCAAGCATTTTTAGTGTGATCGTTCTAGATACATACATGCGGGTGACAATACCGTCGTCGAGGGCACCTGAAAGACAGATGGTCTTATTCCAAACGTGCTACAGAAGGTGTGAGGACGTACCCTCTTGTGAATTCTCTGCCGCCGGCTCTGGCTCTGGCTCKACTTCAAAGTTATTCTCTTCAGCGCCCTGTTCTTGAGGAACGCCAACTTCTACAGGGCACCGTTAGTGACGTCGCTCCATGCATAATATGTGCAAAATCAGCAAACCGGTGTCAGGGGCGCCTGAAACGATAGTACAATTAGTAATTTGAGCATACTGCGGCATCGGTGAGCTCTGGATACACACTCTCTTGCGGAATTTCCGGTAGGCCCCCAGTGGCCAACTTGTAAATTGATTTGACCCCTTTGGCAATTTTKGCATCTCTGGTTTTCTCTGCTTTGGACTTGTTCTGAGAGCCATGTCCTCGTGCAAGATCAACCGCTGCGATAGTTTGTTAGTAAGATCATCTCAAGTAGCTCTGCGGTGTAAATCATCGAACCAGCGTTAAATGCAGCTGGAAACCGTGTTCATTCTCCATGTATCGCATAAATGAATGAAGACGCACCATCCTGCGGCTCCTTTTGCTCTGCGGGGGTTTTYCCACCAGCCAGAGAATCTTCCAACTTGCTAGCGGTTTTGGAAATATTGTTGACGGCTTTCTTCATGAAATTCATTGTGGCAAATGGAAATGTTTGGGTAATCACTAGCCACCTYCCTGRGGAGAAGCTCRTTTAAGTAGTAGGTCGGCCRTTCATAGTTCGACAGCTGACATTCAGAAATAGGTATTAGACAGCAGGTCCAGCGTTGTCCTATTGRTGCACGTCAATGCTGTTAACAGAGAACATATCAACTGTCATGGGGATCTGAAATCTTCAGTAAACATGCACTGGTAGCACTGCCAAAATGACTAGGACAAAGATTGAAATRGTGAAGCCAATACGAGTCGTTTCTCCAGTGAATCATCAGATGCTTGGTGACGCTAGCTCCTTGTTAGTACTTGGTGACATGCGTGCTTCTATCTGTCTGTTTCAGCACRYGCTRTAATTGTCTCGAGACGAACGAGCTTCTGCCGCCCACGGTCTACAAGTCCGGCCGTCAAAATGAGTTAACTTGAACGCCTTTCTTGACGCGCCAGCCAAGGGTATCGAGGTCTCAATGATATTGGGACGGTTCAAAAGCCTATCTGTAGTGGCATAAGGYTCAATAACAACATTAATGTGAATAGGTGTAGGAGTATCAACGCGAACAGARCTGCCAGGTCRTAAACATGGGACATTTTCTCACAGATACACCCGTATCGTGATTGTCGGTGTCCACCGTTCAACTAAGTAAGGCATCAGCAAATCCAAACTTCAGCGCCCGCACCTGGGCGGACACTCAGGATCTGTGTTTTACTTCCATCAGTAAAATTTTGACAGATTAGAATCCGTGCGCAGTCTCTCGATCATATGAATAATTATCCACGACAAGACTCTTGTTTTCCGTAGGACCAGCGACGGCATTAGTTGTCTAGCAACCCTGGCATTATCGAGGAATAGGCCGCATGGCTCCCATCTCCCCTTTGCATCACATTCTTTTTGAAACGCGATATTATGACTGATGCAGGGACGAGGGAGGATCCGATAGCGCCTTTGAGGATACCCCTCTGTTTATGATAGCCAGTGTGATATCCACATACTTGTTGGTCCAACAACAGCTGGTGATAATCAATGTYGGCAATTACCCATGCCTGAAGTAAAGCGCGCTCACGAGGTTACATCTGTTGTCCCTTGATTGCWTCGAAAGGAGTGGAGATGGTGGAAAGACAGGTTTGACGTGGACCTGAGATCGATAGAGTTGGCCTGTGGGAGAACGAGAGGATCCAACCATATCCTGGTACATGTACTTACATATCAATTAAATCCCCAGTTCAATTTAAATTGTCTTTTATGCGAATTTTATTCGAACATATTTGCTATGATTGTATAGCTGGGAGAGAGAGGGACAAGCCCGTATCCGTTGGGAAAACTTTGTTACATATATGCAGTGCTGCTTAAACAATATTAGTCGCGACTGGTGACAGCTACGAAGGTGATGTGGGAAACAAAGATCAGAGGCAGGTCGAGATGCAGGGGGATGCATCAAGGCCACAACCCACTGGCCATACAGAATGGGGCCTGCACCTACTTTCACCACGCAMAMCAAGCAGAAGTGGAAAGGGGATACTCATCCTCCATTCAGCCGGAAGCGTAACGTGAATCATATCTACATCGAAATCCCCACCTGACCATACTCCAGCTTTATGCAATCGCCTAGACCGGATGACTTTGGGGAAATTGGTGCAAAGTGAAATTGAGCTTCTCAAGGAAGAGGTTCTAGGGTTAGGCCTTCCAATAGCGGCAAGGCTCAGAGTCGGACAGACCCCATAACGAACAAATTATATGACTTCTAGGTGGCTTGTCCTTATCGGCGTGCTCTCGATTCTGTACTTATAGAACTGCAAAATTCGACCATATTCTTTGTGCTCTTTCCAGTTGGCGCGCGTCCTCGCCCATCATAAGCCCTCCGTTTCAATGGCATTTCGCATGGCGGTGCACTGATTGGCCTACGTGCACTGGATGACGGAGGCTGTTAGTTTTTAAACTACATATATTAGCGTATGCGTGGGATTAAATGTTTTTATAGCTTTACCGTTGGCGGTTTCATCTTAGGCGCAGGGGGGATCTAAAGAACAATATCTCGTTTATTATCCTCGAACAGGAGGCAGTATTCAGTCATACCCTGCGTAATTCTCTCTTCGACGCGTTACTTGTAAACATTTGTGTAATACGGAGCAGGTGAAAAGACGCAGATGGCCTCTGGGGAGGACTTGGGAGAGAGGAAGGAGATGTTTTTTCTTTTGTGGTATGATATCGAGCAGCTGGAGGGTGTATATATCTCACCAGGAGGTGGGTCCAGGGACCGCAGGCAACTATCTGAAAATAATGCACTGCTGTTGCCACACCATGGTGTGTGGAATTGCACAGGCTTGCCGGGAGGTAACCGAGRGTTCTAACCCAATCGCGGGATCGTTGTGTCATTGTGGCTGATGAACTATTAGAAATTACTATCCTGAAGATCGTACTAGGTACTGGTCCATTTGAGGTCCAGTGTATCTATGTAGTGTACCGGGGGGCTGGTGGAGTTCCCGGTATCATAGGTTCCTCTGGAATTTCGTTAGTAAATTATGGGTCATGCACGGTAGGGTAGAAGGAATCATTCGGCCCCAACCAGTGGCGATTTCGGCCTTCTCAGTCACGTTTCCTGGCCAASGGTGCCAGGGCCATCATCAGTGTTGAGTGCACGAAACAAGTGTACCCACAGAGCGCTTGTGATCGTTTCAGCACGGGGACGAGAATGGGCTCAGCGGACAAGTCATACCTGYGTTTCAACCAGTCCTTTGCAGGTGCAGCACTGCATACCCTCAGCACTGAGGGCCATTTTCTGGCCGCTTTGCGGGATGCTACCAGATTCCCAGCCGAGAAGACCGAAATCACATTTTTTAGGGCCCGTGATCTTTCTACCCGCTGATCCGTGATAGATGTATACCTCAAGCTCCCCCAATTCAAGTCTTCTCGTTATATCCGGAGTCTTAAAGCCTACACCTCTACCACGAAATCCCCCTGTTCTGAGGAGTCTATTGCTACACCAGGGGGTACTCCCCAATAGGCGCTTGCTTGGCACAGGAAGGCTGTGTCATGTAACACAAGATGTAGACAGAAATTGGTGCAAAGCATATAAAAATCACACTACGCACTGCTCTCCATGTCCCCGAATTGGGGGTTACATTTATTGTTCATTCTTTTTTTCTGCTTGTGACAAGTTGCTCAGAACTGACATGCAGTTCAGTGTCTTTGGATGCCGACTTGTCACCTCACCGACATACTCCCATTTGATAATTAGAACCTAGAACCAGAATTCTAAAGCTAACAAAACCATCACAACCTTTTCAGCAAATCGTATGGTTTCTTTTTCGCATTACTATTAGCAAACGCACGCGTAGTATTGAATGAATTTTATAGTAGACATTATGGAGGCTAGCTAAGAAGGAGGCGCTGTAATGGATAACAGGTTGAATTCGATAGGAAGTTATGCGAACGCAGAGGGCTTATGTGAAACGAAGAAGGAAAAGTGAGGTCTAAGTGAGAAGTAAAAGAAAGAATTACCCGACAAGTATGAGAGGTGAACAGCTGCGAAGCTTGTGAAGGCTGACGGTGCTTATATCTACTGTATGTAAGACCTACGCTGTCGCTATATGTAGGGAACTGAGAATGGATAGAAACAATCCTCATTACGACGTCTGTACGTACGTCATACCGTCATCAGGCTTGACCAACTTCGTCACCACTACTTCCATTTATGGATCATGACATAGAATAAAAACAGAGTTTGTCCCCCACCAAACAGAACTCTCCATCCCTKTCTTACTCTCATGTCATATTTTATTCCTTGACGACAGCTCGAGTTCCTTTCATCACCGTTTGTGTGGAGCTAGACGATCTTTGTGAGAGATATCCGTTGCGGGCTTTTTCGTGGGGCTATTGGCGTCCATGCGTCCAATGTTGAACTGAGGTGCTGGAGTGTTTTTTCGAAAACGCTTGTCGTGTCGGTGAGACCAGAATTGTATTGGGGGTTATGCGTGATCATCGGTAGTCCGGGCTTGAGGGAGGGAAAAACTTAACCCCCGTTTAGGTGGGGGATTTATCGCGGCAGGTCTGTCGTATATATACACCCACTGATGTACATCCCTGGGTGCAACACGCAGTAATGCCAGACGGTGGAGAGAGTTACGGAAGAGCRGGAATGTTACGGTTCAGGATGTCGAATGTAGGGTGGAAAACAGGGTATATTCAGTCAACGGCAATTAAGTACTGTGGAAACGGGGTATGGTCCTCGATTTGATATCCTCGAGTCAACTTTCTGGGGGGGATCTCCAGCCGTCAATTRWTTCAAGAAAAGGGAAAGAAAGGCACTGACTCCATAGTCGCATTCGGTAGCGACAAATTTCCCACAGCTGGTCGCAACCAAAGTTGTCTACATCAGGGAGYTCCTCCCCTGGACAGAAGTTCATATCGCAATCACAGTCGTGGTAAGCAGTTTGATCGAAATCAATGATACGAATGTCTCCATTTCTTTCTAATACGTTGCGCTCTGCAAAGTCTCCGTGGAGGAGACCCTGCTTATGAATTTCTCCTAGTTTTTGGAGGATGCGAATTCTGTTGTGGGTGAGTTGATTCGTGAGTTACGGGAGGGTTTATACAGACTTTATTTCTACTGGGAGTTGATTAAAAGGCCGACGGATGCACTCTCCCCAATGTTCTAAAACGAGACATGCGACTGTCTGGTCGTCGTTCATTGTACCCACGTAGAGTCCATAGCAGCGAGGAATGGCGGACCCCTGGAGAGTCTCCAAAGCGCCGGTGTAAATACCAGCTTCTTCAATTAGGTCGGGGATAAGGTCATCTCGCATGGCGAATTTGAGGGCGACGAGAGAGCGTCCAGTGGTGGGTCTGAACAAGCTGGCGCGGAATACAGGAGAGTCGGAGTAATAGTCCGCCGTGGATTTTGGGTCAATGGTGATGGTGAGGGTTTTGTCGTGAGGAATGGATTTATATTTTGTTTCAAGCAGAGGGGTAAGCATGCATTCGGAGGTCGTCCAGCCAGGCCAGCTGGTGGGGAATTGAATGCGAAGTATGGCCATTGCTGGGGTGCACACGACGTCAGTTGGTAAATATATATATGCATATGGAGAATCAAGCTATGTAACGTAGCGGTGGAGTAGGGATTCATATATTAAGATTGCATGGTGGTTGTCAACACGTGCCAACCCTCTTCGGARAATTAGGCTGGTTTTTTTGCGGGCTCGGAGACGTTTATGGAAACCCTTGCCATCGATAACGACCGCACCCGCTCCATCGTTGCCAAATATGGTAATTAATAATGCCATGGACTGACGTGTTGAACGATTCGAAATTTTCAATTCCTGCTTTCTGTCCAAGTTCAAAGACGCAACAATATCCCACGTGTTTATGTGGTGGTGTGAGCGACTGTGATTTTGGGGTGGAAACCCTAATCCCAGTCGTGACAAGCGCTTACTTGGTTGAAAGGGGGGGCTTATTGGGAACAAACTCTCAAGAACCCGAGCTTGTGTGAAAAATTGAGACCCCAGAAAGCCGAAATGAGTCAGTTATTCCATCAAGGGTTGCTAACGGCCATACGGGAGGGGAGCACATTTCTCTCCCGGGCAGTAACCTCGGGGAGTGGTAGATGGCAGTTGGAATTCCCAAACGTATTATAGCGGAGGGCTCTCGGTCTCGGTATACGTATGGAGATATCAGGGGTCTAGTGCGAGTCGTGGGAAGTCATGTACGGCCTTGCGATACGAGAGGGCTCGGTGATGGCGGTGGATCCCATTGGATGTGTGCTGACAGAGAGAGATGTGCTGACAGAGAGAGATGTACAGCCACTGCGCAGCTTACTCATCCCTGCTTTAGTCATCCCCTCCAGACCGGAATCAAAAGGGGCGCGGCCGTCGTCGAGAAGTCATTTCTCCTTTACCCTTTACCCAAACCCAAACTACCTGTGAGTATGCTTTCCTGATGTGCTTTGAACGTCCAGGGGGCGGTATCTGCGGTGAGACGCGTTGGATGGGGGGTGGATGGATCGCTGCGGGAGCAGATGACGTTTGGATTGCGTTCCGGAAGTTTTTTTGTTTTATTTCGTCTGTTGCTCACCACTATCCATCGCAGCAAAGAAATTATGGGTCGTCGTCCCGCTCGCTGCTATCGCTACTGCAAGAATAAGCCGTACCCAAAGTCGCGGTACAACCGTGGTGTTCCTGACCCCAAGGTGTGTGTGTGCTTTTTTGTGCCAGTTTTCCTGGAACTCGAGTTGACGTGTTTTGTGTTTTGTTTGTTTAGATCCGCATTTTTGACTTGGGCCGGAAACGTGCCTCTGTCGATGAATTCCCATTCTGCTGTCACTTGGTGTCAGATGAGTATGAGCAGCTGTCGAGCGAGGCTCTTGAAGCTGCTCGGATCTGTGCGAACAAGTATGTGACGAAGACGTCGGGCAAGGATTCGTTCCATCTTCGTGTCCGTGTACATCCTTTCCATGTTATCCGAATCAACAAGATGTTGAGTTGTGCTGGTGCTGATCGGTGAGGAGCAAAAGAGTTTCCCCGCTTGCGGAAGCTAATGTGGACACTTGGGCAGTTTGCAAACTGGCATGCGCGGCGCATGGGGCAAGCCGTACGGTACCGTTGCACGTGTGAACATTGGGCAAATCATCCTGTCGATCCGTTGCAAGGAACAGAACGCGCCTGTTATTATGGAAGCGCTGCGCCGTGCCCGCTACAAGTTCCCCGGCCGCCAGAAGATCATTGTGTCGAAGAAGTGGGGCTTCACGAATGTGAACAAGGAGGATTACATGAAGCTCAAGGAAGAGAAGAAGGTGCTMCAGTAAGTTTTCGATTTGTTATGATTAGTGCTTAGGGGTGGAGTGACCCCCCGCTGACCACTCATCAGGGATGGGGCGTACGTGCAATTCCTTCGGCCCAAGGGCAACTTGGAAGCGAATCTGCGCAACCAGCTCCGTGCTTAGTGATTGACGGAGCGTGAGAGGGTAGGGGGGAGGGAGACGGCGGCCGAGGGATGTATTTGGACAGGCAATGCTAGTGTCATCAAACCTATTTGCAGCAAAATGCATTCTGATGTGAGTAAAGAAGCCCAATGAAGTTTGAAGCATGTACGTAAGTCGGAAGGAGGGACCAGTTGACGGTGTCCGCAGAAATCGCTGATTGTGTGTGAGATGCATGCCTCTTATTCACTACACCGTCCAGACAGTGGACGGTGGCTAGGGGAAATGGGGCARAGAGTGACTTTGTTGTCGAGTGCGGGGGACAAGTTACGCTGCAAGTTGTGACTAGCCTGCACGCGACACACACTTGTGACGTCATGGGAGAAATGATTTTATGTATTTATATAATATGTAATAAAACTCTCGACTGTTCTGCTCCTGCACATGGCCCACAGCAACAGCAACAACGAYCCACTTGCGTCCTTCGCTGCCCCCGTGCACTTCCAGATCCCCTCCTTTGTCTGCTCCGCCGCACCCACCCTTGCCCCCGGTGGAGGCGCAGAAGTCCTCCCCGTCAGTCTCCTTTCTGATAACCCGCTTGCAACAACCTGGTTCAGCAACAACGGCTTCACCCCCCATCCGTGCGACGACCAGCAGCTCCAGCATCCGCAGTATGTGTTTTTCTATCACCTTACTCTTTTTTTTTTTCTTCCTATTCAGCTCGTGTTGACTAGGTATCCATCCACCGAGCAGCGGCAGCCCCAGCAGCAGCGCTATCTCCAGCCACAACCGCCCCAGGCCCTCTCCGCCCCCTTTGACTTTGACTCGTACATTGTCCAGCATCCACATCCATCTCCTTCCGCCCCGACTCCGCCACCTGCTCTGCCTCCCCATTCTCGTACCCTCACCCAGGCAGAGCTTTCGGCCTTTATCCAGCCCCAGCATCATGCGAATGCCTCGGCCTTGCTGCACCCTTCCCTGTTTCCCCTTCCTTCCTCAGACCTCTCCGCTCCATCACCGCTTCGTCTCCCTGTATACTCTGCCTCTGGCTTCGATCTTCTTTCTATTCTTGCTCGCGTCGCGAATCGCCCTCACCCCCGGGTCGTCCTCGGACCGGTCGATTTGACCTGCTCTTTTGTCGTTGTCGACGTCCGCAGACACGATCACCCAATTGTCTACTGCTCACCCTCTTTCTGTCATCTCACTGGCTATTCCGAGAATGAAACCCTCGGACGCAACTGCCGCTTCCTCCAGGCACCCAATGGCCAGGTACAGCGTGGCGATCTCCGCCGTTACACCAGCCACGATGCCGTTGCCCATCTCAAGAAAAACCTTAGTGCCGACAAGGAGTGTCAGACCAGCATCGTCAATTACAGGAAAGATGGTGCTGCCTTCATTAACCTTGTGACTGTGATTCCTATATTAGGCGGCGTCTCCGGTGCACCCCACGAGGAATCCGACGTTGTCTATCACGTCGGCTTTCAGGTCGATCTCACCAAGCAGCCTGACGCGATCCGTGAAAAGCTGCGTGATGGTAGCTATGTCGTTGATTACAGCTCCCAGCCTTGCCCGTATGGTATCTCAATCGGCAACCCGTCCTCCAAGGACAAGAAGCCTCATGCAATCCCTACTATCAGGATATCCAAGGATTTAAAGAAGCTTCTCCAGGATCCCTCGTTCGTAAGATCGATTCCCATCTCTTCCACCACCACCATCCCCCCTTCTCACCCTCTCCCCTCTGTCCRTAACGAGGTGGAGAACGCTTCTTCCTCTTCTATTTCCGGCAACGTCAATCARCTCTTACATCTCCTATTACTCGAGGCGTCGCCAGATTTCGTCTACGTTGTCTCTCTCAAAGGCAATTTCCTCTACGTTGCGCCTAGTGTAAGGGGAGTCCTTGGTTATGAACCAGAAGAGCTGGTCGGTGGGAGTCTCTCGGATTTTGCGCACCCCGGAGATGTTGTTCCCTTGATGAGGGAGCTCAAAGAGGGTAGTGCCACTGGTCTCGCTGCCGCAGATGGTGGAGCAACAACAGCAGCGGTAAGTGGGAACGTCGCTGCGGGAACAGATCATTCCATTACCGGGGCCCCTCGTGCCGTCGATTTACTCTTCAGGGCACGGACAAAAGCTGGCATTTATGTTTGGGTGGAGTGTAGAGGCCGCTTATATCCAGAGCCGGGAAAAGGCCGCAAAGCTATCATCCTCTGCGCTCGTGCAAARCAAATGCCTCAGTTGGGTTGGAGCCGCGTTGCTCATGGTGGTGGTTTGGCGATGCCAATTCCTACTTCCTCATCCACCGCAGTGCAGGAGGAAGGGCAATCGGGAAAAACGAAGCAGAGAGAGACCGAAGCATGGGGTATGATGACGGGTGGGGGTGRCGTTGTCTCATTCTTGGTAGTCGGTGCCGCAGTGACAGATKTGCTAGGATGGGCTCCGGCCGACCTGGTTGGTCGCGAGGTGATCAAATTTGTTGCAGAGGGAACGCAGGATTTGCTCGAACAGATATGTTTGTCCCAAAGGGGAAGAAACGGCGGCAGTCGAACTGATTCCAGACGAGTATTCTGCAGAATCCGGCACAAGGATGGCTCGTCCGTGGATGTTTTCTTTGTACTGTATCCGCCCACCCGCGATCCTTTGGCGGTTCGTTTGACTCGGGAGATAAGGGGAATCACCCCCGTTCCGCTAGTTTTTCGGCTCTGCCTCGCGCATCATTTCGGTTCGGCTTTACCCTCTTCCGCTTCTTTGACCGGCGATGTGTTTGAAGAACTTGACACGGACAGAGGAACCAGCTGGCAGTACGAACTCCAGCAGATTCGTTTTGCTAATGATCGCCTAAAAGATGAAATTTCGGTTCTAGAGAAACAGCTAGAAAGGGTGGACGACGTGCAACAGAAGGTTCTAAATGACCTGCAACAAAAACAGCGGCAGCAGGAAATGGTAGCCCATTACTCTCGAGTGGATCCTTCCTCCTCCTTCACCCGACTACAGCAACCTTCATTGGATGATCATCACCGGCACCTCACCGGACGACCCCCAATACCACACTCTCCGGACGTTCCCTTGTCTCATCATTATCCCGCCGTTGCTCTCGGATCATTCATGCATTCTTCTCACCCGCAGTCTAACACGGTTTCGCTCACGATGCCCACATCCAAGACTGTACACTCGCCATTACCATCGTTCGATTGGAATCCTGCTGCCGCACAAAACCCGGACCAGAACTATGTCCGACCTCACTGCCTCAAACGATCTTGGGATGTTGTTACTACCCAGTGATTTGCTGCCTTGTACTTTATATACGTCTCCTCGCTCTCGTGTCCTTTTTTGCTTTGCGTTGGGTTATTTTGCGGCACTTTTTTTTCTTTCCCCAGCATCATTTATGTAAACTAGCACTCATTTTTGCACGGACACTAACTCACAAGCTAAGGAGGGGCTTCGATAGTTGTGACTTGGGCAAGATATATTTAGTTGATTAAACAAAATGCACGTAGCCAAGTTTTGATTTATGAGCGGAGAAAAAAAAAAGCGATGCAGTTCTATATAAAACACATGATTATTGTGCAAACCAYCGAGGGTAATACTCGGTAGGTGAGAATTGTTATGATATGCCGATAATATATATACTTGCTTCCTCCCCCCCTTCCCTCTTGCTTCACGGTAGTGGTTCTCGACTGCTCGACAAGCGATTGAGATGAATGTATACATCTGTGCCAAAACCGTCCATCGCGATCAGACGTAGATCTCCTCCAAAATAGCGAGCGTACTAGTAAGCATAATCAGGGCTCGGGGGAGTGTGGAAGAGAAAAAACAAACGAACCAGTCTTGATAGCGGCAACCCATAACCAAATCCAGCCATGGGAGCTTTGAAATCACTCGCTTGGAAATCCTGATCAATCCGTTGGTTCTCCATTGTCGTGTACATATAAGTCCAAATCAGGGGGATAGCACTACGGGGGATACCTCCGCCTTCATCAGAGATCTTGATCGTGATATCTTCTTTTCCTTCTACGACGACGACTTTGATGGGCGGGAAATGATCTTCCTGGTCCACTCCGAAACGCTCTACGACGGCGCGTAGCGAGTTTTTGAGGAGTTCGAAGACGATGTGGGAGAGGTGACCGGGGACGTAAGGGAAAGAGAGGTTTTGGGGGCAAATGAGTTGGACGGGGGGGCCTTTGAACATGGCGTAGTGTTCTTCGCAGACGAATCGGGCGTTTTCGATGGCTTCTTGCACGATATCGTGAACGTTCTGTGGAGGTTCAAGTTCAAAGTGTTGGATTAGTGCGGAAGGGTGGGGGGGCTTTGGTACGTACAGCTTTAGTACAGATGATGCCGACATAGTCTTCATGTGCTTGTTGCGTGTTTAGGGCAACGTCTTTGAAAGGGATGTGTGAGTCATTGTTCAGTAAGAGGTCAGAGCTTGAGAGAGAGAGAGAGAGAGAAGGGGCCGAAGTAAAATAACAACACACTTACGTTGACCGATCAAAAAACGAATGCCAATTCGTGACATATAGAAGCGATCCAGCCAGGCTTGGATATCATGGCCGATATGTCGGGCATTCTGGCGTCGCTTCCATTCAAGTACACCCTGAGCGACGGTGGTTACCGTAGGATCATGGCGGCTCTTGATGTGTTCGAGTAGTTTGGTGAAACGTTTGTTGTAGTCTTGTACCTCGGGTGGCCAGTCTACGCGGTCTGTACTCGCGTAGTACCTGTTTCCCAAAGCCAAAAAAGGGGGGTTCATGGGTTGTATAGAGACGCGAAGTTTTAGTGGGAGGGGGTTACCTTCGTTCCATTGGCACTCTTAATCTCAGCTTGTTAAACCCGTTTCCGTTTCCATTCGCGGACCCRCTTCCATCGAGCCCCCGAGAAGTGTTGTAGTCGTCGTGCAAGGGATCAAACGATGGATTCGGTTTTGACTCGGGTAGTGCTACCTCGTCGGACCGGGGAACCATGAGGGCTTGACGGATGGCTGGCGAGAGCTGAATAGAGGGGAAGGTGATGAGTTCCTGCAGTTCCCCCCATATCATGTGCCGTTAGCGTGGTCTCTATAGCATCAGGGTAGGGCATGAGCTRGACACACCTCGAAGGACTGAGCGTACCAGTTCTTGACCCTTTTAATGGACGGCATCGCACTGAGATTGTATGGGAGCTCGTCAAGCTCTTTGACACGATGAGCCAAACGAACAGGGAGCTCCTCTGAGGTTGTTTGTCACAGTGTAAGCTGGCTGGGGGATGCCATGTGAATTAAGAGGGGGGGGTTAACGCCGCACCTGCTAGGAACTGGCTTGCTTTGAGCAGAGTGCCTTGACTCGGGTTCTGACCAAAGAGGACCATTTGCTGCAGCGACACTGCGGGGGAGTATGAATAGGAGTGTCAGCGACGGGCATGGCGCATGCAAACGGGAGGGGGTGGGGAGTGGATGCGGACCTCCTGTCTGTGGAAAGGAGGCAAAGTGGTGGATCTTGTCCCAGAGTGCAGGTGAGATGCGAAAGCCTGCGGACATAGTGTTGTAGGTGTAAGGAATACTTCTGCCGGTGTTGTTATCTTGGAGAGTTATTATGGAGAATAAATTCCTCACCTCTGCATCAGGCCGACGAGTTCAGCAACCCATCGAGTCCGTTCCCAAACCTCTGCCTCCCGATAAATCACATGTGACCGGTTATCACTGCTCCCACACATCACGTGATGCCCAATGAAATACCCCCTATGAAATAATCTCCTCCGTGTATTGGGTACTCAAATCCGTCCGGTCGGCCTCTTTGGGTCAATGTCATTACAATTTGTCCAGTTTTTTGACATCCAGCCTCGAAAAGGTCYGCCTGGCTGCTGCTACATTATGCTGCATGCTGATGGCATATGGTATGGCATCTGGTCTCACAGCCCCACCTGACCTCAGCTGTGGTCTTCGTATCCAGCCTGACAGCCGGAAACTCGAAATTTGTCCGGCCCCTGACATAGGACCTTTATATGGATACTAGAATGGTGGCGCTGCCGCCAGACACCTTGCCATGGGTCTGTAGAGGGTTTCACACAGAGGTGCCCTGAGTACTTGAGCAGAGATTAATGATCATGAGGGTTTCTGCATTTCCACTCCAGTCCCTGTCAGCAAACCAATGTACTATCTGTTGGAATTACGAGCGCTACTTATGGTTAGTCTATCTGTGTCCAGTTGTTGATCCATGTCCAGTTGCCTATGTACAGTGGCTCAAAAAACTGTCCCAATGTTTTGGCATTTTGGACAAATGTATACATATAAATTCAGATATATTATATAATATTACTTAAATATTTGTGGGTATACATTAGGGTTATCTGCTCCATGTAGTACTTGCATCACGTGATTTGATGTATAGCTAAATTAACAATGATTATTTCAATCTTTATACTCATTGGGACAGTTTTTTGACCCTCTATCACTTGTGCTGTAACAAGCCAATTTAATGCTAAATAAATACAAATAAAATTGTGGGAGTAAACTAGAACGTCATGTGACCATGTTCACATGTTGAAAGATTTTTTTACTATCTTTCTTCTTACTACAATATCATGAAACCTACTTCTTCTACCCAGCACTCTCAAGTTATATTTCTTCTCCAAAATGGATATTCTGTGCATCAAATAGAGTCCAAAACTGGTTTAGGGAGGTCTAATATTGGCTGGATTAGTAAGGCAGTGAAGGGAGACAAGGAAAACAACAAAGAAGGATGACCTTCCAAATTCTCATCCAGAGACAAAAAATTGATAATTCATAAAATCACCACTGGAACACTGGACAATGCTGTCCAAGCTGCCCAATTCATCAACTCTACCCTATCTTCCCCTGAGGACCATCAAAACATCAGAAATATACTCAGAACAAACCATATTTGCTCTATTATCAAAACCACATGTCCTCTCATCAAGTAACCACACTGAAATAACCACCTTAGATTTACATATCAGTACTAAAGGTGGAYAGTGGAGGGTTGGAAATGGGTATTATGATCAGAGAARACAAAATCAACAGGATTCAGTCAGATGGAGGGGTGTACACTTGGAAGGAAAGAGTGGAAGAGATGTCAGATAGAATYACTACTTCTACTCTCAAGCATGAGGGAGGTGATATCCTCATGATATAGAGTGTAGTTGRGTGGGGTGTGGTAGGGAAGCTAGCTGAGRTGCTAGAGATTATAGTTGCAGTGCATTCTTGTGAGATTTTGGACAGCAGAGTGGTGGAAAGCTTTGAAACCCTGCAGCTGGAGGAGGGGAGAGAATACTTCAACATAATAATGATCCCAAAAACACATCCAGATGGGCTTACAAGTGGTTTGATAAAAGCAATATGCAAGTTTTACCTTGTCCAGCATAATCTTCTGACCTCAACCCCATTGGACACCTTTGGGTACATTTAAAAGACTAGCTCAAGGTATATGACAAACCAGCCAAGGGAGTAAATAAATTGTGGGACAGTTTAGTGATTGAGTGGAATGGATTTTTTGCAGAATGGTGTCAAAAACTCATACAAAGTATATCCAGGAGGCTTAGAGCAGTTATCAAGTACAAGGGTGGCCATACAAGGTATTCATTGGATAAATGATAGAGGGTCAAAAAACTGTCCCAATGAGTATAAATATTAGAATAATCATTATTAATTTAGTCATACATATAATCACGTGATTTAAATACCAAATGGGGTATAGGACCCTATGGTATACTCACAAATATTTGGGCAATATTAAGTAATATATCCAATTTTATATTTACATATTTGTCCAAATTGTCAAAACATTGGGACAGTTTTTTGAGCCACTGTAGTGTCCATGTTCCCCCCCTCAGTATTTAAGTAGCTACAAATTACATGATGACCTCAGTGCATTTGCAAGGGTCCACTTCTTTTTCTGTGCAAGTGTATCATTTTCCTCAACACTATCTATCCCATATGTCCAAAATAAAAATATGACTCTTAATGTCATGAGTACCCGAGAAATCTGGTTTTCTACTCCAAGGTCCCAAACCATTTACAACGGTCTCAACAATGTGGATTTATCTACAACAAAGATGATATTTATTACCTAGAGGACATTAGAGATATGTTACACTGAAGTTGTCAGTTATGACTTCTGGTCTGCCATTTGGGCTCTGNTTCCTTTCCCTTTACATCAACAATCTGTTTTTCAACCTCCTCGACAGACCTGTCATCACTCTTCTCATCATTGATGCTAGAAACTTGATCTTTTACAATTAACCAAAAATTTATATTAGAAACAAAATAAAACAATTCACCTTTTTCATCTGTTTCAGAACTGGAGACACAATCAGACCATTTTCATTTTGATGTAAAAAATCAGAGGAAAGGGGATGGTATGGTTTGACCAGGTTGTGCTCATATGCCAAAGCTTTGATTCATCAAGCTGTCTAAAGCACTACAATCTGTTTTATAGTGCCTGTAAACAAGTCAAATGCACTTGTGCCTCTCATGTGCAACATATAATGAGAGATTCCAAATGTGACCTCAACCAGTGCTTCAGCTAACACTGATGAAAGGAGCTCAACTGGAATTGGCTTTTCTTTTTCATCGAAGGTAGGAAGTGACATGGCCTGAAAGCAATTTGCAATTGACAATAATTCTGCTTTATATTGGCCTGCAGGCCAATAATCAGTGATATCATCATTTCCTGGGGTCCATCATCAGTTGGGTCCATAATATGGCATCACTCTTACCTAACTGCTCTTTAGGAGCAAAAATATTGGCCAATAATTGAAGGTTGCATTGCCCATCAGCCATCTCCAAAAGATGCTGTTGATCCCTTGTCCCTGAAATCTTCTGAGTGACTGCATCAAGATGTCCCATAGCTTGAGGCCAACCATTGGAAAACATGGAGTAGCCTTCTGGCCCCATTAATATAAATTGGAATTTTGCCTTGCTGAACTTGCTGAATTTCAGTTGATAGTTACCTATGACTGATGTTAAGCATATCTCTCAGTGATTTAATTTGACTAACCTGTTGGTCCCATAAAAAACCTGTTAGAATCAATAATGCCCACCACCGTTGCAGTGGCTAACACAGGAGAATCCTCCACATTCCCTTCAGATGAAGCTTCTACAAGAACATCCGCATTTTTGTCCTTTTTCCAGGACACCATATCAAGCCATGTAGGATGTGATGTGTAATTGGGTAAATGAGCCAGTCTTTTGTGGGTGACTTCCAAGTCTATGGTGGGTTGCAATTATGAGACCAACTACACCCAAGCATTATAAAAACCAGGCAAGCAAGCCAATGTGATTACAACACCTCTTTTTCTGGGCTAAAAAATTTTTGGCAGGGATGTTGCATGTGATCACAACACCTCTTTTGCTGGGCCAAAAATCTTTTTGGCTGAAACATAGTGGATTGTGTACATACATTTTATATGATCTATGTAGCAACAAATCAGCATGTCACATATAGCCATTGTTGGATGTGGTGCCTCAATAATTATAGTCCAGTAAATGACACCTACAAAATGCAACTATTTAGGACTGTCACCTGTTTTTGACAATGGAGTGCTACATGGTAGGTAGATGTCTGACCATCCCTCTTTTTTTTGTGTCCTATAGTTGACCGGCAATTTGTTCAATACTGTTCAGCAATCAAATCTTGTATCAGAGCTATGTAACTTGCATTAAATAGGATCCATGGGTTTCATCTGTTGGGATCTTGATAGCAGTGCTTTACAAGTGGTTAATGGCCTTTTAAGATATTAATTTTTTGTAGGGGCTTACCTTTGAATTTTCTTTCAGTGATTATAGCTTGGCATCATAACCTTTGATCCTCAATTTGCAAATATTTTTTTGGAGGTGTTTGTAGGATGTTGGCATCAAATGGACAGAGGATTCAAATGGTATTATAACTGCCACTTCGTCCAAGGGCAATATAAACATTGTGAGTGGTCAGACAAGGTCCACAATCTGGTTTTGCAAGATTGACAATGACAGGTGCTAATGTTTGTCCCTGTAATTTATAGTCTGTAAAAGCACATGCTGGAGCAATCCCAACTTGATGACAAATAACTCATTTTCAATCTCCAATGTGGTCAATAAAATAGAAAGAAGCAGTGTTTGGAGTGATAGGAATTAGGCCGGGACCTAAGGGGGGGGAAATGAAGGGAGGAAGGAATATCAGGTTTGAAGATAATGATGGTAGGAGGGTAGTGGAGGTATGTATGATTGGTATCATTATCCATAATGTTTGGTTCTCATGGATCCAGTATGAGGTCTTTGACCATACCTCTAGTGCCATTTGCTATGTCAGCTTCAGTCACAATATTCAATAACACCATGGCTCTCATGCTGATTGTGATGTTGACAATGGACATGAGTTTGATGTTGGGTTTTGTCTCTTCAATTATTAACCAATCTTCAGAGCAAATCTGATGTCTTCCTATGCAATCTTCTGCAGGAAAAACATAGAACTTATGGTGGTTGTGTTGGCAGTGCCTTTGGAGTGCTTCATCATTCCAACAATCTACTAAGCATCATCTTGGGATTATTAAAAACATTCATTCCAAGGTGACAATTCAAAATCTGGCATAGTGCATTTTGCATCTGTTAGTAGAATGTTTTGAATGAGATGTTTGTCAGATGTGGTGCAAAGTCTGACCCAAACCCTCCTTAAGAGGTCAGGCCATTCATCATCTTGAACAAGTATTTGTTCCTCCAAAAAATTATTTGCTTGAACTGCAAAAACAAGGCACATCCCAAGTTGCTCTGAGTATTTGATCCTTCCCAGTATAGCACAGAATTGGATTTAGCTACTGAAAGGAATTGATAGAAATCACCAAACAGAATGATATTAAGGCCATCCCTTTTTGGACAGCTACCACCACCACCGTTTCTTCGAAGCGGATTTCCTGGTCTCTAGCAGTCTGNCCACGGAGGGTGGCCTTACTGCCCTGGGGTGGGCAGAAAGTGTACCAAGACCATTCGGAGCGGAGAACCACCTCATAGAGGGGGCCCACCACGGCAGAGACCTCACTAGCCAGCTTGCCAGTGGGGGGTTCGAATTCGATGATGCGGGTCAAGCGATCTGCAACAGCGAAGAGGTCGGTGATGCACCGGCCAGCCTGTGCCACCAGGTCACCAGGGGGAATCCCAGGACTGGAGGGGGGGCAGGGGCCGGCGGGCAAAGAAGGTGGGAGGGCAGCGATAGCCTCAGGGGACCAGACGGCGGTCAGGTCGTAGGAGACGCCGTGGAGCGCGGAGAGTGCGCGGTTCTGGTCATCAGAGATGCGAGCCCTCTTGAGGATGAGGGACGCGACAGCAGCGTCGACGGAGTCAACAGGGGGGGAGGGGGTGGGGGCACGTGTATCGCCGAACGGCTTACCGGGCGAGCAGTCAGACACGGTTCGGGCGGCAGGTTTCTTGGGCATGGGACAGAGGTTTGGAGTGAATCAGAACGCTTCTATTCACAATGTACCAGCCAGAGAGCGACTCTGAAGAATCACTGGTGGTGGTAAGAGGACAAGAAGGGATGACCAAAATGACTTCAAACTACTATAAGGGAAATGAGTAGTAAAACAATAAGGGAAGAATAAGCGGAGTGATTGTGGGTGTTATAAAAGATGAACTACTCTATCATCAGAAGGTGAATGACATGAGATAAACCTCGGATAAAAGAAGGAGATCTCGGGAATGTTGTGGAATAGTACAGAACAACTATTTAAAGAATAGATGAGACCCACAAAGCTTAACTAATAATAAAGAAGGAAGTGAAATGATAATAATAGCCCGTGAAAAGGAAGTGTCCTAGACTAGCCTTGTATGTATCCGGTGACTCCGGATTAGGATCCTGACAGTCCCCTGACAGTGCCCTGAGTACTTGAGCAGAGATTAACGATTGTGAGGGTTTCTGTGTTTCCACTCCGGTCCCCATCAGCAACCCAATGTACTATCTGTTGGAATTATGAGCACTACTTATGGTTAGTCTATCTGTGTCCAGTTGTTGATCCATGTCCAGTTGCCTATGTAGTGTCCGTGTCCCCCCCCTCAGTATTTAAGTAGCTACAAATTACATGATGACCTCAGCACGTTTGCGAGGGTCCACTTCTCTTTCTGTGCGAGTGTATCATTTTCCTCAACACTATCTATCCCATATGTCCAAAATAAAAATATGACTCTTTATGTCATGAGTACCTGAGAAATCTGGTTTTCTACTCCAAGGTCCCAAACCATTTACAATGGTCTCAACAATGTGGATTTATCTACAACAAAGATGATATTTATTACCTAGAGGACATTAGAGATATGTTACACTGAAGTTGTCAGTTATGACTTCTGGTCTGCCATTTGGGCTCTGTATCAGGGCACCTGAGAGTGGACTGCGTCGCAACAGCCAACTAGGCAGGGGGGGACCTAAGTAACATTGACAACATAAAGACTACCTACATACCTAGGCTGGGGGGGACCTAAGAGAATTGAGTGAGGTCCCCCTGAGCCCCTGTACACTACTTATACTACTGCTAAGCTAAGAGACCATGTTCGTGACTAAAGCAGACTAGTGTAATAGACTCAGGGAAGGCAGGAGGTGTCATGGTAGGGTTGGGTCAGGGATGGGAGTCAGGGGAGGTTGTCGGGATGACAAAAGTACAAGTCCAGAGTAAGAAGGTGTATTCAATGGAGGAGGGAGAGTCAGAGGAGTTGAAGGGGGGGTGCCAAGGTTGTGGGAAAGTACACTGAGGTTGTGGGAACAGATGCCGAAGGAGTGAGAATAAACTCCAGAGGTGTGGGACAGGATTCCGGAGCAGTAAGGGAATGCTGAAGTGAGGGGTGGGTACTGGGAAAAGGCTGAAGGCCAATGTCCGGTGTTTTGGCCAACATTTTGCTGGTACTGGTGGGTGCTTAATCAGCATTCTCTCAGTGTTCTCTTGGGGAGGTAAGGGGAGTCTTGGAGTTTCCCTTACACTCTGGCTATTCCTTTCCCTTTACATCAACAATCTGTTTTTCGACCTCCTTGACAGACCCATCCCTGCTCTTCTCATCATTGATGCTAGAAACTTGATCTTTTACAATTAACCAAAAATTTATATTAGAAACAAAATAAAACAATTCACCTTTTTCATCTGTTTCAGAACTGGAGGCACAATCAGACCATTTTCATTTTGATGTAAAAAATCAGAGGGAAGGGGATGGTATGGTTTGACCAGGTTGTGCTCATATGCCGAAGCTTTGATTCATTGAGCTGTCTGAAGCACTACAATCTGTTTAATAGTGCCTGTACACAAGTCAAATGTACTTGTGCCTCTCATGTGCAACATATAATGAGAGATTCCAAATGTGACCTCAACCAGTGCTCCAGCTAACACTGATGAAAGGAGCTTGACTGGAATTGGCTTTTCTTTTTCATCAAAGGTGGGAAGTGGCATGGCTTGAAAGCAATTTGCAATTGACAATAATTCTGCTTTATATTGGCCTGCAGGCCAATGATCAGTGACATCATCATTTCCTGGGGTCCATCATCAGTTGGGTCCATAATACAGCATCACTCTTATCTATTTTTTTTTTTTTTTTTGAATCAACATCTATTAAGGGACACAGTGCACGATAGCAGTCCACGGTAGCATAGTACATGGGGCTAACTACACTACTACTACACCAATGAACAACTGAATGGTCGGTCCGACACTTAGGCCCCCGGAGGGGGCCTCTCTTCGGAAGCGAGCAGGACATGGCTATGACGACTGTTTAAATAAAGGTAGTTAGGCCCCAAGAGCAGGCCAGAAAACATCCCTTCTTGTCCTCTTACCACCACCAGTGATTCTTTGGAGTCACTCTCTGGCTGGTATACTGCGAATAGAAGCGTTCTGATTCCTTCTGAACCTCTGTCCCATGCCCAAGAAACCCACTGCCCAAACCGCGTCTGACCGCTCGCCCGGTAAGCTGCTCAATGCTACACGTGCCCCCACCCCCTCCCCCCCCGCCGACTCTGTCGATGCTGCTGTTGCCGCCCTCACCCTCAAGAGGGCTCGCCTCTCTGACAACCAAAACTGGGCCCTCTCTGTGCTCCACGGTGTCCCCTATGACCCGACAACCTGCTGGTCCCCTGAGGCTATTGCAGCCCTCCCTTCTTCACCCGCCGACCCCTGCCCCCCCTCCAGTCCTGGGTTTTCCCCTGGTAACCTGGCGGCACAGGCCGGACGGTGCATCACTGACCTCTTCACTGTGGCGGATTGCTTGACCCGCATCATCGAGTTCGAACCCCCCTCCGGCACCCTGGCTAGTGAGGTCTCTGCTGCGGTGGGTCCCCTCTACGAGGCGATCCTCCACTCTGGCTGGTCTCGGTATTCTTTCTGCCCACCCCAGGGCAGCAAGGCCACCCTCTGCGGGCACTTCCTTGGCTTGGCCAGGGAGTTTGCTGCCCCTGTCCTCCCCCATGTGGATGCCACATGCCCATTCCGCGGAACCACTGAGGTAAGCGGTCCCCCCCTCCCCACTCCTGTTCCGGCCCCTGCCCCCCTGGCCCC
>JAECYV010000063.1:44252-76958 GCA_023014305.1 Lepiota subincarnata
TCCTCTTATAGATCTGTCTCGAAATTACCCTCGGGGGGTGACCTTGACAAGCAAGGTGATGCACTGTGATATTCTATATCGAAGTGGGACAATGGGGCCTAGCTAGTACAGTGTCCGATTTCGAACGTCACMCGCCAGCCCCACCATGATCAATCCCACAGGAGCCCAGACAGTAATTCATGACATCATACCCTCCACCGCTTGCCAGACAGAGCATAAAATACTTACCCCCCGGGTCACCCATGGCCAACAATGCAAGCAGCAGCAAACGCAGCACAAAGTGTACGCACCCTCCCCCCCTCCCCCAGGTGAATATTATCCCTAATTGATCCCAATATAGTATCTTGGTCCTGTCAAAACAACTGTCCAGCCCGAGTATGCGCACCGCGCGGGGGGTCAGACCATGCGTGCACTCGCGTGGTTTGGAAAGGAAGATGTGCGCATGGTCGATGCCCCAATTCCCGATATTACAGAGCCAGAGGACGTGATTGTGAAGGTTACTGGGACAACGATATGTGGTTCAGATCTACATTTGTGAGCCTCAGTTCTTGTTTTCAAGCGATGACGCCTGCCATAATGAGCCGATAGGTATCACGGAGAGATTATGACGCTACAAACTGGTGATATCCTCGGACATGAAGTGAGTAAGCATTTGGGGACGGAATGGGTATTGACGGATCGTGGACGCAGTTCATGGGTGTTGTGGATAAGGTGGGACCTCAGGTGACGAACTTAAGGCCCGGCCAACGAGTGGTCGCGTCATTCCAAATTGCTTGTGGCAACTGCCGGTACTGCAAAGAAAAACTCAGTTCATTTTGCGATACCACTAACAATTCTTCGTATGTGAAATTCACCAAATGAGACGTGTGGTCACTGGCTGAACAAGAGCAGTCTGCAACAAAAGCTTTACGGACAACGCGATGCCGGATTCTTCGGGTACTCTCATTTCACGGGAGGGTTCCCTGGTGGTCAGGCCGAATACGTCCGAGTGCCGAAGGGCAATATCAATTTGCTGCCAATTCCCGATGGTGTTCCTGACGAAAAGGCACTTTATTTGTCCGATATCCTGCCGACGAGTTATCACACTGTGGTYGATACCGGCGTTTCACCAGGTGACACCGTCGGAATCTGGGTGAGACTTGGTATCGCAAATTTTGTCAGGTGGGGTATTGATCTCATCTGCAGGGTCTCGGTCCGATTGGCATTTACGCTGCAAAGTGGGCCAAGTTGAAAGGAGCCTCTCGCGTTATTGGGATCGACACCGTTCCTGAACGACTCGCCTTTGCAAGGGATAAGGTAGGGGCAGAGACAATCAACTTCTCGGAGCACAAAGATGTCCCAAAGCGGATTTACGAATTAGTTCCCGGAGGCTTAGATGTGGCACTTGATTGTGGTACGCCGTCATGTTACGCTGTGGGCGTTGTTTTGCTGAAAAAAACTGTTCCCACAAATGTTTAGCCACCTTCCACGAACCCAAATCATGGACGCACAAGATTCAGAAGACGTTGATGATGGAGACGGACGTTCCAGAGACCCTAAACGAGATGCTTGTCTCTGTTCGCAAGATGGGTCGATGTGGGATGATCGCTGCGTACGCTGGTTTTGCAAATGGAGTGAATTTGGGTGCTTTGATGGAGAAGGGTATCAGGTGAGCTGGTTGGCATTTCGAATAAAACGTATCTGACCTGTGGTAGGCTCATTGGCAACGGACAAGCACCCGTGCACAAGTATTGGGAAGAGATCTTGAATGACTACATATTAACAGGCAAATTTGACCCGACTATGTTCGTTCTATGCCTTAGACAGCTCCCAGGTATCTGATCAACCATAGGATTATAACACATCGTGCACCGCTGGAGGATATGGTCAAGTTGTATCGTGCGTTCGATAACCGACAATTTGGCGTTGAAAAGGTATTTGTAGAGACGCAGTTCTCATCCCCTCCAGCTCCTGGGTGTCCGAAGACGACGAGAGTAGACGATTGGGGTTCGGTCAACTGAATGTAATACTGTTGTCTTTGTTGTTGTAATATAATCGTTATCGTGAATGTGTACACTAGAGGGACGGTGAAATTATCTTTGCTACGACTTAACCCAGAAACCAGGGACGTGCTTAGGCATGATTTCAAACAGCAACGCAATCTATTGAGGGCCACGTAAGCTTCCGACGTCTGCTCTGGCAACTCAAAATTTCGATACGGATAGCTTAGATCCACTTGGAAAAACCTTGCCACCGACGACCTTCAGTGCCAGTCACAAGCTCCGAGATAAAGTCCATGCAGACACCAGCGCTAACCGTCGATCCTGCGCGACTGAAACTCAACACGTATTCCGTCGCTCCAATACTTCGGCCAGTGTAAACAAGTACGGGGGAGGCGAAACCCTGCGAACGTAGGAATCGTAATGTCCATTGACCTGCAGTCATGTTCATGAATTCCCCTTTCCGGTCGTCTTTTTCCAAGCGAGCGTTATCGGTAATAAAACGGAGCTTTTTCAGACTTTCCAATTGCTTAAGGTGAGCTATTGAAAGGGGAACGAGTGAGTGGTTGAACGAGCGGGGTGAGATGGAAAAAAGAAATCACCATCATTCGCTTCTATCCACACCCTTGCAACTGCGGTCGACGGGAGCTGCACGACGGAGGCACCAAGTTGTTTCGCGTACATGACCTCTCCCATGTTGTTCCGCGGATTATCATCTATCCAGACGAGCAATGGAGGCTGATTGACGTCCGGCGTTGCAGTAGCGCTCGAACGGCGATTATCCCGGGCTGTGATGGAGGTTTGGATAGCTGCATCTGTGGTGAAGGGAATGGAACGAACCAGTGATGGCATCCTTCAGATGCTTTACTGCTTCCTTGATTGTTCTGTCTCCCGTGAATTTGGCTAGGCTTTTTGGGGTTGTGACGCCGATATCTTTCGGGTCAATAGCACGAATGAGGGCGCTTCCAAAGTTCTCGTCGATATCCTGTTGAATCCATTGACCGATCGCGGCTGGGATGCCAGAATCGAAGACGAAGATGTCCTTTGAGGATAGCGATTGGCATAGAACCARAGGAAGCGGAGTCACYCACCTGACTAAACTTGTGCTTCCAAAACTCTTGGACATCGGGGTTTGTCACACCTTCCAGATAGTCTTCYGGACTCTCGACAGCCTTCGCATCTTCTCCAGGTGCCTCGACATCTGTATTCAATTCTGGCATGGCGGATACTTGGAGAGCTAGTATAAGCAATGTGATTCGCTCCTTTAACCTTGCTTGGTCGTCCTTCAGAAACTCGATGACTTTTCCAGGGGCAAGGAACCCGAGCACGGAGATSAAACTTGAGGTTTTGGCCTGCCATAGCGCGAGATGCTCCTTGGTTGATGAGAGCACTTCAGCGATGTCCAGTAAGATTGAGATGATGTTCTTGTCGAGCTTCTTTTTTTCGGTATCTTGTCCGAATGGCTGGAGGATCTCGCAGAGGGTTTGCATTACTTTTGTCAGATCGGCGATGATGGCTTGTTTGCGGTCTGTGTCTTTGAGCCATGAATGCACGGCGTTGGCAGTGGCGAGGACAGTTGTGAGGATGGCGATGGGTTCGACGGGCATAGAGTATGTGAGGAATGTGAGGACTGAGATGGAGTCGCGACGGAGGAGTGACTGCGGRTTAATGTAGCTGAATGGATAGCCTRTGAATCAGAAGGAGTGTGAGAATCAGTGCGGTGTGACATACCTCATTGGCGAGGAAATAGTTTGCAAAGACTCAAATGTGCTGTTGGTAGTGACTGCGGTGGATTATGAGTCGATGTGTTTTTCCGGAAGATGCCTGGAATGCGGGGCCTGGAAACATTGAYGGCATTGCCTTGACGCTGATCACCTGGGAAGGATCAGCTCTCGAAATAATTGCAGGGATCAGTATCTGTCATGACTTGGTTAAAAGTGCTATGGAAGAACACACGTGGTACCTTGATAAGGAAAAGACTTGAGCGCGGTGATTGCCATAAGTACAACGTATGAGGGACGAACAATCAGAATTCAACACTGCCTCTTGATTCCCYTCCCCTTCAACTTTGTGCTCCAGGTAAGTCGGACTCATGAGGTGTTTGCGACATTGAGCGTGACGTTCCGGCCAGTTTTGAACAGACAGCATGGGCACGCCAGCGCCAAGATTCAGTGATTGGAGTAACTTGGAGAGCTTCTCTCGTTTCAGCACCCAGGACACATCCATGAGGTCGTTTTTTAATGGGGCAGACGTATCGAAACGGATGACTCGTATTCGAGATGCGATTACGTGGATCCGAACACACTGGGAGGATTACGATACATTCATGAGGGAGCTGAAGCAATCTTTCGTGGAAAACTGTTCTACAACGGCGCAGAAGGCAAATATGGGTGAAAGATTCACATTGTTAGAATCGAAGGGTCAAAGGGAATGGGTAGATCGAGCCGAGGGCGGCGGTGACGTTGGGGAGGACTTTGGATTCTTGAAGTTATACACGTCMGAAGAAGGGTATGATAGCATTTTTTCTGTCCTGAATGGAGCATTCAGGACCGACTCGCTGGTGGACGAAGAGCTAAGGCTTCGAGCGGCGGTATTTTTGGTGGAGCTGCTGACGATCGAGTTGTTCAACTACACTTATCTGCCGGCGACTAGGGCAAATATGGGTTACACGGGGATAGTTTACCGTGGGATGTCGCTCTCGCAGGCGAATTTGGATGATTTCATCAATCTGATGGCGAAACCAGTGGAAGAGAGGTACTGGAGTGTGCCCTTGGCATTCATGTCCTGCACGATGGAAAGACGGATGGCAGTTGATTTYGCGGAGCGGGTCACGTCACAAAATCCAGACCCGACATGCACTCCGGTTCTGCTGCGAGTTCACGTAGTAGGTCTCGGCGACGATGCACTGGCGAGATACTCGTCGCGGTTCCCATCAAGTGTCGTGACGCCGATCTGCGCGGTGGACATCAGCAACCTATCCGAGTTCCCGGAAGAACGGGAAGTGGTGCTGCGGGGTCCATTCTTCCAGTTGGTCGGGGTGTCTGGGGAGGAGACAGAATCGGGAAAGACGCTGCACGTGTTGGATGTGTTGGTGTTCAACACGAACCGGGACCATCCGTCCACGATGGAAATGGAGGCGGAAGAGGGCGACAGGGCCCGTGCGTTGCTCATGTGCTTGATAGAAAGGGCGCGCGTGGAAAAGTGTATTGAGCTCGGGAGCCAGCTGGGCATGGCGGAGGAGGACCTGGCATCGTATCACCAGATTCTTGACAGATCCCGTATGAAATTAGCGCAGATCTGATTCGAGATTGTTTGCATCTGTGTGTCAGCAGCGTGGACCGAGTGTGTGTTCTGTGCCTAAATGTTATGTTTCGCCCTGCACTTGGCTCGACATGGACGCTGCCCAGCTCGCCCGCTGGACCCGTTTTGCAGCAAAAGGTGGCATCGGAAAATGCACCGCAACATGCGACTGTGTCGCGCAGAGCTCGGAAGAGCTGATGTTTCTCAAGGTACGTCTATCTTGTCACTTTTCAGTTGCGCAGACACCTCAACTTCAATACCCTTCATAACAGGACGATGAAATTATCGTGTTAATGCACATACCAGACTCGGATGATCTCTACCTTGTAACCCTTCTCTTCCCGTCTCTTGAAGCACGTCCTGACTCGCTTGCACAGGGCTCTTGTGAAGATGTCATTGGTCGTTTCCGCGGCAAGCATGTTCGCTTCCATGGCAAACTCAAGCGGCCAGTCATGACCAAACGATCCTCCGTTTCCACTGCAAAGTCTCCCAGCCCGCACATTGGCCAACAGACTCCCTCTCCNTGGGGTATTGATCTCATCTGCAGGGTCTCGGTCCGATTGGCATTTACGCTGCAAAGTGGGCCAAGTTGAAAGGAGCCTCTCGCGTTATTGGGATCATGGCAAACTCAAGCGGCCAGTCATGACCAAACGATCCTCCGTTTCCACTGCAAAGTCTCCCAGCCCGCACATTGGCCAACAGACTCCCTCTCCATCCCGTTCCAATTCACTGAATCGCAAGGATCTCAGTCGTTCCGTCTCGCTCACTCACTCGTCCGTCCAGCCTGTGACCAGCCATGTGTCCTCGTTACCCTCTACCGACGACGAAGGTCTCAACCCCCCCTCTATATCCCTCTCGGCCTCCTCTACCCCATCCGAGTTTATGGTCGCGACCCCCCCTCGAGCGCTCGACAGGACTCCACGGAGGTCTCGCGGCTCGGATTCTGGTCGTTCTATCAACAACTCACCACGCCTATCCTCTCCACCCCAAATTTTACCCCACCCTCTTGTGAAYAGTCCACCCGCATCACCGCACGTCGTCCCCCCCCTTCACATTATCAAAAAGTCTCCCACGTCTCCCTCTTTCCATCAATCAMCTTTCGCTGCYGCCCAGGAACAATATTCAGATGCTCGCCCTCCTACTCCCTCGGCTATACCCGACACCTCCACTTCCTCAATTGTAGATCCCGATTCAGATGGAGAGGTGGGCATTGGCTTATCTCTGCTTCAGGATCTTGCCCATGAAACGGACTCGGACGACGATTCCATCACCGAGCGCACCAGTGTCCAACATGATGATGCCAGCACAGTTGAAGGCTTATTGTATGATGAACCCATTAACGAGCAACATTCCCCATCCAGCCAGCCGAACCACCACCCTACTACACCCTACCTTAATGTCGACCAGGATCCCACGACCCCACAGGAACGCCATCAAGAGAAACTTTCCTTTCCACTTCGTTCCCCATCACCAGGCTCACCGACATCATCAACCGCTCTCTCACCCCCCGCACATCAAACTCAATTTTCGCCTTCTTCTCGGAGACCATCGCTAGCATCTTCTAGTTCTTGGGAAGGTGCTGGTGATATTTAYGACGACTATCGATACTCACGGGCCTCGATGGCTAGCGCGTATACGAGCCGCGCGGGAAGGTTGTCCATGAGCTCCAGAGTGTCGGCGGGTTCAAGTAAAACATCGGCAGCCTCACCTCGTGATGCCTGGGATAGCCACGTCCATGAACCGCCGCCGCCAGTACCCGTTTCTACGCCCAGCATTGATTCTGTGATGACTTCTACTATGGGAGACACATCAGCTAGGCCCGCCGCTGATGCTGCCAGGCAAAGTGCAGAGTCWGGGAAGAACATCGAGATGAGRGAGAGCATCTCCCAGAAATCGGTCGAAGCGAGGAATACCCCGCGTGATTCTGACTCTCGTCGATCTAGACAGGAGCTTCATTTTCCCCAGCCGCCTACCAATGTCAATATTCAACCGGGCCTTCTGGATCTCCTTGCCCGAGAGTCCCTGCGTCTTTCATCTGAGGCCTCCCGCACACGCGCTCCCGCCGACTTTAGGCTGTCAGTCGACTCTGACGCGTCGATCTATAGCCATTTATCCGTGAATGAGCAGGAGCATACAAGCAACGTCGAGCCCCGGCCTCCGTCGCCCGATCGAAATAATTCCCGACCGGCGCCAGGCCTGTTACGTCCTGCACCGCTTGACCTCTCCCAGGAACGTTCACCTCTTTTACATGCAACMTGGGCAACTCCRCTCACGTCGCCGGCTGATTCTGCCTTTGGGTCTGCGACCATCGGTTCTCCCGTCACCTCATTGTATCCTCCMGGTCCTCTAACATCGTTGGCGGGTGGRATCGCTTCTGCGCTGAGGCAGAAGGTAGAAATAGACCGTAAGCTGGGCGATGAGAAGTTGGAGGGYGTGGATGAAAATGRTCAGGATGCGGAAGCTGARAGGGATATTGTCGTTGAAGATGAAGAGGATATTCCATCCGGKGTGATGCARGAGTCRACATTCGACRCCGACTATTCGAGGAGCACCATCGTCGATACCTCCAAAGACACGATCGTTCTACCRGAATCTATTCAGGCSGCAGCGAAGGGTACGATTCGATCGGTGAGGACGCCATCACCAACGATACAATCCCTGGAGCCACCAAAGACGCCGATCGACCTCGAACCTCCACCCAGTCCAATGGTTCCCTCTCAACCTCCTAYGACACATAYGTTAGCCCTCCCAGMCACCTCACAACCAAGCGCTCTATCAGCGCAACCACTTGATCCAATGCATCCTACACTTGCTGACTTGCGTCAAGGCGGAGGTGCTCTAATCCCGGGGACCAGTAAGCGCCAGTCATTGTTCCTCCCTCATCCCAATGCACCCAAAGCTCCGATGATGGGTACTGGGCCGATGTTTATTATCTCTCGACAACTCGTTCAGCCTCCAGTGAGTGGATTACCCAGATCAAATGTGTTGGACGTGATACATATGGCTCTCAACTCACCTCCGCCCGCCGTGATGCGTCCAAGGATGATGGTTAGAGGACCAACGATCTACGGCCGAACTGAGGCTGATTTGAGCTCGGCGATTGGGCCGATACCAATTGTTTTTTCTATTGAGCCGCCAGGTCAACCAGCTCCACCTCATGGTGTGTCCTCGATACCGAGCTTGTCGCCAGGACCGGCTGCCTTAGGAGGGTTCGATCAGATTGCAAGTAGCAACAACCCTGGGACGAACGGGAATGGTGGGACGGGATCCGTGATCCCCAGGGCCAATTTCTTCCCCAAGGCCCCCGGTATGAGGCCAAGAAGTAGGAGCTTTTCGTCGTTCAACTCGCACTCAACACAAATCGAAGTCCCGCTTCCTTTGAGGTGAGAGTTATTCATACTTTCGATGTCTAGCTCTCAACTTAATATCTTCAAGTCGAGAGGAAGGGTCCGAGCCGCTTAGGGTACCTACACCTGGAGATATTCGGCAAAGCCTCAGACCTAGCTCGCGGGGTAGTATTAATTCACTGTCGCTCCAACCCCAGGCTACTGCGCCCAAAGCAAACTTGAGGACTTCGCCGCTACGATCTTCCCCCTTATCGCTCCCCTACAATAATAGCTTTGGCYCCTCCACTCTCGGGCCTGGGGCCATCGCTGCCGCGCCCAGCTCCCCTGCCAGCCCTCTTTCTCCAGCTCCYGCCCCCGCATTCCCGATTTCAGCCCCGAACACCGTTCCGCCCTCGCCCACCATCCCAACCTCGAACACTCCCCTCCGTTCGCAACCTCAACTACGTCAAACACYCTCACGAGCCACTCTCAACGACGCAATGCTATCGAGGCCCACGTTCTCCATTACAAGCCCCCTCGAGGGTACTTTTCCATTGCTCTCACCGGGAGCTATGTCAAGAGATTCCTCAATTTCACGACATGATAAACCCAGCTCGCCCCCACCTCGGGACCGGCTCTCGGCGGGACTTGAAGCTGACACTATATCCATGCAAAGCGACACTCGCTCCCAACTTACCTCCCCGCCGCCCGCCCTTGGTAGACAGAATTCTCTTCGCACGAAACTTTCGCTCCCGAATCTTCGCCGCAATCGTAGTAGGTCAAGCCTAGGGTCTGGATCTCATGGTATCGAGGGTGATGTTGGTAGCAGAGTCCAAGTACAAGACYTGGATTTCGAGCTCGTGCGTCCGAATCTTCAGTTCAAGGGCACGCGAGCCAGCCAGGACTCGAGTGTTTTTGGACGAGAAGCAAGCATTGACACACCGTCACGGGAGATRTTTTCCCAACGCGCTGCAAGTCCGGCTGGTTCGCTATCAGGGCCCAAGTCACCCATTGCCGAAAATCCTGTGTCGTGGCCACCRCTTTCTCTCTCCTCGTCTAGCACGCCTCAACCAAGTAGAGCTGCTACCGACACTGAATCCGACATGGATGCTCACCGTCAACGCGAATCGAAGTGGATGTCGTTGATGGGCTCGGTATCACCTTCTCAGTTCCGAAAGACGAAAAAGGTCAAAAAGTTGTTGCATGAAGGTGTGCCTTCATCCGTGCGGTACCTTGTGTGGTCGCACCTTACCGATGGAAAGGCCAAAGTCGTTCCGGGCGTGTATGGGCAACTTGGGAATAGGGAGCGAATTGGTGCTGCGAGTGTTATCGAGGGGGATATGCAGGCGTGTTTCCATGACCAGCCGCACTTGCAGGGAAAGGGAGGCCCTGTGTTATCCCTACTACAGGCGTACTTGACAATGGTTCCAGATGTTCAGTACACAACTGGTAAGTTCTCTCTTGTCATGTGAACAACTTAACCTTGTCTTGACGTCGCTTCTTAGGATTGACATTAATTGCTGGGCAATTGCTACTCTTRGCRCCGGAGGAAGATGCATTCTGGATTTTTATTTCCATCATGGACACGCAYGTCCGGCCCTATTTCTCCACGAACGCGACRCAAATGGAGGTTGATTCCATGCTCTTTAGTCGTGTTGTTGAAGGCAATGATGCAGCAGTTGCAAGGAAACTTTTTGTCGATATGGGCATCAACCCTAGTTCTATCTGCATCCCTTGGTTTGTCACCCTAATTTTCACTATTTCGGTCGTAGCTCACACGAACTCCCCAAGGTTCTCATCCCTGTTTGTGAAGACATTGCCCCCTGAGTACGTCAACCGAGTGTGGGACTTGTTTCTMTATGAAGGTGTGCTGGAGCTTTAAAACATTGTTTCCTTTACTCATTCTGCCATCAGGCATCCCATTCMTCTTCCGCGTTGGACTTGCCGTGCTTATRTGCTGTCGCCGGCAAATGCTCGACCTGACCTCCGAAGAGCAAGTACTCGGTTACCTCCACCATCCCCCACCTGCGCTCCTCCCCCCAACTCCGGAAATTTTCTTATCACTTGCTTATTCGATCAAGATGAAAGATGACGATCTACGAAAACAACGTCTCAAGATGGAAGCACAAGTCAAGCGACAGGCTCAAACTCATACACCTCGCCATTTACCCCTCACTAGTAAGATTTCACTACCACGCCCTTAGATACCTAAGTTATACATACATTCGCTTCGTTTGTGGTTCAAYTACGGGAATTGTTTATGTTGGACATTTGTATACATTGCTACCAAGTAGTTTGTTAGAGAAACAAATCACATATTTTTGTAAATGGCCAGCTTCTTTCAGAACGTGACGCAAATAAACCATAAATAATACAYATAACTGCTACGACAGGCCAGGCGTCTGTTGCGAGATGTCACCAGTCCCCTCGCTGCTACCGGCAGCCTGTCGCCGTCGTTCAGTATTCCTCGCCCTTGTCCTGATTTCCATACCCATTGCAACCGTCTACCATTCCTCCTTACATATCGCAGATTCTTTGTACTATCAACTCGCGGCCCACAATTACTACACTCCACCCGCCGGCAAACGCCTATTCCCYCCGGGTCCCCTCTTGAGCGAAGAAGGGCCATTATGCAAGCCCAATGCATGTATGCAGGGCTCGTGGGTCCCTCGTGATCCCCCATTCCAATCTCTTGCCGACTTTCGCAAAGTCTATCCAACGTCCCACCGAGGCATCTTCAAGCTATGCGGGAGCGAGGAACCCAAGAGAGAGCAGGGAGATCGTGACAGGTTCCATAAGGCTCAAGAGGAGAGGTTGATTAGGGCGACAAGTTGGGTRTGGAAGCCGGATCACGGGCGGATGAGGAAATGGAACRSWRTCGAATTCGTTGTGAGATTGCTCAAGAGTCCCGGTGGACTTATATTCTCTGGCGGTATAGATATATGGCTCTTGGTCCTGTCCAGGCACTAATYCGTCTTTAGATTCCATCACTCGCCAACAGTTTCATTGGCTGGAGTACGCTCTAGCTAGGGCAGACATACATATCACCGAAGATCCACCACATCTCCCATCCCATTCTCACCGACGCCTACACCAATACATTCTCAAACCAGAMGACSCTATGACTCGCTATCTGCAGGACCTCGCCAACGTTCCAGACTCCCGTCTACAACGACCTATATACACTAAAATTGATAATCATATACTTATCGGTGAAAAGGAGGTTCGAGAGTTTAGCGGCCCGTTGGGAGCGAAGGAAAACTTTACTTGGTATGATATTTTCGACTACTTTGAGGGCTGGGAGAGCTTTGTCAAAGACGCAGCAAGGATGAGGGACGGAGAAGACAATGTGACTAAAGATACTATCCTTGTCTTGAACACTGGGCCACATGTTTGTCCTTCAACTATTTCTTTTTCCCGCAATACCCGGTAACGAACGCTGCTACACTAGTGGGCCCGTAGCACCTGGTATATGCTGCCAACAACCCAAGACGTTCAACAAGACCAGTCTCGTGTCACGGTCGCGTTTACGGAGATGGTATGAAACGTCCACTTGCCTTTGTATCCGTACYGCACTCATGCCCATTAGGTTGAGCTGATTTTGGCGCGCTTAGCACCRATCTCACATCTGTCAATATACTACCGAGCAACAGCCCCAGGGCACCCAGCATGTCCTGCTTCCACATTCTACAAATCGTTTCGAGTCAATTCTACCATAAACATCCAAGCTGACGATACCATTAAAAGCCCCAACTCAAAACACACATTATTCAAGGAAACCTCCGCCATGCACACAGAACCATATACCAACATAACGATCGCACAATTCATGACATCTGACTTGCAGCAAAAACTAGTCGCATCCACACTGGATGAAAGACACAAGGTTGCCCGCTCGCGATGGGATTGGGACCGTTTTGAAGCTCACAACGCGATCTGGAAAGAAGTAGTTCATAACATGACAGAACGCTCAACAGGGTCACTAAGTGGCGCCAAATGGTTTTACATGGACATATGGAATATGGCCCTCCAGCGCCCGGATGCGCATTCGCAAAATCTTGTAGAACCATTGGTTGAGAACTATGACTGTCTCCATTGTGAGTTTGAATTTGGTATTGAATATTCCATTTCATCAAGCTAATCCGCCATCGAAGGGTGTGTACCGAGTGTAGTAGAACAATGGACAGAATATCTAAACCATCTCGTTTTTTGGGATGAGTGAACACGCTATGTACATTACACACCAAATTTGATGTAAATCATTCATTCAGCGAATACTTTGTCGCAAGTTCCAACGTAGAGGATAAACTGCATCGYTGTACCCACAACCCTGAACCCAACCATCATACAGCGATCCCGAAATTGATGGAATCACAACCACCACCACCACTATGTGCGTTCTACAACTTCTAACCCCTAAGTCTCTCAGGTGCATTGCTGAAGCAAATTTTTTTTTTTTTTTTGTGGGTGTGAGGTGATTGATATGGCCATATCTCGGGATCGACGGCGAATCCTTGCTTGCGGGTTTTTTTTGCACAGAATAGCATCTCCAGACCGTTCTCGATCACACCAAGAAGTCCCAATTGGACCACCCGTTCCCCTACCACCAGCGTTCCTATTTATGGCCATCCCACGTGTCTTTCTGATGATGTCGAGCACGGTGAGAAAGCATTGAAGCTATCTGTCCATGCACCAGTAGCTGAGTCAGGGCTTATGGAGAAGCTGTTATCGAGCTTGTTATAGACCGAAAATGAAAATTCGACGCCGAAAAGACGAACAAGACGCTCACTTGCGTTGGGTCCTGGTGCCAGCACATGAACGCCTGTTTTCCCCCGTTGGGGTACCGTACCGATGACCATAAATGAGGCCGATTCAGTTATTATCTGAGCCCCGATGAACGCGCACACTATAAAATGTCGATAGTGGGAAGAAATGTGTATCCTCAGATAGCGTCGACGTGAGAGCGATTAACAAGCGCCTCATCATATGGGCCCTTCATAGCGTGCGCATCGGGTGTTTGACCGCAAGTACTGGGAGGTTTCTTAATGTTTCCTGTGCCTGGAGTTTGTTGGATTCTGGGATGCAATTCGTGAATCCTGTGCAGACTGTGGCCCAGGTTGCCAATGGTCATGTGTGTGTACTATATGACTTGAGTATTACTCTAGTCAATTGCTGAGACCTTTATGATCCTTCTTCGTCAGCGAGCTGACTCTTACTGTTGAGATGAACCAATCGGGAGATTTCCGTACTTCCTCGTTGCTTCTGGTCAGTGACTGCCGCAATCAAAGATTGCTACCACAGGCGGCACTTGATCCCATTCCTACGCACTTTGACCACCCTTTCCCRGTGACAATCGCCGTYCCAGCAGTGAGCACTGATTGAAACCCAAATATATCCGGTTCGGCGGATTGATGTAACTATTGTCGTCGGAACGCCGACTCGGTCAACCTCTGATACCGCAGAACGTTAGAGATTCTCCTCATCATGGACAAACGAAATACTGCCGAGGTCACCGAATTTTTCACAGGGAGTATAACGGCGGGTCGCTGCAAAAAGGAATAGGTGAGAGAGRTCGCTGTTAGAGGTCGCTCAGATGGTGACTGGGACTAGCAGTAGTCACTCCGTGCAACCAAGCCAATTGAAAGATCTAATATGTAATTCTTGCTTGTTAAAATATTTGATTCACATTTTTGATGGTACAAATAAGTCGAATTTAGCAGATGCTAATATTGGACAAATATGATGCATTTTGGCTTGAATATTAGGCAATATTATATGATATGTWTTTGAGTGGGATATATATTTGTAAGATGAATATATATAATWTTTTACTTACTAATAAGAAGAATAGTGTTGAGCATGAAAGGTGATGTATTAGATTATCATATTTGACTATCTAATAGTTATCACGTGCTCATTTTACATTGAGTGCCGGTAGTTATTRRACAGTCAAATATGTTGCTCTAATATGTTACCTTTTGTGTTTAAACATATTCTTTTTATTAGCAAACAGAAAAATTATATATGCTTGTGTGTAATATATACCACAACAATAAATATCATTTTATTCTTCCTAATATTCAAACAAGAATGAATCATATTTATTCAATGTTAGCATCTATTAAATTCAACTTATTTGTATCATCAAAATGTGAATCAAATATTTTAACAAGCAAGAATTACATATTAGATCCTGTAATAAGCTTGGTTGCACGGAGTGAGTTGAAGTGAGTGGACTATTATTTGGAGGTCGTGACAGGAGTCCAGCAACGGAACCTATTGGTAGACGTACTCAGCGTCACGCTAATCTCGTGAACGGCTGAGGTGGTATTTACATGTCAGGGTCCTTTTAAGAATGTCGGAAATTGTGAAACTATATAGTTCTTTTATCGAAAGGGGAAAATATTGTCGGCATGTATAATATGAAATACATGCCGACAAATGTAGTCTTCGACTACTTTTGGGTATTTGAACCCCTGTGGTCGCGCCTCGCCAACAGAACCTATTTCCACTCTACGAGACGGAGAAATCAGCCTTCCCAGTACCCACAGATACGGATATGGGATAAGGGTTGTACTGAAGTCATTGCTGGATTAGTCACTGCCAATGCTTGTCAGGCTCTGAGGGCAGAGAATTCTCTCGCCCCACATAGTTCTACAGATGGAGGGACGATCAGATTGGGCCTTCTCCGTTAATTAATTGGTCACAATGACATCACGGGCAAATCTGAGGAGGACGAGTGTTCGGATTTCTCTGGTGCCTATTCTGGGTTACGTCAGGCGGTGTGCGGCACTGCGAGGCCTTTCGCCAGCCGCAACCTGACACAGCCGTATTCCAAAAAAAAAAACGCAAGAAGAATCTGTCTTTGCCCAGTCAGAACATCCTGGAACAATCCGTTGTGCAGCTTTACCAGGTGATCAAGTCATTGAAGGACTCGTCTTCGGTTGATGAGGAGGGTACTCCGAATACCCTTGATCCTCAAACACTGCAGCAGCTTGAGGAAATTACTACCACCATACAATCTAAGCTGACTGGACATGCTGTGCGTCACGTTTGTTATCRCTTCTAACTACTACATGTTACTGGTTTACACTCTCAGAGTTTGGGTTTCCGCAGCTTGACGGCCGAAAGTTTGGAACTGATTGGTATAGAGTCAGCATCGACTCGTCTTATCCTCAATGGTACCGATATCCATACTCGGACTGCTACGTCCGCTGCAAAAGGGGGRAACGAGCTCTGGACGTCTGAGGTTTTGCATTGTCACGTCAATATGTTGAAGGGATTCGTCGCGAAAGTGGGTCCTTKCGGGTGACATGATTCACCTCGCAACCAATTTATGGTTTCTTTGAATGAGGCCCGCGCTCGAATGTGAATCGATGCATTCTTCTATCGGGTCAAGGCAATGTTACAAGACCCGGATCAAGCTATGGTACTGAGTCTSGAGCAGCATGTCGATGTGGTTATCAATTCTTCGGTCGATTTGTGTGGATATGTGGACTACGCTGTTATAAAAGCTGGGTGAGCATTAATACTTGGGCCCCTACGCTAAACATTTGCCTGAAAATATACCCTCAGAATCATTCTTGGACTTTCCCAGGCTGGGGTTGAAGAAGAACAAAGAAAATCTTGTCCTCTTCGTTACCGAAGCTACTAGTAAAAAGCACGAAGTTGTTATTCTTGAGGATTATCTTCCTCAAGCTGTAGGCGAGATGTATGCTTGCTCAAAAGCCCTCGAGAGTGTTCCCTTCACCGCCATCTATTTCCAGGCCACTTATAACCCCRACTTTATTAGAAGGAAGGTAGTTAGAGGAGTTGTAACTGACGGCCGCAACTGGATTTTCGTCATATGCAAAAACAATGAAGAGACTGGCGGTCGCTATTGGTACTCGCGCCGCGTATCGCTCGGTTTTGACACGAACGGGGAGATCTCCAAAGAACACTGCGACACGGTGGCTGGCATTCTGGCGCATTGGGTAAGTCTTGGCTGGATCTTGTCTGGGTTGTGCAGGTATTCATCCAATCRTGGCATAGGTTGAGCACAGTAATCAGGATCTCGAGGACAACGACTGGTTCACCTACGAAGTGTAATTATACCATCACTATATTCCTGATTTCATAGTTGGGCCTTATCAGGTCCAACATACACCCACCGTCCACCCTCATGTACACAGGTCGACATGATGCGATGAGGACCAATATATGTTAGGGTACCGGTACCTCAAAGTAAATTAGTTACATCATCTTATCGTCGGAGTGGGTTTAACATATTTCTGTCGCCATGTCTGTTTTTGGACACTATCATCTTAGTTTAGTAGTCAGTGAATGTCATATCTTAATCTGAAGGTTGACTCATTATACAGTTTCCTTCAGCACCCGTGATCGAGGATACCCGATTCGTTCCTCAGATCTCGAAGGTGCTTATGRGGAGGGTATGTAATATGTCGTCCGTCCCCTGTCATAACACCAAACATTTGCCCCTTCTCCCTAGCCGCTAAATCCTATTTCGCGCAACGCCGGCAGCCGTTCTCCGTGCACTTACCACTCGCCACGTACCTCGACCTCATCCAAACGTCCCCTCTGCAGACGCCTTCAAATAGGGTAGCATTCGTTTTAGAACCGACTATTCTGTATATACCGAGGGCGTTGACATGCAAGGCATCGATCTCACTTTCTACTAAGGTCGCAGCAAGTATCACACCAAATACGACGCTGTACCYTACATGGACGTTGCGAGAAGAGTTTACGGGCGATGATGGAAGCTGCTAGAGGGKGAACGGCGTGTATGAATAATTCTACGACCGATGATCCGGATAGATACGTCCCCGCGGTTTACCTTGACTGTGAGTGTAAACTTTAATCTCTTATCCAGTTACTGACCAGTTCGCGTAGTGTTTTGCGTCCAGACTCGTGCTGTTCTCGCTCGGCTCGCTTTACATATTCAACATCCTATTGTTGATCCTGGAGGTCCCACCTTTCTGCTTGCCCTTCTCTTTGTTCAAGCTGTCATCAAAGCCGCTCACAAGAGGTACGCCGGGGAACGCCATACAACGCACGTCCGATCTATCTAATTTGAATACATTAACAAACTAACGTCAACCGCTGAGAGATTAGGGAAAATTGGGTGGGGAGAAGTTTATGTGGGCAGTTGAAGCCGACACTGTTTAGCGTGGGTTGGGCCATGAAGGAGTAAAAATTGTGTAGAAATGGAAGTCAGAAGGAATTTCATGACGAAAAGAAAGAGAGGTTCATTTYTGAAACTTACAGCCCGGAGGGCAGGCAGGCATCGACAGTTGATTGGGAATGGATGGAGCGAAGTACCAAAAGCGGGGAATAGTGGTAAAGGTTGTCGATGAGGCGTTCGCTTCAAGCTTTAGCTTTAGGGCTTATCCCTGAAACCCATCAAATATTGCATCGTCTGGAACGCGGCCTAGAATCTCATCAGTATATACTTAGTCAAGGAAAAGGGATTTGACTTKCTTTAGGTGAGAACTGTGGAACCCTTTGGCTTTCGGTTAGCATTATCGCCATGTGCGGCAGGTATAGTGCATTCCAGAAGGCTTACATGTGACCACTAAGCGCAACTTCTACATACGTCAACTTCCTCTCAGTGTGGGTGTTACCCAGGGCTCCAACTCCGTCAAGGATAAAGCTTTCATCTGCAATAGGCGTCTGAAAACCTTGCTTGCTGTCCCCTGAAAGTAGAGAGTCGAAGATGAGCCATTGGATTTAGAATATGTGCTAATCTGATCACGTACAAGTCATGCTASGCCGACAAATCCGCGTTAGCAATGTTCGACCCACCGCATAACTGATATATACTTACTTCTGGATAACGATCCTCGTTCTGAAGCAAATATAATTAGACGTGCCGCACTCAAGTCACAAGCGRCCACCTACCCCTCGGCAATGAGACAGAAGTCGGCCAATCCATGGATAATCGCAGTTCGGACACTCTTTTCAATCACGTTAGGAAGGACAGTGAAGGCTGGAGGTAAGCTTTCATCTCCACCGGGAGGGAAGACTTGACGTCCCAAAAAATCTGCGCATTYAGCCCAGGGCACATCTGGAGCATGAATTGCCTGCTTGACATCAGTTCTGTTAAAGTATATAAATTCTTGAGTTATATTGGATGAACCGCTGGATGCCCAGTCACATCAGCAAATATTCACTGGAGTCCTGGTATGTGTGAATTACTTACGGAAAGCCGAGAACATCCCAGAAAATTGGCCAAGTGTCGAAAATACGGTAAATATTGAATGCAGGATTAACCAAAAGTGCAGCGTTGAAGATCAAATCCTGGACGTCACAACCTTCATCGTAGGTTGTCGATTTTCCAGGAAGTGGGAGGAGGCCGTGCGGAGGATATGTAACGTATTTCTCAAAATATCCTGTGTAATTGCAACGCTTGGCAATATGCTCAAGGTCGGCCATGAATGTGCGACTGAGAGCAATGTTGTAATCAGTAAGGCGGGGGCATCAAGATGAAAAGAAACCTGCTTGAAGGCGAAAACGTTTGTATATTTGCGCACAAAGTCGACAGCATAGATTTGTTGCTGAACTACGTTCTATGACAATGAGGCTAGGGTAGAATGAGGTTGAGGATTGTGATAGCAGGGAGGAGGGGACGTACGATCAGCAATCTAGATTCCTTGCAGGTTCAAATCCAGTGTCTGAGGGTTCTTGTAGATATAATCAGCGATATCTATCAACATGCATAAGGGAGTATTCAGCGAGRATTCGGACATGAGTATTACATGGTACATATGTGCCCGCATACTGAAACGAGTCAGTGTACGCTCCTTCTGAAAGGAAGGGAATGAATGGCTGAGAGACGTACACTTTCACCGGTGATATACAGCTTCTTGCCCTTCAAACCTGAAAAGACATTCAKAAACTGTTGAAGGAATCCAGCAAATTGTCTGGCGAGATCGTGCTCGTTCTGGTATGCGGGGAGCTGTTGAGCCAGGTGRCGCAATCAAACCATAAACAATCCGATGCTTACCCGGATATTGGGTGTGCCTTGAGAGAAACCCGTGCCAACTGGCTGCTCCACCCACAGTACATGAGATAAGTTCGTCCARCTGAATTCGTTTTTTGTGGGTTTTGCTTGACCATAGCTCCATGAGAACGGCTATACGAACGCAACCGGAATTTGTGAGGTTGCGCATCACTAGGATAATCTGATGTAGACTGACGCCGTTCTCCTGCAGCAGTCCCTCAAGTGAAGAACATCCAGGTCCACCGATTAACCAAATGATCAAATCTTCATCATGACCTATAGGCCCAGGCGGGAAGTACCAGAAGAAGAGCTAAACGCGGGGTTATCAGAACCAGGAGTTGCGGATTTTCGACTTCAAGGAAAGTTCGAAAATGCCGACCTTGCGGGTCTCGCCTATGTTACCGCTGATAGGCAACAAACCCGCCCAGCTGGGCCTAACGTCATAATTAACCTCGGGTATGGATGAGCCGTTAACAAAGAAGTCTGATCATTAAATTATGATCAATTAGCATCAGATACCCCGGAGTGTAAACATTGACTGAAGGCGCACCTGATGCTTGGGGATGGGAAAAAGCAATGTTCTTGGCGTCGCCAGCCGATACAACTGATTCGAACAAAGGCACCTGCCATCTATCAGCAAGCTCCAACTCCCTGGCATGGAGTTCGCTTTTCGTGATTTGCCGRGCGCTGACTAGGCAACAAGAGAGAAACATCACCACAATGGGTGCGGAGAGCACACCTAAGAAAAGTGTCTTCTTGATGCCCAGTAGCATTTTGCAGTGTGTCATTTTGCAGTTGTTGTCGAGAGGAAACTCCAAAACTCAGAGGTTGTGGGAGGTGGTCCTGAAAGTGACCGCGGCTCGCAAGGTGTTAAATACCTTGGCGAGAAAGCCACGATGCATTTTATTACCTCAAGACTCTGGAGACTCGGCCTGATACCCTTCCCCGCATCCTTCGATGGTGAACCAATGTATGATAAGCACCCATATCGGGGTCCTTCAAGCTGCCATTGGTTTAACACTAACTAGATGAGTCGATCGACGTTCTAGAAAATGGATACGGGGGGCTGAAACACAATGGCATAGCACTCGACGTCATCAAGTCCTGCAACCTAGGCGAAAATGGCAGTGTTAGCCTGCCCTTCACGCTCGCTAGGAAGGAGGTGTAAAGGTGAGCAGTCCCACACCCAAATCCGACACAACCAATGTGTCGGGGCTTGATTCTTGAACTTGCGAACGTGTTGCATCAGCGTAACTGCCCAAGTCGGAGCCCATCGTAATGCTTGTCGCATATGGGCGTCGCCTGCAGAGTGCAAACAGGCTTAAATAGGAAGTACCTCGGACTATCGCATTACATTTTATGGAGCTCGTCTATGTCCTCGTAAGKAGTTGGCCCAAAATACAGTGCGCTCAGTGAATCTGGATAGGGTGGAACACATCTACGCCACTGGAAAATAGCTGCGGTTGTGGCCTATCGATGGTTAGCATAAAACATTGTCACTTACCGTTTGAGATACGCCGTAGGCTTTTCGAGGAAACCGCTGGAGTCGGGAGTGTCGTCTTCATCWTTCAGTGAACAGGCATGCAGCTTGGAAGGTAAGACGCCGCGTAGTTCAATGTGCCGTAGACATGCAGCGGCGAACGTGATATGACCCATCGGAGGCCTTGAAGATCCTATAAGAGGGTGTATACCAGTAATCAGAAACGTAGCAAAAATTTAGGTTCCGAGCAAGGTGCGAAGAAGTGTGGCTGCCATCGCTGCTGCCTGCCAGTCGGTGGCGATCCCGCTCTTTGTTCGAACCGTTTCTAGTCGACCCCGCATCTTTCGGTGCTTATTRTTGTTGTACCTTATTTTCTGGGGTCACCACGTTCTCCGTCYGCTGCCGTTGTGCTCACTTGAAGAGTTCTGGACGTCAATAAGTGGTCCAGGATCTGGATAAGTAGTCACGTCATCTATTTTAAAGCTAACTTAAACAGGAAGGCCTTGGAAGATCACGTGCAATCGGTGTCCCTATTCGGAAGTAGTGCCTCGTTCTTTGAGAGGTTCAACTAAGAACTTGCAAATCGACACTTTTCGAGTTCTCCCGAGTTTGTCCTCCGCTTCCATTTACTGYAAAGCAAGGTTCATCCGGTAATTTCGCAAAAGATTCGCCGCGCTCTCGCCGCCGAAGGTGCAAACACATGAGGTCTATTCCTTCCTCGTACAAGCCTCGTGTCGCGTAACTCGAGGGGACGAAATTTATGAACTCGAATGGTTCGATACAAGATCCTGGTTGGCGATTGGCGGCCAAGAGCGCATTGTGAGGTTGAGGTATGGGMCCTCCAACTCGAATTTAATTTTGACACTGCGATTAGTATATAACCATACCCTCAGAATACCCCGCATCAACGTCAAAACGCTTCACTTGGTTTCCCAACTCCACAGTCTGATATCAGAGTTCATCCAGTATCTCCTTCGCCCTATGAAACAACTACTCAAGGGAGATTTCGCCCTCCTCCTTACCCTCACTTTCGCATTGATTGGAGGAATTGCTGGTTTCACCWTACCCGCCGGAATTACCAAACGAGATCTCCAGCCGCGTTTGTTAGAATCGCTGCCCGACCCGGCCTGCTATCCTGGATACAACACTATGCCCCCAAAACCGGACCCCAGCAAGTATCAACCCGTTATCAAGGGCTTCCAGGATATGATCTATAACGACGCCCAGGCCTACATGGGGTTCACCCAAATGTTTGAGCAGATCCCCAATACCCCGAGATACCAGAATGAYACSGCTGAAATTGGACCTGTGGTGAGCATCATGTCTGACTAATTGCGAGCGAAGAGAGTGCTCACGAGTTGCGACATATCATCAAAATAGGTCCGTAACATCGAGGACATGCTCTACCGACTTAACCGGAGYCTCGAATGGTCTCCTATGTGGGGAACATCTGAGACATTTACTCTCCCGATTACCACCCTATTTTTCTGGCCATCATGCACCGAAGCGGGCTACCGAATGTTCACGAACGACTTAGTCAATGAACACATCTGGCGCTACCAAAATGTGTGGGGAGAGTTTCTCAAATCGGATCCTAGGTCGAAATGCGCATTGGTGGACAACGTTAGGGGAGGATGGTTTACCAAAGATGCCTTGGCTGATATGGACGCGAAGGGTGGGGCACCGTTCGAGACGCTGTATTTGTCCAATTCGAAGCTCCCGAATTGGGGGTTCATGTCATGGGACGATTTTTTTACGAGGAAATTCAGGAACATGACGAAGGATAGGCCCGTTGCTCCATCAAACGCTACTGACGTTGTCATCACCAATCCATGCGAGTCGACACCATTCAATATCTCTCGTAATRTCAAAGAACTCGACTACTTCTGGATCAAAGGGGAGCGATACTCGCTTCGTCACCTTCTATACAACAACAAACGCACTGACAACTTCGTCGGAGGCACCGTTTACCAAAGCTATCTCTCCACCACAGATTACCATCGTTGGCATAGCCCTGTGGATGGAAATATAACCGAGATTATCCATATTAATGGGACATACTACGCTTTTTCCACAGCGTTTGGCTTCAACGAGGACCCCAATCCCAATCCCACCAAGGACGAAAATTGGTCGCAGAAGTACATGGCGAACGTCGCGACAAGAATGATCGTCTTCATTGACGCTGGAGAACCGATTGGGACAATGGCATTCGTTGCGATTGGTATGGGCGAGACTTCGTCAGTCGAAGCAACAGTCAAGGTGGGGCACCGGGTGAAGAAAGGAGAGCAGTTGGGTATGTTCCATGTTGGAGGGTCGACTTATGTGATGGCATTCAGGAAGGGGGTAAACATCGACTTCACACCTAATGCAGTGCCCGATCCTGCCAATCCAAAGAGGCTAAGGCTCAATGCAGCTGTTGGATCAGTTAAGAAGRGCCCTTCTTGAGGTATCTTAGTATACAGTACTGTRAGTGATTAGGACAAACATTTTGCGTCTATTTCGATGAAATACATAGCCAGAGTAGCATTTACTGTAACATGCAATTACGTTTCTGTGATTTCTATGCAGAGTACTCAGAGAGAGGGGATGGGAGAATCAGATGCCTCGTATGTTCCTTCCGAAAAGACAGCATGAAAATGTCAGTACTGTTGGCCGCACTCGCAAAACAGGAAAAATGGGTGTATATAGGGGGGGGGAGTGGGAGGTAAACGAGTAGGGGATGCAGGGCAGGTAGTACATGACGCTTGGAAGAGACACAAGTAGGTATTCAGTGCCTCGACGCGAGAACTAGTCTACCGTACCTGTAAGAGACACAAGTAGGTACTGTAGAGACAACTAGTGACTGTCACTATGATACAACATTATACAATCCACGTACCGTTCAGAACTGATTCAGACTGATGTAAAACTACTCACTCTGTGACAAACGGATTTCACAGACCGATCACACGATAATTTAACGCAAGCGATGGAATATGATTGATGGGCATCCCATATGTCCGAAGTTATCATTATTGTGAAAYAATGACTATGTCGAAATTAGACCYGGATGACCCACACAGACACTGACCGCCCATACGGACACTTAGACATTCRATCTTGAAGTATACTTCCCTTTTATTATTCCAGACAATTCCTATAGACATTTCAGTAGATAAAACCCTACAAACGAGACAACTATGTGTATATAGAGTGTATAGATTTTACCTCGAAGTCCTCAGACTTYGTCTTCACCTTCCAACGTCCACACGTCACCTCCATCCTCTCTTRGCATCCCTGCAACATGCCTCGACAGAGTATYGGTGGTGATAATAGCTCAGGAAAATCCTCCCGGCTAATATCAGATTTGATATCGTCATTTTCTGCCCGATTTTGATTATCATGTATAAGTGACCTGCCCTACCAGGAATTTGAGCTCTTGATAGAACTTGTCAGGAACATTTCTCGGAGTGCGGGTTGTCCTTTGTTGGCAGCCAGATATCTGTAGAATGACGTTATCACTTGTCCTGGGGCATTATTGACATCTAGAATTACACTATAATATTGGCACTTGACTAGTGGTGACCCCAGATGATCTTACTCGGTATGGGTGTTTCAATTACGTTCCTGGTACACACTCCGTCCTTCTGCGGTGCTGTAGAGATTGCGGAGCGCCTGGCCATGGATGGCAGGCGATCTCCGCATTCTCTCGTCAGCGGATCAGTGCATCGGAGCGCACACAACAAGGAGGAGCCTCGAAGCGGTTGAAGGAAACGGACATTTCTGTCCTGGTAGGATACGCCCCATGTCACGCTAATCATGTAAAGCCTCTCTCTAGTCAGATCCCCGCGCCACCGTACTCTACTAAAATCAATAGTGCTACTCTCTGCCTTTTGAGAGCCATTTCGAGCAACATCCGACAGAAGTTTTCTATATCTCATTTAATCATGTTTTCGGTTTCAAGTTTTAATTCGGCTCATATCTCGTAGTAAATCATAGCTAGTCCGTAATTAGTAGTAGTCCATTTGTCTTAAAAGTGGCCTCCAGCCTTTTGTTGGAGGCAGGCAAATTAGGAGCCCCAATCTAATATCCATTCTTTTCTCTTGCTCTCATTCTCTCTCGACCTCGCTCTTGCTCTCACTCTCATTTCACCGACTCTCTTTACCCTCTCGCCATCTCTTATCGTGCCTCTGGCCATTCGTATTCGCGGTCACAAAGCTCTGCGACTGTCGGAGACAGTCGCGCTTGTCTTCACCCGTTAAGCGTAGGAGGGATCACATTTACCGCTGGGCCTTTATGGCATATCTAACTACTTATGTATGTTGGATGTGGTGATGCAGCTTCCAAGCTGCATGCCAGTTCACTGAATCAAGATTATGCCTCTTACAGTACTTTCAAACAAACTTGCAAATCTTTCCAAGGCCAGTGGTGTCCTCTAAATGGAAGGGCTTATGACTCATCTCAGGTGGCAAGTGGCAATGTGGGGTGTTGGCTTTTGGTAGGCCAATTCGCTCTTTGGGGGTGGTGTTCTCTGGATTACCCTACTTGGCTTCATTAAAACCGCTGCGTTATGCTCAGGCCTGGTTCTCCAAATGTGAAGGTGCAAAGCGGGCGGAGCCCACTCACATAGATAAAAGGGTGGCGTTCACTTCCTAGTTACAGACAGGTCGTCCTACCCATGTTGCTGTACTTGGCTCAAGTATTTCTCGCACTACTCCCTTCTCCCCTGAAGGTACCACAGAGTGTCTCCCTGTTCGATGGCACAGAGGTAGCTCCTATAAGAGACTTCTTCCAATCTCAGAATATGCCAGATGTCGAGTTGGGGGCTGTCCTGGATTCTGGTGTCTGTGAAAYGACTCCTGGGGTGCAGCAAGTCTCAGGGTATGTTACTGTTGGACAAAATATGTCTATGGTCAGTGATCAGTTTTAGCTACCGATAATGCATTCTGGTCACTGAGTTCTTCGCTAGTGGTTCTGGTTCTTTGAAGCTAGGAATTTGCCAGAGACGGCACCTTTTGCCTTATGGTAAGCCATGCTTTAGCATCAGTTTCAAAGGGAATTCTACAATTGCCTTGCAAGGCTAAATGGTGGTCCAGGTTGTTCATCCATGATTGGTCTGTTCCAAGGTATTTACATGCCAATTCGAGATTCAAGTGGGACAAATGGCCCATGGCTTAGAGAATGGACCTTGTATGATGAATCCAGACAGAAAAACTATGACGAACAACACGTTCAGGTGAGTGACTGAGCAACCTGTGGTCTGGTATCTTGGCAGTACACCTCTTGAGATCCAACCATGTAGCTGGAACAACATAGCCAATAGTTCATTCTGATCTACACACCTCATGGACAAGTGTCCTAACTGCCATTCTTCAGTGATCTACATCAACCAGCCCATTGGTTCTGGGTTCTCTTTTGGGACAGAAACAGTAAATAGCACTGAATCAGCAGCACTGTTTGTATGGAAAGCTTTTCAGGTCCTCTTTGAGAGCGGAATATTCTCAAAGTACAAGAGTCAAAAGTGCGCATCATTTTATGCCAGTATTTACATTCCTTACCCCAACTCCTGGACAGGTTTATTCTTGCCACGGAGAGCTATGGAGGATTCTATGGGCCTTCATTTGTCACATATTTCGATCAGCAGAACTGACTTGTCCAGCGAGGAAAACTCAAAGGTGAAAAGATGAGCTTTAATGTGTTGATGATTAACAAGTACGTTAGATGTTTTGCTGCGCGCTGGCTAATGCTGAGTGCGATGATGTACCAGTGGCTGGTATGATGCCCTCTTCAACTACCAAGCCCATGTAGACTTCACTACCAACGCTCCTGGTTACAGCTCACTCCATGACAACAGTGTCATCAAGCAATTGAATAACACTTACTACAGTCAGGGGGGCTGTCAAGAACAGCTAAAGAACTGCCACAACACAGGGAACTCAATGGGGTCAAACAAGATTTGTCATGATGCTGACACTTATTGTGTAAGCTACTACCAGTCTCCTGCCTGGTTGTTTGATTTTCATGATGTTTGTCAGCTCTGGCACATCCAAACCCCTGCAGAGGCCTGCTACGATCCATATGACTTGCGGCAGAGCCAACTTGCGCTCTTCCTGCCTAATTATTACATCAATTTCCTCAATGACACCAACATTCGCAAGCGAATAGGAGCTAAGGTGCCTTATAGCCAGTGCTCTGATGCAGTAGCTCAGAATTTTAACAACACTGGAGATGTAAGTATTCCTAAGTATGGTGTTGAATAGGTTGAATATGTTTACCATCGACTGACACATCTCACAGGAGGCCCAATCTATGCTTGCTCCACTCTCGAAACTGGTAGATAATAAGTTAAAAACTTTGATGTGGGTAAGTGGGTGCATTGCCTTGAGTAGTCACCTTCAATCTTAACTCATGTTTCTAGGCTGGTGATACTGACATTGAGTGAGTCCTATCTATTGTGTATTCAGATTGGTTTCTGTGTTTGGTTTGTTTGCTCATTTCTCTCAGCTGCAATTGGGTTGGAAACCATGCAGTGGTGCTAGCCATGAGCTGGTATGGGAAGGACAGGTTGAAGAATACCCCATTCACAAATATCACGTTCCACGGAAAGTTGGTTGCTGCAGTCCAAAATGTTGATAATTTCTCTTTTGCACAGGTCTACAATGCTGGCCATGAAGTAGTGAGTGTCTGGTATATAAGTATATGATGATAGCTGCTGATGATTTAAATAGCCTGCTTTCCAGCCAGAGGCATCACTTGAGATATTCCGACAGATCATCCACAACGAACAGCTGCACTCTGTTTAGGTGATAAACAGGGATACTAATAATTTTTTATCTGTGTAATTTGACAAGTTTATTGTAATGAATATGAGCTGGTATGCTAGATTGACAATTGCCAAGAAAAATAAGGAGGGCAACGACAAGAATACTTTCACCACACGCAGCGACATTGACAACATTTGAAATTGAGCCATCATGTCCTCTCTAAGGAATTACATGACTCTGTGGAGTTTTAAACAGAAGCAACTAGTTCCAAGCGTGTTCTCCTTACATCCATTCACACTGGAAAGTTGGCATTTTCAGCTTAGTTAAAAATCTTATGTAATTATATAATTTCGGTGGTGACCTGAAAACAATTATGAGATTAATGCATTTACCAGAGCTGAAAACGATGCTGAAAACTGTCATAGTTTCAGCTAAGGTGAAATAAGTGGTACAATCTTCCTAAAATGGTAATATAAACAATAAGTGTTGGACAGAAATTACATTTGGCTAAATTGTGCAATTTCTTTTGGGGTGAAATGTATGCCAAAATATTTAATATCATTTTAAATTTTAGCTAACCAAAAACAATGGGTTTACAATTCCATTTCAGCCAAGCTGAAATTGCTACCAAAAATAGAANACTCATACCTTCTTATCTCACTTACTCTGTGAACTATGGTTCTTGTAAGTGAAATGCAAATATTTTCTTATTCTTCATTGGTTGATTGAAATTTTATAGGGGTTTTTAAACACTACATTGAATATTTCACTAAATCATGAGAGGAAGTTCCTCCTACCCCTCCCCCAAAATCACCCTGGTTCAACACATTACAACCCCCCCCTCAGCAGCTGTTTTCACAACCTCAAAACAATTTGCCTCCATGTATGTTGTATTCAACTTTAAATTGACTGGGTTACAATTTAGAGCTATAGATTTTACAGATATGCAAGCTCTCCGGTTTGCTCTTCCCCACACAAATTCCAGAATACCATTCACCCAATCTATTCCTGGATTTCACCCATATCCTCATAATCTTGGGCATCCGCTACAGTCTGCTATTCCTAAACTCTCTTCTGGGCTCTTCCCCACTCCACCAGCTCCTGAACCAATTCCTGGACCATTTTATGAGCCTTCTCTTTTCTATCCTATCCTTCCAACCTCTGGACCTATGGCTGGATCCTCTCCTGGACATTGCTTCCCTCCTCTTCCTATGTTTACYGGATCTGCTCCTGAATCTTTCCCTGGGCCACTACCTTTTCCTTCTATTTCTTCAATCCCTGGAGGATCTTGTTTTCCTCCAATTCCTGGGCTCTCTGATGAATACTCCAATCTATACTCCAGTCATATCCCTTCTAAAACAACTATCCTTCCTTCAATTCCATCCACAGCTCAAATTCTTCAACAACCATCCTCCCTACCACAACTTCCACCCACTATGCCACAACACATCTCATCTTCTGATGAAACCAAGCCTATACCTAATGAATCAACAAAGCTTTGGCCTCATTATCCTAATGGGCACTTTGAACGCAACTTCACTATCAACCAGTTAATTAAGGGCAAGTGGCCACCAATTCATTGGGCTTTTGAAGTCAAAGGTGGTCGTAACCAGTATACTGGAGATGAAAAAGCTCCTCACTGGAAGGATGGATTCAAAAGCATACAAGAATGCCTTGGGATTATTCAATGCACTAGCTCCAGTTGTGCTACACTTGTCTGGCCTAAAACAAATAAACAAGCACATCATAAACAGCTTGAACATGGCTGCCATTGTGGAGAACAACTTTACTGGATAACCTGCCRGGTTAAATCAACGGTTTATACATGGGAGGGGGGGAAAATATTTTATTCAAGAAGGGGTCCACAATCATGCACCTCCTCCATTCAACATTCATTTGAATCCCACTGAAGAGGCCGAATTTACCCAGATAGTTATCAATCATCCCCAGGTTGGGCCATCAGGTCTACAATTTGGAATTTGCACATTAAATAGGCCAGGAAAATCAGTCAAGGATATTTCCACAGCACTAGAAAATCATGGACAGGTTATTTACAAGTGAAACCAAATCATCAACAAAACTGTTAGGGCACCCGAAGTGTACTGCGTCGCGGCAATAAACTAACCGGGGAGAAACCTAAGAGAATCAAGTAAGGTTTCTCTTGGGTCACGTACACTACTTATACTACCACCCGAGGGCTGATCTATACTATAAGGGGAGTGTCCGTAATGTATTGAGATGATGTGCCTAAGGGTCGGGTGTGTGCCTAAGCGTCTCGGGTGGACAGACTAAGAGGCCGGGAGGGGATCCGAGGGTAAATCGATGGTAGGGGAGCGATTTTGGGTGGAGTCCGAGAGGCCTCGGGTGGTGTTTAGAAGATTTCGGATGTTCTCTAGAAGACTTCGGGTGGTGTCCAGAAGTGTCCCCTTACATCTATCCCCCCCTTAAGGTCGCGACAACTCGGCGTAATGAGAGTTGAACAGACATTGGAAGGGAATTGACCGAAATGTGACTGCTCGGAGCATCCGAGGGGCACCTGGGTTGAGATGGTAGAAGTCGGCCACACACTCGGGTGCGTGTACATCATCTGAGTTTTCCCAAGAGTTTTCTCYGGAGCTGAAGTCTTTCCACTTGACAAGGAACTGGAGGCGTCGGTTGTGAATTCGGCTGTCCAGGATTTCTTCTACTTCCCATTCCTCTTCRTTATTCACTAAGATAGGAGCAGGAGGTGGAATTATTCGGCGGCCGGGGATGGGATCTTTGGGTGCTTGGGTGAGTTTCACAACATTGAACACAGGGTGCAGTCTTTCCATGAACCTTGGTAGTTTGAGGCGGTATGCGTTTGAGGTGATTTGTTTCTCAACTGTGTAAGGCCCGAGTCTTCGGTGATCCAGTTTCTTGGAAGGTTGGGTGGTGTGTATGTCTGAGGCATCAAGGAATACTTTATCACCTGGTTGAAACGTAGGGGTTGGCGTCCGACGTTGGTTATAGTACTTGGCCATGTCATCTTTTGCTTTCGTGAGTGCTGCCTTAGCCTCCTCTAGTGATGACTCCATCCTGGACTTAAACTCGTTCACGGTCTCCAGCCAAGAGGCTCTTTGTCTTGGCTCGAATCCCATGTGCGGATCTCGGCTGGTGTCAAGCATGAATGGGGAGTGTCGGGTGGAAGCGTGTATATGGTTATTGTGTTGAAATTCGGCTAGGGGGAGTAAGTCGTGCCAGTCNGCCAATTTCAGCTTGGCTGAAATGGAATTGTAAACCCATTGTTTTTGGTTAGCTAAAATTTAAAATGATATTAAATATTTTGGCATACATTTCACCCCAAAAGAAATTGCACAATTTAGCCAAATGTAATTTCTGTCCAACACTTATTGTTTATACAGTGGCTCAAAAAACCATCCCAATGTTTGGGCATATTGGACAAATGTATACATATAAATTCAGATATATTATATAATATTACTCAAATATTTGTGGATATACATTAGGGTTCTCTGCTCCATGTAGTATTTGCATCACGTAATTTGAGGTGTAGCTAAATTAATAATAATAATTTCAATCTTTATACTCATTGGGACAGTTTTTTGACCCTCTATCACTTATGCTGTAACAAGCCAATTTAATGCTAAATAAATACAACTAAAATTGTGGGAGTAAACTAGAATGTCATGTGACCATGTTCACATGTTGAAATACTTTTTCACTATCTTTCTTCTTACTATGACATCATGAAATCTACTTCTTCTACCCAGCACTCTCAAGTTATGTTATCAGAATACACGCTAGAAGTGTCAGAAGGACTATAATTAGATATATATCAGAAACTGATATCAGAAGGACATTATCATACGACTTTACATGACTCATAACTCATGGCCTATGCATGTAAACCTCATGTTACCTGGGTCCATCTAATTATAGTGTTAAACACAGCCACTCATAGTAGTATATAAAGGGTAGTACAACCCCTTGTATTCTTTAGCTTAGTGTTATACACTGTTCCTTGAACCCACTTGAGTCTGATACTTAAGTGCCTTCATTTGCCAACTGTGAGATATGTTTGCTAGTCTTGGACTAAGTCTGTATAGACATCCTTGACAAACTCCGTACGGCTCACTATGGATCCCTAACCCAGATAACAAGTTATATTTTTTCTCCAAAATGGATATTCTGTGTATCAAATAGAGTTCAAAACTTGTTTAGGGAGGTCTAATATTGGCTGGATTAGTAAGGCAGTGAAGGGAGACAAGGAAAACAACAAAGAAGGATGACCTTCCAAATTATCATCTTTTTTATTTTTATTTTTTATTTTTAATTCAACATCTATTGGAGACGCAGTGCACGATAGCAGTCCGTGGTAGCTACTACATGTATGCTACTATTACACTATGAGTCGTGAATATGCTAAGGCCCCACAGGGGCCTTCCTAATTGGACATAACATGGTTATGACAACTGGGCAAGGGGAAAAAGTGGACTATACGACAAAAAGAAGAGAGGGCGTGAAAGTGAAGAGGAGGTGGGAGTGTGGAGCTATGTACGAGACAATGTCCTCAACTAGAGAAATGGGACCGAGAATGACCTTGGAACAGCACAGGAGTTGGGTGAGGATGGCGGGGGACCCTGGTCAGGCCTGGCCGGGAAGAAAGCAAATGCCATTGGGTTGGATTCAAGATAGGAGACTAGTTCCAGAATGTCTGGGGGGTGGGGAGGTTTGCCAGGTTTCCAGGGGAATATTGGGGTGTGCCTGGGGCAATGCCATAGAAGGTGGTCATGAGACTGCAGGGGGCAGCCGCACTCGCAGGAGGGGTCCTCGGCTGGGATCCAAATTATCATCCAGAGACAAAAAATTGATAATTCATAAAATCACTACTGGAACA
>JAECYV010000064.1:0-23544 GCA_023014305.1 Lepiota subincarnata
GTGACGGAGCTCGTGTCGCCAGGATGATTGCGGAAGCAAAGAAGCATCGTCTCCTAGGACAACGATACGTTGGTCGGGGCCATCAAATGTTTCAATGCGTTCACGATGAACCGTTTTGTATTTCTCGACAAGACTGGGATCGATGTCTGGTAATGGTGGGAAAACCATTGCAGTTTGTGGCAGGAGCGCACTGCCTCGGTGAACGGCACGAGCGATGAATATGGGCGTGCCCTAGTTGCAGGTCAGTACCCACAGCATGGATCATTGTGGTGCCATATACAGTACGCTGTTGTCCAACAGTTTCCTCACCAGGTGTCAGCTTCTCGGCGTAACCGAAATTGATGGGAAGGAGGGAAGATGCGTAACAATTCGGACTGCGAACCCAGTCAAAAGATGAATTGTAAATATACGGGACCCACGTACTGTTTTTCGAACAGGTGTAAAATGTAACTGGCAGACACACCTTGGACCGTGCACACTGGACAGGGGACCCGCACAGAATTCTGAATGACGACATTTCCTGGGCTGAGGTCGTGGTATAGTATTTTGCGATCGCGATAGAGACTACGCGTCACTTGATGGGCTGTCAGCAATATACAAGGGAGAGTTCGATAGACTCACCTTCGAGCAGATCGTAGACTGCTAACAATACCGCCCTCGGTGTTTTCATAGGTTGATTGAGGCTGACTGGGAAGATGGTGAGGACGAACTTGGCAAACTTTGAGTGTGCACTAGAACGGGGAAATGAAAATTAGCTGATGTATTCAACAAGAGAACGTAGGGCGTACGAATTAAATGAGTACCTGAGGGGTAGGCTAACCAGGTCGGAAAGCCAAAAGGAATTCTTACAGGCACTGTATATAACCCGTATACGTCTCACTATCGACCAGTCAACATGCTAGCTGCGGTGGAATTTCACGAGCCTATCTAAGCGCACGAATCAAGCTGAGCAACACGACCGCGTCAGCGTTGAGGATCTCCCATTCGAGGCCAGGGTAGAAAGAGTAGTTTTCGGCATGTTTCTCGAGCCTTGTATGCCTGCGCGTCGCCGACTCTGCAAGGGTGAGGTAGCGGTGAGCTTCCTCAATAACCTGCATCTTTATAACCGTAACCCGCCGACACTCTGGAGCTCATGGACAACCTTTCCGCGCGGCTCGTATACGCGCTAGCCATCGAGGCCTGTGAGTATTCATAGTGGACATAAATATCACCAGCATCTTCCAGTTCTTGAAGATGCTAGCGACGGTCTCTGAGAAGAAGGCGAAAATTGGGATTGATGCGCGGGAGGTGAGAGAGCCGTTGGTGATGTCAGTGAGCCTGATGATGGGGAACGAAGTGGAAAGGAATGTTTATCTTGGTGGCGTTCCTGTGGGGTCGTGGGATGCTGGTCGATATTAACATAAGGTGTAGTAGGGTGGTGGTTTGTGTGGTTGGACGGGAATGTTGTTCAACAGCGGGTTCATCACACAATAAGCTTTCAACTGCGCTTGTATCATTATGTTGGACGCTTGTACGCTCGATGGTGGAACCGTCGTCCGATTCCGTTTCGCGGACAAGACCCTGAAGCAGAAATACACCAATGCCTACCTCTCCATCAGAATCGGGCTCCACAGCTGAGGGGGTGAAGGTGTTGGATATAGCCGAGGGAGTAGGAGGGCAAGCATCTGACTATTGTTCCTGGGCAGCAGCGAAAGTTGATAGATGGAAAGAGGGAGATGTGGGAGACTTTTGATAATGTGAAGGGGAGGAACGATGTGTGGTGATGCAGGTGGACTCTTCATAAGATTGTGGTGTAAAATTTGGGGTAAAGATGATCGACGTGGCGAGTTGTTGCGGGAAAAACCAGAACCTGAGCCACGAGACCTCCATTGAGTCTTGTCAAGCGCTCGAGGGGCATCGTAAACATGTACTCGGATGGGGTAGAGGAGGCCGAGAGGGGTATAGAGTGGGGGGTGAGACATCATCTGTAGAGGGCAACGATGATGCATGGCTGGCCACAAGCTGGAGTGCTTAGTGACTGAGTGGGACTGAACGATTGAGACCCTTGTGATTCAGCAAATTGGAATGGGATGGAGAGGACATCTGTTAACCAATGTGCGAGTGGAAACGGAGGATTACTTGGCCATACTGACCGCTTGAGCTTGCCACAGAATGGCCTGCGCAAACAAGTCAGAAAGTGTTTTTGGGAGATGTGAGAGGCGTCTCAACGTAGAGATCATCTGAGTCTGACATGTGTACTAACCTCAAAGCTGGTCGCGTCGGGCATCATCATCTCTTTCAACCTCCTCTCCGCTTTCGTTGCCGCCACTCTTTTCCTGAGGGGCGTGGTACGCGCACCCGCCATCGGCTGGTGACTAGCCGAAAGTTGTAGTGACAACATAGGTGGAGGAGCAGGTCTGGTGTGCCGTCACTTGAGTTTCAGCGGGGGTGGTTTAACGGGTGGTGGGACTGGCTCGAGTGGGGATGGATGCGAGGATGACTCTTTCCACCTGCTTCAATGCGTATACTCTTGGATTTTTGAAGTTGTCGTGGAGGTGATAGTTGAGTATCCAGAGAAGCCGGCTCAAGAATGTGGTGTTGTGTTGAGGGAAATGGCGATCGTATTCACATCTATCAGAGCACAAAAGTGGCATCTCTCCCTCGTGTAGAACGGCACAGATGATGAGAACGAAGATGGTTGTGTGGTAAGGGCATTCCAGATAGTACACGGGAAAATGAGGATGTGGAGAGGGGCAATAGCGACATTGAGAAGCTCTAGGGGTATGGTTTTCACTGGCAGCGAGTCCGTACTCACCCTGTTGGTGGTGGTGTGTGTGACCATGGAGCGGTAGCCACCATCTCCCTAATAGCACGATAAAACATTGGTGATTGTATGGTGTGTGACAGTCGCGGCAGTTACTTGAACGTACAACGAATGCAGAGTGACTGTCATTTGCGGATGTCATGAGAATTCCAAGGAGTGCGACAGTGAGCGGCTAGTAAATCACTGGAGGGTGGGATGCAGGGAGGACACCGGCGCGAACAAGTGTAGAAAAGCCGACTGGCTGATGGGCAATATCGAGAGTCCAGCTTTTATCAGAAGAAAGGCAGGGGTTGCTGATCCATAGTGTTGCGCACGACCAGTGTATTGACCGAATTTAAAATACACGAGGACAGGGCAGGTGTACTAACTGTGAGGTGTATAAAGGAGAAGGGCGAGCCACGGCGCATGTGTACGGTGAACGGGTGCAAAATATGGGATGTGGCACGTATCGCTCGAATCGTCTGGTTGAGACGATTCGAACGCGGGTGCTTGGAGGCGAAACGAAGCCGGCGTTCCGACAGAAAGTGCATGGGCTGACTATGAATAGGAAAGCTGGTGGTAAGGGAAGGGGTGGTCTGATTGGCACRTTCTTGGGCCACTTGAGAGCGGTCTGTAGATGCCATTCAGTGCAAAAAAACCGCAAGCAAAGACTTGCCATCGATCCCGAGATATGGCTATATCAATCCCTTCACACCACCAAAAAAAACTTGCTTCACGGTACCCGTAATAAACCTGAAAGACATAGGGGTTACAGGTTACGGATCGTGCACGACGTTGGTGGTGGGTGCACCGAGGCGGCTGGAGGACTGAGGAGAGTGCGCCTGCCATCGTGATGGCAGGCGACCGGCACTTGTTGAGTCCATGTGGCACAACGCGCAAGGCGTTGATGGTGGTGGTTTGAACAGCGTGAAAAAGCGTGCTACGATGATGGGCTCACCTTGATATACACGGGCGTACTGGATCGGCGGGTAGGCTGGGATGGGCAATTACCGGTATTTGGGTATTGTTTGGCATGAGCCTGGGAAGCCGAGTGGGGTCAGGAAGTGGCTGAGTAAGCCAATGGGAGGATTTGGGATGGGAAGAATGCTTAGGTCACGGGGAATGCTAGGCGGGAAATGAACGAACGGGCGTGGGAATGGAACCGGGGGAGAGGCCCAAAAAGGGTGCGGATCCCAGTGCCAGAAGCCCAAAGAGGCAATGGATCCGTATCTGCACATGCCTGGATCCCGGCGCCTGAGTCACAATGTAAGATAGGTCAGGTGATGAAAAGGCTGAGTAAGCCTGAGGCTAGGTCAGCGATATGGGGGAGACTGAGGCGGATCCGTGTACRAGTCCCAAAAGGACGATGGATCCAAGGTGTGAGAACGCGCCATTGATGGACAAATGAACGGCTAGGATGAGTCAGCTGAGTCAGCGAGGTGGGAGGCGGCATTGGGCTGCGTGGGAATGGATTCATGGGTGAGTCCCAAAAGGGCAATGGATCCAAGGTGTGGGAATTCCKCGCCGATGGACCAATCAGAGGCCGGAAATCAATRTAACCTTTTGCTATGAATTCTTGGCTTACAAATTAATCATGTGAGCGTGAGCCTCAATCTCCATAGCGGGATAAGGACGGAGGTGTCATGTGTCGCAGGGAAGGGTGCTGGCAGGCTGTTGCCTAATGTGGATAGGGGTCATGGGAAGCTGACATACTGTTGCCTAATGTAGACAAGGGGCGTGGGAGCCTGGCAGGCTTTTACCCTTTTGGGTCGCATGTGAGGGTGAGGGCCTGTCCTGGTCTTACCCATTTGGGAACAGCCAATCAGAGAGCCGTGGGAAGCCTGGCAGGCGGTTGCCTAATGTGGACGGGGGTCGTGGGAAGCTGACATGCTTTTGCTTAATGTAGACGAGGGGCGTGGGAGCCTGGCATGCTCTTACCCGTTTGGGTCGTATGTGAGCTGGCCTGGTCTTACCCATTTGGGAACAGCCAATGAGAGAGCCCTGGAATATTGGCGGGGGGTTGCCTAACTGGGATGGACCAATCAGAGGGCCTGGGAGCCTGGCATCAACTTACTATAAAGAGTAACCCCATGCCAGCGTCCGCGACTTCAAGTAAGCACGTGACCACTGGCTGGCCTGACAGTGCCAAATGCGGTAATGTCTCCGAGATAGCCGAGGTATGGGAATATTATTTCGGCATACACCGGGCTGGCAAGGGGTTGCCGGATATGGACAAAAGACATTGTAAATTCGATAGAAATTCGTACAGTGGGTCGATTTGGACGCGAGTAGGGTCATTTGAAAGCTAAAATTCGACGCTTTCCAACAGTACCAGCACTGGACCAACCGGCGGAACGCKWMGCGTTCCGCCGGCCAAGCTGGCACCAAGCCCTTGGTGCCACTTGTAATACAGATAGGCACGGTGGGATACGAGGCTTAGAGAGTCCTCACCRCCTGTGGCAGACGTGCTCGTCTTGAAGAGYRAATTCAACACTTCATGGGATTTCTTTAACGTTCAACAGTTAGAAGAAYGGATGAAGACCGCGTGGGCAGGCGCCTTACGAGCGCTCGCCTTCGGTAATCCAGACCTATGTGAAGAACTAGGTCCGGTGCTCTGTGAAACTAGTTTAGCTCGTATCAATCTTTCTGAAGTACTAACYGAACCGGTTCGTAGCGCCGATGACTTAAATGTTGTTGCCGATGCGGATCGTACTAAGTTGGGAACAGGGAAGTTTGGTAAGTTCCTTAGATTAGATAAACTCGGCCTTCTTGATCGTAAGTTTCTTGTTTCCAAGAAACGTACAACGCAACTCATTGATCTTACGTCAGCATGGCGTAAGACCGTTCTTTCGCAACGCGATCGCCAAGTGCCCATCGTTCWCAATGAACAACTGCTCCTCCAAAGGGGGCAGAGGACACTTGATCCATGGCTAAAYATCTTCAATGCAGGTATTTAGTACRAAGCGTTTTGGTTATCTTCTCATAGTGTTTGCCGTCCGCACGACATTGACACGCATGAGAAGTTTATAACTGGTCTTTCGAGACTGGTCAGATACCCCGTACCCRGCTTGCTTCAGCATGTTCGGATTGGGGCTTTGTGCCCCCATTGACTCCAGGCGTCCGTTTACGGAAACGATGGATAGGGAACCGGTGCATACGTGGGTGCGGCCTTATCTGGAGACCATTACGATTAGGAAACATGCCAACGCTTGTTGATAACCATGTTTAGTATCGCCTAACTGATTCCTAGTRGGTGGGAGCTATTTCGAGAAATTGAACTGGCTCAGCCGTCACTGGAAATGAATTTTGCGGTAAGTACTTATCTTACCTTCCATTTGTGGACACCCACTGACCGTGGGAAGCCCCCTAACCCCAACCTAACCATAACCCGAACCGGAGCCTAACCGCTTCTGTCCGATATGGGGCTGGGAAGGGGCGTCTGCTAGGACCGTGGAAGGAATAACCTATTAAGGTAAGTGCACGCGCGAGGTGAGTCATGCCCCTCGATACTATCTTTAGTCGGCCAAGAAGGCCGAGTTACCYGAGTTACCCGAAGACTTTGTCAGCTTTGGGTCACGTGATCAGGTCACAAGGTAATGTCTTGTGAGCCGCGACTGCAGGATTGACCGGTTTTCTGGGGCCCGCGGTCCGGATCGTACCCCGTTCTGGCGCCTGTTGTAATGACGATGCGTTTCCCGCGGTACTTGTAGCGCCCGTACGGGCGCCTGCTAACTTGGGATTGTTGCGACTAAGATTGGCCGGTTTTCCAGGGCTTAGTTCACACTTAATATTTAGATAGTATATAATAATTTTATCGTTTAGCAAACGGTAAGTTGTTTCTTGATTCTGACTAATCATCAGATTATTTTCAGCGTAGGTAAGCATGGCGGAATGCGACAATTACTGCGTCGAATTGACGGCGGAATCGATTGATTTCATCAATCGATAGGAGATCGTGCGCCTGACAAGTCTTATAAGCAAGACAAAACGGGAGGCAGGGGCTAATGCCCCACCGTTGCGCCCTCCAACCCCTCGCCTTCGGCTCGGTGTTGTTGTGCTCCACCACCCTAAAAAAAAAGGTGGGTGGGGAGCGATGATGCTACGTACAAACAATAGGGATATTTGCGAAAGGAATAAACTTACTAAGACACRAGCGGGAGGCACCTGGGAATGATGGGAAGCTAAATAATCAAACGGGCACRCGAACGCGCRAAATGCGAAAGGGAGCAATGGGAAGTAAATAGAAAAGAAGTCCTTGTCCTAGGAAYGCGCAAGCGCGCACTTATCRCACGAGTGTGAACTGGCATGTGACAACCGGGTACAATGTATGCCGGGCCAATCAGATGGCAAGAGGCAGCTTGGTAAGCCAATATGGGGTGAGGATGTGGCAGTTATGGGGAGAGAGAGGGGGCRTGTGAAAGGCCCAGTGATGGGATGATAAAGGCCCGGGGTCTAGAGCCTCGGGTATACCTGTGCAAGGGTTACAGAGTCACAAGGATGGTATGTAAGCCACATGTGGTTGTCAAAAGAGGGAGCGTGCGAAAGTGATGACCATACCTTGATAAAGGCCCAGGGTCTGGGCCCTTYGGGTATACCCGGCTTTTGTCAGGTGAGGGGTAGCTGAGTAAGGAATGTGGGGTGCTAGTTAGACCGCAGTTGCATGATGATTAGATAATGTGGGGGTGGAGGCGCACGTGCTGATGGTTATGCAATGCATGAGTCACCTGCAGTGACCAGTCATCAGATTATCAGGTGATATGATGCACGTGCAGTGTATCATGTGCCGGGTGGGGGGTAACAAGCAGAATCAGGTGATATAAATCACGTGCAACAGATCACATGCTGGGTAGGGCTGTGGAGGTTTCTCACGCACCAAGGGGAATTGATGGGAAGTGGTTTCAGCGTTGGCATCCCGTGCCAATCGGAGCCATCAGCGGCATGTCAATGGGAATTGCCGAATGACACGGCATGTTACCGGCATGTCACCGGTAAGTGCCAAATGTCCCAAAAATGGCAACTGATGGCACGAATGCCATCAACGGCATGTCTCGGCATGTTAACAGATGCCAGAAATTAAGCGGGAGATTTTTGAAAATTTGATAGAATATTCAGTTCTCCTCCAATTCGGACGGGAGTAGGCTCGTTGGAACGTGCAAAGAAAACGCTTTCGAATGGTATATAGATCATRGGAATATACGTAATATACATGACGCTATGAGCCACCGGCACCAGACCCCTGGTGCCAGTGGTACTAAGCCTAGGGTCTGGGACGGACCAGTGTTTAAACCAGGAACTGTGAAGGTTGATGTTGAGCGGGTTGAAGGCGAGATACATTTCACAGAACAGTTGAAGAATGGCAAGATTTACTATATCAAGTGATATGTCACAAGGTTGTAGACTCATGGGCCACCGTTTCCGGTTCGTGCGTTAATTGATACGCCCCACTGTGCACGAACAAGCACTATTGTGATAGGTTCAAAATCGGATTTTGCGCTTGGCAGCCTTGGCAGTTCGTTCCCGCGGCAAGCGGCGATTTAACAAATTTAACATATGCCATCATGAATCCATACTCACTGCAACGACAGAAGCCCCACTTCTCCCCTCCCTCAGGTTCCCATCCTCCGATTTTCAGATAGCTGACGGAGCTCCGCGTTGAACCGCCCCGTTCCATGACACAGTTTAGGTCATGGCCTCAAGGCCTCACCAGCACCATGAGCGCGAGCGCTCCGTTAGCTCTTGCAAATTGACATAGATCAGGAACCGTCCATTTTACCCTCACTGGGCGAGAGATAGGGAATCTATACTTCTACTGAGTTGAAAACCCATAAAAAATCCTACAACCGCGCCATTACATTCTCATATATTGAAAGTGGCATTGTGAATCTGGTGTATATGCCGGAAAGAAAGGTACTCTCAGCACGAATACCAGTCCACGTGTTTTAGCATATATATGCAAAATAGGGGATCCCCACCGCGGAAACCTATTCAGMCAGTAGACGAGAGTAGATCAGAGTAGGCCTAGAACATTTTGCAACTTAGGGGACTGGTGCTTGCGAAAAGGGTTTGAGACAAGTATAAAAATCTTTTCCAATTCATCAGCCTTCAGGGACATCAATTGAGTAAATGATTACAGCCTTTCGGGATTGCGCATTGCTGAAGCGCTGACTGCTGGTCTAAGCCTGGCAGGCTGGGCTTGGACTATGAAGGGGAGCATTTAAGCCGACCAGTATGGTAGCCGTACCTGCTTGAACAAACCAATGCATCCACAAAACAAAGCCCGCCACTATCCCCTTGAATGCGTACTTTCATTTTCCGACTGCATTGCGGCAACCACAACTCCAGTGACACAAGCATCGTGGATTTACAACTAAAGCGACTCACGTATTCAAGACCTAGCCTAGTTTCAGTTTAATTCTATAGAGATGCGCCCAATGCCACTGGCCGGTCGCTTCCGAGCAGAGGACGACGGAACCGTGCTGCATCCACCCCAACATTTTGTCCCTGATGAACAATGACATTTATTTGCACGATTGGGCGAACGGGCAGTCAAAGTTTTCTATATAATCGACCACCCTGCCCAAGCTTGGTCGTGCTGGGACTCGACCAACAATGCCTCCTATGAACAACCCTCTTACTCCTGATGCGCCCAAGGGGCTGCTACCGTTAGACCTCTCCTTGTACAACTTGGACAGTGATCAACGCACCTTCCTCAAATCGATGGCCGGAATCACCGATGACGAAGAATTGAAGGAGCATGTTGCCAAGATCCAGGCCAAGGCGTACAGGGTCTGTGATGTCTAACCCTCTGTTGCCTTCTACTGACTCGGAATGCTTTGATACACAGCTTAACCCTTACCCTTGTATCCGCCTCTTCACTTTTGCAAAGTACGTCCAATCGTATATGAGCCTCTCGGTGATTAAGACGCCCGTGCTACTAGGCTCGCTGCATCACGGTTTCCCTGTTATCAACAGGTCCTTCAGCTGGGTAGGGAGCGCGAAGGCGCCCTTTTACTCGACATTGGCTGTTGCTGTATGTGCTACGCCCAATTCTCGCTTCRTACTGACTGTTGATTGCTGAAGTTGGAAATGATTTACGCAAGCTTGCTTCTGATGGATGGCCTACAGAGAATATGATAGCCTCGGATCTTTGTGCCCGTGAGTTTTAGCTGTGGCAACTGCAGTGTGTTCAGGCCTGCTGAATATTTTAACGGACAGGGTTCTGGGAATATGGGCATGATCTCTACAAGTCRACGCCGGAAAGCTTCCCCGTAGCTTTCGTGCCGGGTGACGTATTTGATTCTAAGATATTATCGACTCGGGAATCGCTCCATTCGCAACCTACGGCGTCGAGACCAACTAGCTTCACCCCGTTGACTTCTCTGAATCCGTTACAAGGACATTTATCTGCCATCCATGCGTCCTTGTTTTTCCACTTATTTGACGAGGGAAGGCAACTTGACCTGGCCCGTCGACTCGCTGGACTACTCACCCCTGAACCTGGTTCCAAGATCTTCGGTTGTCACTATGTTCGCTCGGAGAAAGGCACCAGGACAGAGGTGCTTGCGGACGGACTCGAGCATACACAATTCTGGCACTCACCTGAGTCATGGAGGCAGATATGGGAAGAGCAGGTCTTCAGAAAGGGGAGCGTACAAGTCCAGATGGAGCTGACTCTCGACGAGTTGTCACTCATGGAGCTCGCTGGCCGTGGATTGTACTTGCACTATATGACATGGTGTATTACTAGGCTTTAGGCACTGATCCCGTATCACTATTCTTCCAGAAACTGGATACTGGAATTTATGTGGTTACCGCCTATTAGTAACTATCAGTGCTTCACTCAAGTAACGTTCAGTGAGGACGAGAATGCATCACGCTATGTGGCAAGGTGTTGATAACCCATCATATCATGATCAGATATATGTACTGTACCTTGGCAGAATTTTCACCTGGCAGTAGCACCAGGAAGCAGGCAAAGTGAAGAGGAAGATCACCTAAGTGCGCTAGGCATAATCTTGACTATTTGTAATGACCACTTGGTAATGGCTAATCAAGGGTTGTTCTGGGGACTTCGGCTTCGGCTTCGTGCTGATTGAATGTATCTACAGTAGTACCACATAGGGCTCGTTTCGAGGCGCACATGGTTAGGTAGCTCTCTTGCAAGGTTACCTACCTATCTGTTCCACCGTCCGAGAATCCGCCTGAAGCATGCCACTGTTATCATGTGTATTTAATGTAAACGCCAAATTCGGTGCATGTTCGTACAGGACCGGTACTTTTCAAATTGCAACATGACTATTTGCAACGGGGCGGATTGCGACGATGGCGGTGCAATCCTCAATCGCTCATCTACTAGTAGTGTCACCAAGAGTTTAGTGTTCTAGCTACTGATACGTTCTTCCAGCCTCATGGTTATCATCCTCCGGCTGCAGAAAGAATATCCGAGCACAGATTACTCCACTTCGTTAGATATAATCCTCTGCACCTCCTAGTAGGGCTCAAGTGTAAGATTCCTGAGCCCGAGTTGGACAGAGTCGTAGAATCAGTCGGCGAGGAGGATATGGATCCCAGTGGACTTGTAGTGTGCGAGGGCAGTGGCGTACTTGTGGGAGTTGGGTGGGATGGCGAAGAGGCGGGTGACGTTGATGGTGAGGCTAGTGCGCCATTCTCCGCAGAGGGCAGTGATGCCGTGTGGAGAGCACCTCGAGGTCATGTACTGGGGGCGGGGTTGGGTCAGGTTGTGTGGGGATGAACGAGGCAGGAGGCAGGAATATGCGTACTTCAGCAGCACAGGCAACGCAGCCTGCCAAGGAATCACAAATATAACTCACAGCAGTGAATAACCCCAAGCCACACGGACTCATGCCCTTCGCCACCTCCCACTCACAATCGAAGCACAAACTGCATCCGGGCTTCGCCTTGTCTGCCTATCAGTATTGGGGCTGGTACTAAGGGTCTAGGGCACAGGAATATCGATAATGCCCGAGAGGATGAATGAAGGCGTTAGGTACTGTGCATGCTGGTCATCTATGATCATCGTCAATTTTCGAAACCTTTCGGTTGAATAAGAAAATCCGTACACGAGTCCGTGAACCGCTATAGCCCATCGTTAGCCTCAACAAACTCATCCAGCCGCTTCTTCACGTCCTCCGTTAACCYACCTTGTTGGGTGCTGACTGAGCCCATAGTAATGACAAGGTGACCATYCCGGGTGGTGACTTGCGACGGGTGGTACCACTCGATGTCGCCAACAGCGCCATACCAAAGGTCAACTGTCGTCTTTTTCGAATTCGTCGGAAAAGACAAGGTCGTATCGCTGGCCATCGGAACCGGTTCTTGAATGAGCTCCCGCAGGCGTATCAGAGTCGATGAGCTCGGGCATCTGAAACAGGACAGGTGCTCGGCCTTGGAGTGGTGTGAGAACGGAAGGGGGTGGGCAACGTRGAGGAGGAAAGAGGACTGACTGGTCTGGTTGAGGCGTATGTGGAAGGACCATGGAAGAGATCCTCCTCATCAGGTGCGTCTGTCTCATCCTGGGAGCAATCATAGAGGTATGCTGGAATACTATTGTCCGATGAGCCAGGTTCGAATGTCAGAAAAACGACGATAGGAATAATTATGTGTTGGACATGTGATGGTATGTTGGGCACGTGATGTATTTGCAATGAACGGTGGGCGCGTTGACATTGGCGACAGATGACAGCACCAATGCAGGCAGATCCCCTTTTGCACTCGACRCCGAGCAAAAATCAAACAGCCAGTGCCACYCAAGCTGGCAATCTCGATCTCAGGTGTGCYSTTCYCACCCAACAMGCAGGCRTTGTTATACTCACTCAYCGCACAACAGGTTGGAGCATCTGCGGGGCTCGGTCGCGAAGGATATGGAAGGCGCAGTCAGATGTGACTTTGACGATCTTGTGCGCTATTTTCTGTCGCTCTGCCTCGACCCAGAGCGGAAGTCAAGGCTCGATGCGCTCCAGGATAAGGYCGASGTACTACAGGAGAAGGAGGCCCTAACCGAGAATGTTGGAACGAACGCCGAGATGGCCAGTGAACCGCCAAGCAAAGAGCAGGTGGAGAGAGATGACCTGCTGGATGGTGCATACGGGCAATGTCTCGAAGCCGTTTTGTGCATTGCCAATAATCAAAAAGTGAGGAATCTGTTAAAAGCTTTGTACGTGCCGTTTGTCCTCTGTTGCGCCGCCCGTTCTGAATGCTAGCACCCTTGCAGCTATAACGCCCTCTCGGCAGCGGGAGAGCCGGCCCGCTACCCACCCTTTGTCCTACTTTGCAACGAGGCTCTCACGCAGCTGTCAGACCTGGAGGGACTCCCTCTTCGACCSCCTTCCAGTATCGATATCCTTTTCCAGGTAGCAGAGCCGACACCCGTCCGCGGCACAGCTAGCCTTCGTGAAACTTATCGGAAACCTGACACGGTCTGTACTTCGCGCCGCGTGCTTACAAGCTTGAGATCCTCGGACCTCACCGAGGCTCTGGATCAACCATTCAAATGGTCACAGATACTCACGATTGGAGAATTCAAGGTGTCGAGGAATAAATCACCCAGAATCGATGCCAAGAAAGCTATGAGCAAAGGATTTCTTTTCAGCGTGCAACGCACAGCGTCACTTGGTCATGACCAGCCCGATGAAGCCGATCCCTCTCAAGGAGAGTCTCCTCTATCTCCGACGCCGGCGTCACAAGCACCAATAATGCTCGACCCCTCTCGGACGGCAAGTCAATCTACGCTATCTCAAAGATCGGGTGATTCAGGAGGGCGGCRRAAGCGTGCACATCCTGACAGTACCATATGGAGGAGCAACAAAAAACCGAAAGATTCTGGGCCGCTTGTTGTCCCTCAATCACAGACATCCACCATCCCAAGTCCCCGATCGCCGGCTCCCCCATGGGCAGACAGTAAATCAGCACAAGCGATTTCCGGACGCGTCCAATCGATGGTCTATGCGCTGGAGTTGTTATCAAGTAACGTTGGAGTTCATCATGTTATCATTATGCTGTTTGTAGGTACGTAACATGATCCATCTCACTAACGAACGCGATTAACGACGAGCACATCTGGAATAGATGAATATCTGTGGGTTTGGTACTGCGACCGACAGGGTGTGATTCGGTCGAACAGCATCAGCCTAGTAGCTGAYTTTCCTCGCATGCTTGTGCTGCTGCTCGCGTTCCAACGTTTTAATCTTGAAGATTGGGGAATCATACGTGTGCTCAACCCAGAAGCCACTAGTCACCATGAGGCCACTTCCCTACAAACTGTTTCTTCTAATGGCACGCGCAGGAAGAAAGCAGACTCATTGACGGAGCTGCCGTTGGACCTCTCCCAGCATCATCATTTAGTCGATATTCACTGCGAAGGCCCCCTTCTGGAGAATATCACTATTSACACAGAGCARTACCTTTCTCACAAGCCCTATTGCCTCGCTGGTCGAGCGACTGCAGTGTTTGCCGGTCGAGCAAGCATGGGAGAAGAGGTAGTCAAGTTGGCATGCAAGATATCTCACCCGGAGGTGCGGCGGCCGCACGAAGGAAAGACATTGAAGATCGTGCGTGACATTGCGCGCGCRAAGGACGAGACGATGATGAAGCAYCTACCRAATCTGCTCTTTTACTGTGATGTGAAAGGGACTGGGACGCGTCGGATCCGAAGCATGCTTGGGTGCTCTCGGAAGGAACGGGAGGGAGACCGGACGCTTCGAATCGTCGGGTTCAACGTACTAGAGAAACTTACGACTTTGAAAGGGACGGAATTTGTCGAGGCGTGGTTCGACGCCGTTACGTGTGAGTATCCCAGTTACCGAGTAGGACATCTATTGACGATATTCAGGCCATGCGTTTCTGTGGAAGCACGGTATTGAACACGGCGACCCGAGCCTGTATAATGTGATGTTTGACGATAGTGCCAAGTGTGGAGTCTTGACCGATTTCGACCTTGCGATATTCCAATTTCGACCTCGTATACTTGGAACTGACCGGACGGGAACGATCCCCTTCATGGCGCTCGAGCTTTTGTGTGCGAATTATTGGAAGGGCAAAATTAAACGATTTTACCACCATGAGCTGGAAGCATTCATCTGGATCCTTCCGTTCGTATTCCTCCTCTATACTGAGGGAACAAGAGGATCTCACTCGGCTGTCGATTTGTGGATTACCTCCGACCACCAAATCTGTGCCGAAAAAAAGACACATTTTTATCAGCGTCCACAGCTATCGCAATATGGTTCAGATGTGACGAAGGACTTTAAGGGGTACTGGCATTTGGCATTTGTGCTTTGCAGGGCTCTTCTGTTTGACCATTTTGATCGGGATACCCGCGCGGATCAAGCGCTTGAGGATAGCCCAGGCGGTGGTACCAGCGGTCTTTCTCAACAATTCCATCTTACGACTTCGCAGAGGATGTGGGCCAGGGTTATCTCTACACTTGAAAAGTGGTTGGGTGGATTACCTTCCGGAGGATCTTTCACTACCCGCATTGCACGCCTGAAATCCATGCAGCCAAGCTTTTCGCACCCTGGGAACCCAGAACAAGAAAGCCTCTTTGGAGAGGTTCAAGCAATCTATAACGCCGTCATGAATCTCCCTTCCCACCAGTCCATACCCTCCAGCTCTACCTGTTGACTCCAGGGATTTTCCAAAAGTTTTGTGCCCTGTCCCGTATGCTGTTTCGCCTCCCTCTGCGTTACAAGCATATACAAATAGTCATCCATAGCCCACCCCCATGTACTGTAGCTTACTCATGCTAGGCAATTGACTGCGAAAGAAGGCACCGCGACGGCCATCACCTGGTCAGGGTTGTAATCCATCGGTGTCGGGTATTGATGGCAGCATAGTATTCTTAGTTGACCAAATTGTTGCCCACTTCTACTACAATATACCATGATGTCAGGGTGTATCCCGCTCGCAGCTACGGCTACACGCGATAGGCCCAGGAAATAATAGTATAATACCATCGAGTCTTTGATATGGGACTAGCTTGCCGACCCACAGCCCGCGAATACTGCTAGAACGCAATCGCTAATGAGTTGGCTTTTTGATCGAAGGCTTGATGTATTCATTGCGCGTGTAGCTGCTGTTCCAGACCCGAAATGAATGCCTACGGAGACTAAGACTGAAGCTGCAAATACATGCGCAGAAACAGTTCTATTCAGAACGAACTTTGAATGCATGAGGCAGGTGGCTGTTTAGGAAGACATACRAGCATTGCTATAACATATCCAACATCGTTCTGAAATTTTTGATATAGAATCCGACCCCGATTCAACCATCCTGTGATTTTATGTGGGCGTGAAGGTGGCGCCCTTGATAGCTAATGCTATCAATGCTGCATCAWTTGCATAGCCGATGTATGTGCTATCCGACCTCAGCTGTAACTTTCGGACAATATTGGTGATTATAAGGTAAAGCTCATACCACGATCAATTATGATATGGTATCACACAGTTAAAACCACTGACAGACTCAAGAGAAACAAGGATGGAAAACTTGCTGGGTGCCTAAATAACTTCTCGGACTCTCCGAAAATGGGGCAAGATACTTATCTAGACCCTGATTCTCTTTGCCCATCCACCGCTCGGGACGGAAATATTCTGGGTCGAGTTGCTCGTGGCCGAAGTGTGAGAGGCTTCGCCTCTCTGACCATTTAATGAACAGAGATCGTAATTCCGCCTATTTACAAAGGACCAACAGGAACTGCCAGAAATACAACTAAACCGTTCATACGAGAGACAAGTCGACGGAGGCAAGCATCACGAGGAATTTCAACTAATCCACAACCATACTCCTGGCTATGAGAGTATGCCACGGGACCTAAATGGTATCACYCACCCGGACTTCCAAGCATTGAGGCGGAGTACATTCATGCTAAGATCTTCATGTCCTCGCTATATGTGGAGGCAGAGGCACCAGTTGCAATGAAAATCATGGGAAGGGCGATCACATCCGGCAGTGTCACAATGTTCCATGGAAGCCTCCTAGTCCAGATACGACGCTGCACCCTCACTTCAGTAACCAGATCCTTGCGGATGGCCTTGATGCCTGCGGTTTGCTTGGGCATTGGCTTACACACGAAATCATTGGTGAAGAATGGCCGACAACACAACCTATCTCAGTCAAGGGCTTGGTGCCACTTGTAATACACTTAGGACGGCCTCGTTGACGCAACTGGGGGTTAAAGGGGAGACACTCAGGTTGGCATGCAGGATATCCGATCCAGAGTGGAGCGGCTGCATGGGAGATGTTAGGGGCTGTGCGTGGTATTGCCAATTGCGGAGCCGGCTCGATGATGGAACATCTACCCGGGCTAGTCCTTTACCGCGATGTGAAAGGCATAGGGATGCGGCGGATCTGAAGCATGCTTGGATACACTTGGGAACAACAGGGGGGGACCGGATCCTTTGGATCATCGTGGTCAATGTGCTCCAAAAGCTTACCACTCTTTGTGGGATGGATTTTGTTGGGGCACGGCTTGATGCATTTACGTGAGTATTATCGTTTCGGAGCCAGGTATTTGCTGAGGGTATTGGGGTTCCCATGTCCCAGGTCATGCTTTTTTATGGAAGCACAGTATTGAGCATAGGGACCCCAGCTTGTACAACGTGATGTTTGACGCTGACGCCCAATGTGGTGTGTTGATGGATTTTGACCTAGTGATATTCCAATTTCAAGGGACAGACCGAACGGGAACGATCCCATTCATGGCGCTGGACCTATTATGCAAAAAGTACTGGAATGGAGAGATGATTTGATATTATCACCACGAATTGGAAGCATTCGTCTGGATCCTCCCATTCATGTTCCTGCTCTACGAGGATCAAAGCGCGGATCGCACGACGCCATTGACCCGTGGATCACATCAGACTATGACGACTGCCACAGATTCAAGACAACGTTGAGCGACTTGCGGAGTACGGATCAAAGGTGACAGGATTTTAAGCAGCCGYGGTCATTGGCCAGTACACTTTGTAACGCTCTCTGGAGTATTCACAACGGCCGGCAGGCACGCCAATATGAAATGCAATTTTCTTCCCACGAGCCCACCCCACAATGCTAACACCCCCAGGCAAAATGCTGCCACCCTCGAAGAATTTCATCGCAAAAATTCCAAGGAGATGTGGAGCCAGTTTGTTTCTACAGTTGAATGGTGGGTGGAGAAATATTGCATGAGCTCTTTTAGTGCTCGCATCGAGTCGCTGAAAGGACAAAAGCCAAACTTTTTATCCTCAGACGATCCAAAAGAGAAAGAATGCTTAGAGGGCCTTACACAGGTTTACGAGAGCATTATAAATGCACCATCTGTTCCCTTCTTTGACTCTACTAGTTAATCGTATGTGATTTCTCAAAGTTTTGCTATCTTTTGCATGATGTTGTCTATGTTCTACTTAGTAATAACTTTCGCTTGTCTATAGTTTTTTAGACCCTCTATCTCAATCAATAGTGGTATGACTGCGTTGTCACTATCTCTTGCGTCTACTGGCCATTGACCGTAGTCACATCCACCTTCCCAGTCCGCCGTTTATACCAGCGCTTATCAAGCGGCTCCAGCTGTTGCCGAGTAGGTTTTAATTACGAGCCTGCTTTGTGAGGCAAGATGTCGAAATACCGAGCCATTGTACAGCTCAACACCTCACTATCTTTCGCTAGCTCTGGGTCCGAGGCCATGGGTAGGCTCGGGAATGGATCCGGACCCGACAAATGCGGATCCGCTGTGCTCACAGCTAGACGCACGCCAAGAGCCGACTTGGTTCCCAGCCACATCAACATCAACCCTACCCAACTTGGGCCCAGAAGGATGTGAGTTGCAGTTCTGCTCGTCCTTTATTATCCTCTTCCTCACATCGCCCTGTCTTTCCTGGGCCTTGTCCTCCAGTGGCTGAGAAACCTGGCCCTTTCACCTTGCCCCTTCACTAACTGCCCCCTCCAGATTACTCGCCCGTTCAGTAGTTCTGGCCACGAAGGTGACCGTGGATTGGTGTTGCCCTCGGTAGCGGTCACCATTAGGCCAATGCATAGCTGCGCGCATACCTTGGACACGCGTGACAGCGCGTCAAACGCCGGCGGTTCAAATGTCGAACAACCCCCATTGGACACGGCTAGGAATACAAACGGTGGCGAGCCCTATRCCTGTGGTTGCAACTCACTACTAGAGATTACRAATGAGAACACCGTTCAAATGGGCGTTGGTGTTACCACGGCAGCTCAATCTTATCCACAGGTGAGCACTGTGGCCCCCTGATCATATATATAACCGTGCTTAATACCCTGGGCCGTCCATTTCTTTGCCAGTTCTTTGCTTCACAAATGGACCATCACCAGCCTCCTGGTATCACTTTCGCCAAGTGCCCCTTAGGCCCTGGTATGAATACAACGACCACAGCTCTGATAAACTCTGGACAAAGGAGGGCACCTATACCCAGCATTTTGCTTAACCAGGAATCGACATATATCCCCACGAATGTGCCCCCGCCCACTTCCAATTCTCAGATACCCCATATACCCATGATGCCCGAGGCGAGCCCCCAAAATATGATTAAGCATAATCCAAATATGCCCATCTCCCCACCACGAACTTTAGAGAGGAAGAAAAGGTTATCGGCAGGCCTCGCTGCGACCATTGGGCCCATTTCACACCAATTTGACTTTGTTCAAAGGACGCCCCCCCCGCAACTTCCTACCGCAGTTCCTATCATTGTTACACCACCCACTCCCCATAACATGAACCCTCCTTCTGCAAACTTGCATACAATGGTGGATGATAATGCTAGCCCCTTTTCTGCATCCATTCCGGCCCTGGTCGTACCTACCATACTCGATTCATCGAGGGGCTTGTCTTCTCCTAAACCGATGCTGACACAACCGCTTCCTCGCATAGGAACGCCACAGCGCCCATACTTTACCACGATACGAGGTAGTAGGAGTGCAAGGCCGGCTTCCACCATCTCGCATTTATCAACTCCTCCCTCATCTCCTACGGCTCCCGGGCTCGGCGAGGTGACTGCCAGGCATTCTCCATCGCCTTCCAGGACTGCGTACCCTGGCTCTTTCACTGCTCATGGAGAAACTCCGCATATACATGGTACTTTTGCTAGTGATGGCACTGGGTATGAGAGAGACACTGGACCAACTGCAGTGCCTGAAATCGTAACAGTGCCACCTTTACCCTCGACCCTGACACCTGTGCCAATTCCGATCCCTGTGCAGATGTACATGAAGCCCTCATCACCCGTGAGGAGCACTTTATCAGTACTAGATCCTGTTGAAGATGATGATGACGACGACGATATGGGATATAGTGATTTAGGGGTCATTAGGGGCCAGCCAAGTAAAGGGCTGAGTCGCAGGAGCAGTGATTTGGGAGGGAAGGGCAGTGGCTATCATTTCCCCTTGTCCCTGTCGCTCTCTCTCGGGAGGAAGCGTGGACGGGGGCTTGCTGCATTTGGTTTCGGATCCGAGAGGGAGAGGGGGATTGTGCCACCACTACCTATGATATCGACAAGTGGGAATCATGCCAGGATAGGGGGTTTTGGCTTGGGCAGAGGGTGTTCAATGAGTGGTGAAATGGAGATGAGAATGGCATTAGCGGAGAGGAGTATGAATGGGAGTGGAGGATATTCGAGCTCAAAATTCAGGTTCCGAGAAAACCAGCGACCTAGTGCCTCTATGACTGAAGCCGAAGGAAGGGCAGGGGCTCGAGGTGGGAAAAAGCCCTTGAGGATGAGGAGCGCCATTGGCTTAAGCTCCAGCTCTCCGCCCTCACCTTCGGGTCCCATGAAACCGAGGCTAGGATTCAGGTTGAGAGAGGTGAGCGCACACCTGCTTGGTAAACGGGAATAAGGTGAACGGTTTAAATTTAATAACTTGTGCTTGAATCTTGTCCTTCGCTCTCCCAGTCGGATCATGCTTTGATCGTTGTTCTATACAGTCGCTTTCATCTGGCTATCACGCTCATTTGCTTTTAATTGTTTTCGTTTCAATTGGATCTTGTCATCGCATCATGCTTTACATTCATAACCTCAATGTGGCCTTACTAGTGTGCATCTCTAGAATACTCAGTTGCTCATTCCATCTCATTTTAACCTAATTCGATTGATCTATGTGTTACTGCACTCTACCCAATGATCGAATAACCATTAACAACTTCGAATCATTCTGACCTCTCGTTAGACTCTTGATCCTCTGAACCTCCTCCCTTTTGAGTCACCTACAGATATGCAAACTCGGCACTAGGGGTCTAGGAGCGTGTACGGAAACTCTTGAAACAACCAAAACGGCGCAACCCGAAGGCCGATGCAGGCAAGTAAAAAGTCAAGGGCCAAGGGAGGAACAAAAGGAATGATGCAATGGAGAGCACCAAACCCACCGACATGGAGGTGGACGAAAAAGATGAGATTCCTCTAGATTGGCCCTCATATGTCCAACTATACGATGTTGTCTTAACGACATATGTGGTCCTGCATTCCGACTTGAATATTGCGCGTGCAGCAATGGTACTTTCCCAGTAATTACTATCAGTCCAATTCAGGTATATCAAAGAATGAGCGTGAGTAGCGAAGGACCTCTCAACCTTCTGCCATTCCATATTATCCTACAATGCATTCCTGTGAAAACACGAGCATAACCAGCTCGACGTCTACTGCTTGCTTACATTATTTCTTTCGTGGCCCCTGTAGTCGTACAAATGAACACCCGTTTGACCATTTATCAACGATAAGTAGCTCTGCTATATGCGAAAAGTAGTTGTACACAACTCTTATCCAACAACCAAAGATCCAGTTTCCCTCTTCTGGATTCTAGCGGATCGTGATCACTGATCACATTTAATGTCTATTGACATTTCACCTCTACTATGCACACTATTCTCGATGGTTCCGCACAGAATACAATAACTTAATTATAACACTGATGGTCTTCAAGTCCTTCGGGTGAAATTTCTGCTTGAAAATTTCCCGCATCTCCTCCAGCGCAAGGGGTTATGAGATTGTCTAGTCTGCCTTGGAAGAGTTAGAGAGAGGGGTAAATTCAAGGTGAGGCTGGCAGGCTCTCCGGCGTCAGCCCATGAAAGTCAGTGACAAGAACCAAGTCTTGTTTATAATACAGGTGGGGGATACAATGCGACACTACCATTCTCGCCAGTGATGCCGCCTGCTTCGATCGTCTCCCCAGCCTCGATCCCGCCGACGCTCTCTTTCACGATATGCTTCATCGACTTCTCGTCGGTTGTAAACGTCTCTGTATCCTTCTCCGGCATCGTCTCCGTTGACGGTGCTTGGCGTTGCGCTGCCTTGCATTTCTTTCTTCTTCCGTTGTATCAGGGCTAATGCCCGTTCCCGCTCCGACGATTCGCGGTTGAGGCGTGATTGGAATGAAGGGTCTGAGGACGACGGGAGCCGGTGGGGGAGAGGTTTCTTTGAAGATGAATGTGACGAGGAGGATTCTGCCCGGGCTGCCAGCCGTTGCTCGATCGAGGTGAGAGGATCGTGCTTATGCTTCCGTTGTGCTTCTCTGTTACTGTCGGTGGGTGTGAGCATGTAAAGTCCTCCCCAAAGGACATGGTAGAAATTTTTACCTCCGGCCAGTATCGTCCTTCTCATCTGACTGCTCCTCTTCTCCACGTCTCTGGGTATACCACCTTTGCATTTCCTTCTCATCTGGGGCGAGTTTGAACCCTCGCTCGGATGCTTTGGCGTCCGCCTTTTTGGTAACAAGGGTAGCCGCCATTGCACTCTGAGAACAGCGTAAGAGATAATAGTAGGACGGGTGGATGGCAGGGACATACCTGCTCCAAATCCTGGAACAAGTTGATGTGGCCATCCGTGGTGGGCAGGACGGCGCCCCCGCCACTGCTACCGGCCGTGATAGCAGAGCTTGTCAGTTCCTCGACACCCTTTCCCTTGTTCGACTCTGCACCCAGTCCAGCACGCTGACGGAGGCGGTGGTGGAGCACGACAACACCGAGCCGAAGGCAAGGGGTTGGAGGGCGCAACGGTGGGGYGTTAGCCCCTGCCTCCCGTTTTGTCTTGCTTATAAGACTCGTCAGGTGCACGATCTCCTATCGATTGATKWMATCAATCGATTCTGCCGTCAATTYGACGCGGTAATTGTCGCATTCCGCCACGCTTACCTACRCTGAAAATAATCTGATGATTAGTCAGAATCAAGAAACGACTTACCGTTTGCTATTCGGCAAAATTATTATATACTATCTAAATATTAAGTGTAAACTAAGCCCCGGAAAACCGGCCAATCTTAGTCGCTACAATCCCAAGTTAGCAGGCGCCCGTACGGGCGCTACAGGTACCGCGGGAAACGCACCGTCATCACAACGGGCGCCAGAACGGGGTACGATCCGGACCGCGGGCCCCGGAAAACCGGTCAATCCTGCAGTCGCGGCTCACAAGACATTACCTTGTGACCTGATCACGTGACCCAAAGCTGACAAAGTCTTCGGGTAACTCGGGTAACTCGGCCTTCTTGGCCGACTAAAGATAGTATCGAGGGGCATGACTCACCTCGCGCGTGCACTTACCTTAATAGGTTATTCCTTCCACGGTCCTAGCAGACGCCCCTTCCCAGCCCCATATCGGACAGAAGCGGTTAGGCTCCGGTTCGGGTTATGGTTAGGTTGGGGTTAGGGGGCTTCCCACGGTCAGTGGGTGTCCACAAATGGAAGGTAAGATAAGTACTTACCGCAAAATTCATTTCCAGTGACGGCTGAGCCAGTTCAATTTCTCGAAATAGCTCCCACC
>JAECYV010000064.1:63482-77859 GCA_023014305.1 Lepiota subincarnata
AGCAGTAGTGTGGGACGTGCGGCAGTAGGGTGGAACATGTGGCAGTAAGGAAGGACGTGCGACAGTAGGGTGGAACGCGTGGCAGCAGGGTGAGATGTGCAGGGCAGTAGATGGCTGAGTGAGGGGACTGAGTTATGCATCTGCATCAGAGGTACACAACAGTGGCGAGCAGGACAAGCGGCATACCTGTGCAATAGATATAGTGCGAGTCCTGCCAGGAAGTGCCACGCAATCACTGCAACTGTAAAACCGCCCTTCGTTACCTTTGAGTCGAATGTGGTTCCGAGCTGACGTACCATTCGCTGCTCAAGGGCGTGGCCCTCATATCCCGTAGTGCGAGTCCTGCGAGGAATTGCCACACGCTCATCCTGGAAAACGGGATGGTCCACCATTGCCAACCCAGGGCAAGCTCTGACGCAGAAGGGTACCTGACGGGGGAAGGGGGGTTGTTGGTAAAGCGATAGGTGTGGGAGACGACTGGTATTTATTGGGTTTCAAAAAAGATCACGATCAACAAGGGCGTGGGATGGGATCACGACAGACCTCGAAGCCCCAGAGTCTGCGACCAAGGAGTCCGTAAACAACTAAAAATGGTATAGGATTCTGATATCAAACCATCCATTCTTCTGATGGAGTGGGGTAAGTCGAGGTCATGGATGAAACATGTGATGTCGTTGAGACTCACATAAGCCTTGGGTATTTCCGTCTGGGTCTGGGAATATGACACTACCTTTGATATAACCGGTGGTAACGCAAAACTTGTTCCAAGTCTGAAGCATCCCACTGCGATATTCGAGGCCATGATTATCAGCCACAGGAAACGGTGCGGTAGAGCCTGGAAGAAAGGTAAGAAAATTAGATATTGGAAGAGAAGGAAGAAGACGAACATGGTGTCAATCCACCTTGTTGGGTGCGGACCCAGTCCATAGTAATGACAAGGTGACCATCCTGGGTGGCGACTTGCCACGGGTCGTACCACTTGATGTCGCCAGTAGCGCCATACCAAAGGTCGACTGCTTCCCAGAATGGATCGTCGCCTGGGTAAAATGTTCTGCCGTCTTTTTCGAACTCGTTGGAAAAGACGACGGTATTACTGGTCATCGAAACCAGTTCTTGAATGAGCTTCCGTAGGCGTATCAGAGTCGATGAGCTCGGGGCATCTAAAACAGGACAGGTGCTTGGCCTTGGAGTTGTGTGAGAACGGAAGGCAATGGGGAAAGTGGGAGAGGAAAGAAGGACTGACCGGTCTCGTTGACGCGTATATTGCCCTCGATGTGTGCATTGCAGCCCTGGGTTCTGTAAAAGGTCATGACGGGGTAAAGGGTGAGGAGGTGGAGAACGAATAGAATGAGGACGCTGACGTTGAGGATGCCTCTCTAGGGAAAGGCACCCTTGTCGCCCTTGAGGCCGCCCTTTTTGGGAGGATCGTGGAGGAGATCCGCCTCGTCAGGTGCATCTGTCTCGTCCTGGGAGGGATCATAGGATCGGCGGGGTCATCTCGTGAAGAAGGTGGAAGGTCAAATGATATGGTCCATGTGAAGCTGGCGGTGGTGAGACAGAACAGGACGACGTGCCACTCGGCGCCACCACCTGGCATGCCACCGGAAGAGCCATCGACGGCATGGCTCAGCATGCCATCCGGAACTTACCGGATGCCAACCGATGCCAGAAATTATGCGAGAGAATTTTGAAAAATTCGATAGAATATTCAGTTCTCCTCCAAAAGAGACAGGACCGGGCTCGTTGGAACCTGCAAAAGAAACGCTTTCGAATGGTATATAGAGCGTGGGAATGGATACAATATACATGATGCTATGAGCCACTGGCACCAAGGGCTTGGTGCCACTTGTAATAACGGCAGGACTGCATGGGCTTCGACTACGAGCTTGAATTTCTCTTCGTCTCCTCCCGTCCTTGAAGGCTTCATCGTGCCATGAGAGCTTGATGTATAGGTTGCGGAGATCAGATCAGGCACGAAAAGATGTAATGAGGGTGTGGAAAGGACGGGCTTTACCTTGAGAAGAGTGGTGGCGCGGTTTGAGAGTAATGTAGCACGTCTGGCCGCCTCTACCTCGACCTCTCCGATACGCTAAAGGAGGGTTCAGAATTAGATAGAGGCGTGGCTTTACTACATACGTACCTCTAGGGCCTCCATGTATTTGTCAAGAGCCTCCTCCAATTTGCTTCCCTTGAAAGCTGTATTGCCTTCCTCTTTCAGCCATTCTACGTCCTTTACACGTTTCCGTAGCTTCTGCGCGGGTTCGCACGAAGGGTCTAATCGGAGAGTGCTTTGTACATGCTGTAGCGCCTGAGGTAGTTTCCCGCTCAGAAAGAGCACGAGACCACGCAGAGTAAGGATATCTGGTGAATTCGAGTTTGTGCGAAGGGCGTCACTGAAAAAATGTATGTTAGATACGAAATGCTGAGGAAAACAAGACAAGGGAAAGCACTTTGCAGCAGTGTTAGCACCGTCCCAGTTTCCTCGTGCCAGATCAAGCTCTACTCTCCATATCCTCCACTCATCCGGGATCTCACCGCTTTCTCCCTCGATGGCTTGCAAACACTTGTCCTGGTGCCTTTCTCCGGGCGTTTTAATTGCAAGCCTGTTTTGTGAGGCAAGATGTCGAAATACCGAGCCAGTGTACAGCTCGACACCTCACTATCTTTCACTAGCTCTGGATCCGAGGCCATGGGTAGGCTCGGGAATGGATCTGGACCCGACAAATGCGGATCCACTGTGCTCACAGCTAGACGCACACCAAGAGCCGACTTGGTTCCCAGCCATATCAACATTAACCCCTACCCAACTTGGGCCCAGAAGGATGTGAGTTGCAGTTCTGCTTGTCCATTATTATCCTCTTCCTCTTCCTCACATCGCCCTGTCTTTCTTGGGCCTTGTCCTCCAGTGGCTGAGAATCCTGGCCCTTTCAGCTCGCGCGCCCCCAGCATCAGAAGCGGCCTCGCCCCCTCACCAACCACCCCCTCCAGATTATTTGTCAGATTTGTGCCATCCAGTAGTTCTGGCCACGGAGGTGGCCGTGGATTGGCATTGCCCTCGGCAACGGTCCCCATTAGGCCAATGCAACGCGGCACGTATACCTTGGACACGCGTGGCAGCGCGTCAAACGCCGGCGATTCAAATGTCGAACAACCCCCATTGGACACGGCTAGGAATCCAAACGATGGCGAGCCCTATGCCTGTGGTTGCAACTCACCACTAGAGATTACGAATGAGTACACCGTTCAAATGGGCGTTGGTGTTACCACGACAGCTCAATCTTATCCACAGGTGAGCACTGTGGCCCCCTGATCATATATATAACTGTGCTTAATACCCTGGGCCGTCCATTTCTTTGCCAGTTCTTTGCTTCAGAAATGGACCATCACCAGCCTCCTGGTATCACTTTCGCCAAGTGCCCCTCAGGCCCTGGTATGAATACAACGAACACAGCTCTGATAAACTCTGGACGAAGGAGGGCACCTATACCCAGCATTTTGCTTAACCAGGAATCAACATATACCCCCACGAATGTGCCCCCGCCCACTTCCAATTCTCAGATACCCCATATACCCATGATGCTCGAGATGAGCCCCAAAAATATGATTAAGCATAATCCAAATATGCCCGTCTCCCCACCACAAACTTTAAAGAGGAAGAAAAGGCTATCGGCAGGCCTCGCTGCGACCGTTGCAGCTGCCACCATTGGGCCCATTTCACACCAATTTGACTGTGTTCAGAGGACGCCCCCCCCGCAACTTCCTACTGCAATCCCCATCATCGTTACACCACCCACTCCCCATAACATGAACCCTCCTGCAAACTTGCATAACGCTAGCCCCTTTTCTGCATCCATTCCGGCCCTGGTCGTACCCACCATACTCGGTTCATCGAGGGGCTTGTCTTCTTCTAAACCGATGCTGACACAACCGCTTCCTCGCATAGGAACGCCACAGCGCCCGTACTTTACCACGATACGAGGTAGTAGGAGTGCAAGGCCGGCTTCCACCATCTCGCATTTATCAACGCCTCCCTCATCTCCTACGGCTCCCGGGTTCGGCGAGGTGACTGCCAGGCATTCTCCATCGCCTTCCAGGACTGCATACTCTGGCTCTTTCACTGCTCATGGAGAAACTCCGCATATACATGGTACTTTTGCTAGTGATGGCACTGGGTATGAGAGAGACACTGGACCAACTGCAGTGCCTGAAATCGTAACAGTGCCACCTTTACCCTCGACCCTGACACCTGTGCCAATTCCGATCCCTGTGCAGATGCACATGAAGCCCTCATCACCCGGGAGGAGTACTTTATCAATACTAGATCCTGTTGAAGGTGATGACGACGACGACGATATGGCATATAGTGATTTAGGGGTCATTAGGGGCCAGCCAAGTAAAGGGCTGAGTCGCAGGAGCAGTGATTTGGGAGGGAAGGGTGGTCGCTATCATTTTCCCTTGTCCCTGTCGCTCTCTCTCGGGAGGAAGCGTGGACGGCGGCTTGCTGCGTTTGGTTTCGGATCCGAGAGGGAGAGGGGGATTGTGCCACCACTACCTATAATATCGCCAAGTGGGAATCATGCTACCATAGGGGGCTTTGGCTTGGGCAGAGGGTGTTCAATGAGTGGTGAAATGGAGATGAGAATGGCATTAGCGGAGAGGAGTATGAATGGGAGTGGAGGAGGTTCGAGCTCAAAATTCAGGTTCCGAGAAAACCAGCAACCTAGTGCCTCTATGACTGAAGACGAAGGAAGGGCAGGGGCTCGAGGTGGGAAAAAGCTCTTGAAGATGAGGAGTGCCATTGGCTTAAGCTCCGGCTCTCCGCCCTCCTCACCTTCGGGTCCCATGAAACCGAGGCTAGGATTCAGGTTGAGAGAGGTGAGCGCACACCTGCTTGGTAAGCGGCGATAAGGTGAACGGTTTAAATCAAACACTTGTGCTTGAATCTTTGTCCTTCGCTCTCCCAGTCAGATCATGCTTTGATCCTTGCCTTATACAGTTGCTTTCATCTGGCTATCACGTTCATTTGCTTTTGGTTGTTTTCGTTTCAATTGGATCTTGTCCTCACATCATGCTTCATGTTCATTACCTCAATATGGCCTTAGTAGTGTGTATCTCTAGAATACTCAGTCGCTCATTCCATCTCATTTTAACCTAATTCAATTAATCTATGTGTTACTGCACTCTACCCGATAATCAAATAACCATTAACAACTTCGAATCATTCCAACCTCTCGTTAGACTCTCGATCCTCTGAACCTCCTCCCTTTCGAGTCACCTACAGATATGCAAACTCGGCACTAGAGGTCTAGGAGCGTGTACGGAAACTCTTGAAACAACCAAAACGGCGCAACCCGAAGGCCGATGCAGGCAAGAAAACAGTCAAGGGCCAAGGGAGGAACAAAAGAAATGAAGTGATGGAAAGCACCGAATCCACCGACATGGAGGTGGACAAAAAAGATGAGATTCCTCTAGATTGGCCCTCATATGTCCAACAATACAATGTTGTCATAACGACATATGTGGTCCTGCGTTCCGACTAGAATGTTGCACGTGCAGCAATTCAGCGCCCAAGACGTGGAGAGACAACTTATATCACGGTAGAAAGGCCAAGGAGCCCGTTGGTAATGGTTGAGTGGATACRTGTCATTATGGACGAAGTCCAGATGGCGGGAGGCAGAAGGACGGAGTGAGTCTAACGTTGTCACTGTGCTAAGATCAGTCTGACATCTCAGGATATGGATATGGTCTCCCTTTCTCCCCTCACAACAATGCTGACCCGCCTTTCGACTACCGCTCGCCTATCAGTATTAAGGTTGGCACATAGCAGAAGTCCTACTCACGACAGCAGCCAGCTCGGCGGCCGGCATGGACCCCCCCGTCTCTTTGTTGATTTGTGCACAAAGGCATCGACCTGTGCCTCTAGTCCCGCACGTGAACCCGAGTTTGCCGATGACAAGGTCTGCATACTCGACCTTTGTTGCTAGTGGGAGCTGAGGGTTGAGACGGACAGTCGCGTCTTCGCGCGCAGAGTCGTCTCTAACCATCAGTCGAAGCAGCTACAGGCTCATGCGAGCTGGTCAGAAGTCAGCCAAGGGAAGAGAGAGACCAAGGGAGACCCCACCAATAGACGACAACGACCTTGCCCACAAACTTCCATAGCCCCCTTCAATGAGGAGTGGAACATCAATGCCACACCAGCGCTCGCCGCACCACCAGAATTCGAGAATACGCCAGAGCCTGCGCACCGTAGGATGTATGATGGCATTGAGCTTCTTGCGCTTGGACTCGTCTGCGACGCCGATCGAACCGAGCTTCTTTCTGTCTAGGGTGCCGTCTGGGAATAGCACGTCGGAACCCGAAGCTAGCCACAATTTTTGCGAGAGCAGGGGTGCCCAGCTGGACGACGTCTGCGTCTATGATGGCGACATGGTGTGCCTTGAGGAGAGACCAGATGGTGGATTTTCCGGTTGCGATGCCCCCAGTGAGACCGAAGACTGAGCGAATGAGAAGGGAGCTGCTGGTGCTTGTGATGAAATACGCATACTGAACATGAGCCAAGCTGCGCACCCAACCTTGCACCTCTCCTGTGATGTCCGCGTGTGTTCCACAAGATCATCCCGTCCTCCTCCATCTCGCCTCTCTGCACGCCGCCCTCGCCCGCTTCCAGGTGCGCGTCCCTCGCTTTCCCATTGGCTGGCCTGCTGACGCTTCCGCAGCACGAAGCGCGCGCCTCCGCAGTCAAGCTTCAGCACCACTGGCTCTCCACCTCCCGCGCCCTCCAGCACACCCACCGCCTCGAACACGAGCTCTCCCCCCTCCAATCAGAACTCGACACTCTCCGCTCCCTCCTCTCCTCCTCATCTGCTCTGCTCCTGCCCTCCCACCCCGCCTCTCTCCACGTCCACCAACACACCTTCTCCCTCCGCTCCCTCTCCGAAAAACTGGACTTGACAGAACACATCTGCTCTCAGCACACACACGATCTCACAGCAACCCTCTCGGATCTCTCCAGCTCGACACCCTCAGCGCGGTCAAACCATCCCTTGTTATGATGGTTTATATACTTATCGGGCCACTATTTCCCGGCCTCTTTGCTAGGACACCAACCAAGAGGCAGGAGAAGCTTGTGGACGTAGTCACAGGTCTGGAATTAATGACAATAAACTTGTTGGACAAGGTGAGCAAAGAGACAGAGGAAAAGGATGCTGACTGATCCGCCTTGGGTACGTTGCTATGTTCAAAAAATGCGAGCTTCTGGCTRACAACATCTGTTTGTAGTTAGATCCGAAAGTGCATAGCTGCCTATCAGCCGACGAAATCATCACCCAGGTAAAGGTAGCTTGTGTCTGCTGCCGCTTCAGTGCTCGACCGGTGTTCTGTATAGATCGTATGTACCACCCGTTCTCCTTTTGTACTCTGCATATGGAATAGTCATAGAATATGCTCATCCTAGCTGGGTATGAGACTACAGCAAACATGCTACCCCGTGTACTAACGATGTAAATTCCAGAAGGATTGGTCGGAGTTACCTGGCCTCAATAACCCCTAAACTTCCTAAGTCCGAATTGCTACGCATCTTCCCTCCTTCTCATCGATTTTGGTTATGCCGAGAAGCTGGCACCCGGTGAGGAACCTGTTGGACAACAGCGTACTGTATGTATTACTACAGCAATCCGCGCCTCGGATACTGACCTGCAACCAGGGCACTCCGATATTCATGGCTCGTGCTGTTCAACAAGGCAGCGCGCTTGTGCCACAAACTGCAATGGTTTTCCCACCATTGCCAGACATTGATCCCATTTTTGTCAAGAAAGACAAAATGGTTCATTGTGAACATTTTGAAACTTTTGATGGCCCCGAGGACGACATCATTGTTCTGAGTAAACATATTTCCTCGCTTCCACAATCACCCTCGCGACACGAGCTCCGCCACGATGCCGAATCTATTCCCTGGATGTTAGTCTGGTGGGCACTTCAAGCAGCACCTGAGCATCAAGATGCTAAGTCCGAGCCCATCGAAAGCTCCGTATGGACAAACTTGCTTCCAGGCCTAAAGGATCCCGAGGGAATACCAACTGACCCAAGGGTGCTTTACTGTCTCCTTGGGCCCGCCCAGCTCCCCGGAAAGCATCTCAAAACTACCCCAAAACATCTGCACTCCTCATATAGGGAGCTCGAGTTGTTGCTCGGAAATATGGCAAAGCATATTATCAATGATCATGAATGGGTGCAGTACGAGACCATGTGCAAACCAGATTATGTTCATGAGGTGTTCCAAYGGCTCATCCTGAACTTCCTCATTGAATATGGAGAAAAGAAATTCATGAGTTTAGAGAAGCACAATAAAAACAGGACAGTGTTGGGTGCAAGCGCGAGTTGGCACCACTTTGCCACAGAGACTTCAGAGCTAGGTTCTTGTGATCAGTAACAACATCAACAGGAAGAGCAGAACCTTCAAGATAGTGATGCCAGATCCAAAAAGACTCAAAAATAGCAAGCAACTCCTTATCATGGGTGTCATAGTTCAGCTCGGAGGAGGTGAACTTGCAGGAGTGAAATGCAACAGGGTGTACTTCACTGTCAGGCACTACTATGGAGAGAATGGCAGCCAACGCATAGTCAGAAGTGTCAGTTTCCACAATGATCTGTGCATCAGGGATCCAGTGGGTCAGTATGGGAGCCGTAGTAAAGGCCTTCTTTAAASCAAGGAAAGAATCATAGCACTCATCATCAAATGCCCAAGCAACACCCTTCCAGGTCAATGGAACCACTATATCAGAGTAGCCATAGACAAAACAATGATAGAAGTTAGCAAAACCAAGGAAAGACTGAACATCTTTAACCTTCCTCAGCTCAGGCCAATCCTGAATAATTTGAACCTTGTCCTGAGACATCCTGAGACTGTCTGGGGTGAGAATATAACCAAGGTATTCCACAGACTCAGCATGGAACTTGCACTTATCAGCCCAGGCATACAAGCCATGCTTGCAGAGCCAGCAAAGTACCTTGTGGATGTGATCACCATGCTTGCTCATGTCATCTGAATAGATAAGGATATTGTCAAGATAAAGTATGACACAGACATCAAGCATGTCCTTGAATATGTCATTCATGAAGCGTTGGAAAGCAGATGGAGCATTAGTTAACCTGAATGGCATAACCAGCCACTCGAAAGAACCATAACAGGTCTGAAAAGCTGTCTTCTATTCATCACCTTTAGCAATAYGTAGCAAATGGTAGGCATGATGCAAATCAATCTTGGTATAGACATGAGCCTTGTGAGGAGAGTCGAGGAGATCAGAAATAAGGGGAAGTGGATAACGATCCTTTTTGGAAATTCTATTAAGCCCACGGAAATCAACATAGAGCTGAAGAGATCTATCCTTTTTGCGAACAAAGAGAACAGGTGTACCATGAGGAGAAGTCAAAGGGTGGATAAAGCCAATGGAAAGATGTTCGTCAATAAATTCTCGTAGAGCCACGAGTTCAGTCTGGGATAGAGAATAGATAGGTCCCACAGGTGGGGAAGTACCTTCCTCGAGACTAATCTTGAGGTCAAAAGGCCTATGCGGTGGAAGATAATCTGCACTGGTTTTACTGAAAACATCAGCAAAGTCATGATACTTGGAAGGGATGACAGAGAGGTTGATAGAGTCACCTGAAGTTATGGCTGATGTGCCTGAGGTGACAGCAGCATGCAAGTCAAGAGTGAAAGAAGTAGAACCAGGTAGCTGAGCAGCTTGGGTGAATGCTGAAGCATTAATGAGACTGATATGAGGGCGTACCAATGATGAAGCTGGGGAAACCACAGGAGCCAAAGCCGCTGGGGAAGAAGTGTCAGCTGAGGCTGAGAAGGATGTGATGCGAGAGGGGAGAGTGGTGGATGTAGCTGACAGTGTGGAACAGAATGAGATCATCCCTTCTTGTCCTCTTACCACCACCAGTGATTTTTTGAAGTTGCTCTCTGGTCAGTATACTGCAAATAGAAGCRTTCTGAGTCTCTCCGAACCTCTCCCCRATGCCTAAGAAACCTGCTGCCTGAACTGCGGCTGACTGTTCCCCTGGTAAGCCGCTCRGTGATACATGTGCCCCAACCCCCTCCCCTCCTGCYGACTCTGTCAACGCTGCTGTCGCCGCCCTCATCCTCAAGAGGGCTTGCGTTTCCAACAACGAAGACCAAGCCATTGCTGCGTTCTTCAGCATCCTCTACAGCCCAGATACCGTCTGGTCCCCTGAGGCTCGCGCAGCCTTCCACTCTTTGCCCACYGGCCCCTGCCCCCCCTCCAGTCCTGGGATTCCCCCTGGTGACTTGGTGGCTCAGGCTGACCGGCACATCACCGAGCTCTTTGCTATTGCTGGCCACCTGACCAGCTTTGTCAAGCACAAATCGCCCAACGGCCACTTGGCTGGTGGGCTCTCTGTGGCCTTGGGCCCCCTCTACAAGGTGGTCCTTYGCTCCTCCTGGTCCAAGTACGTCTTTTGCCCCCCCCAGGGTGGCAAGACCACTGGCCTCATCCTCCGGAGCTGGGCCCTAAAGACTTGCGCAGGTGAGTCTGACTATGATTCTGACTCTAACGTTGGATCTCCCCAGTCCTGGGCGGCCCAGGCCCTACCGTCCCCCCCTCCCCTTCATTCCCCTGGCCCCTCTGGTGGCCTCGATGTTGACATGGAGGCACCGCATGTTGAACACGCCGGTACCTCAAGGTGGCCCCTTAGGGTTCCTGCCCCTAACCCTAGTCCGGGGTCTAATACCACTCCCCCTCCCCCAGCCCCACATATGCGAGGCCCGGTTCCCCCGCCTCCCCCTGCCCCACCTAAGCGCTCCCAGTGTTCCCCCAAACGCCCACCCCCCATGACTAAGACTCTGACTTCGCCCAAAGCCCCCACCCAGGGTAAGTCGTCATATGCGAGGGCTGCGGCCAAGCCCATCACCATCCCTGGCGAAGGACGGAACACACTCCAATCCTGGATCACAGCCCTCTCTGGCATCCAGGCCGCCACCCCCAACGCTTCCCCGGAGGCTGTCACCTCTGCCCTGACCTCCCTTGGTCTCGCCTCCCCCTCCCCCCCCCCCAAGAATGCCCCTGGCTCCGCTTTGGCCAAGCCCAGAAGGGCCCCCATCAAGTCCACCACCAAGGGCCCTACTCGCAAGGAGGTTATCCTTGCACTCCCCGTCCCAGCCCCCCTTGTCCTGGACCTCACTGCCGTCCTCGACTCTGCCAATCGGGGCCTTGTTGCTAACTCCTCAACCTGCTCAGCCCTGTCCATACGGAGAGACGCAGGAGCCCTTTACATCTTCTGCCGCACGCCGGCCTTGGATGCTGACGTCATTACCATACAGAACTGGGCTGCTAAACAGGTCCAGGGCAGCATTACTAGTGCTGGCAGGGCCCGCTCCAAGTCTTACATCAAACTTCTCGACGTCCCCTGCCCAGGTGGCCCTGAATCGTACCCTGAGGTAAGACTGAAGGTCTGCGAGGCACTGTCCCGGTCCCCACTGGCCCCCAACTTCCAGCTAGTCTCCCCTCCCCGACCCTCCCAACCCGTACATGGTGCCGACACTGCCACTGTCTGGTTCGAGATCTGGGACTCCCAGTCCGGCACCGCTGCCTCMAATGTGGCCAACCGCACGGTCCCCATCGACGGCKTCCCCTGCCGCATCCGCCTCGCCACTGCCCRRCCCGGCGTCCCCCARTGCTCDYGCTGCTGGGCTTGGGGYCACACVTCCCAYGTYTGCAGGYGCCCYRTCMTYGCCTGCCCCATCTGCAAAGGCCCTCACTCGGAGGCCAACCACCGTTCCCACGCCCAGTGTTGCAAGGCCCATCCCAAGGCTAACTCCCCCCTCCCCGCCACTCCCCCCGGCACCCCCTGCCCCCATGATGCAAGCTGCCGCAATTGCGACGGCCCCCACGCTGCCAATGACAAGCGCTGCCCGTTCTGGTGCAACCGCTTTGACCCCAAGTGGATTGAGGGTCGCACCAGCTGCCAGGCTGTAATCCGCGACCAAATCCGTGCCAAAAAGAAACAGACCCACGCAGACCACGCCGCCCTCTCCAGCCCCGCTCCTCATGTCGGCACAACCTGATCAAGGCTGGGGCCTCTCCCCCCTACCCTTTCCCCCACGATCCCCTATCTCTCTCTCTAAGATCAGCTTTCTCTCTCAGAATGTCGCCCGGAGCTACAAAYTGACCTCCACTCTTTTGCAGACCTTGTCTGAGCTAAACGTTCACTTTATACTTATTCAGGAACCCCCTTGGCAACATATCCGCTCCGCCTCCGCCTCCTCCTCCCCCRATGGCACCCCTGTTGTGGGTGCACCTCTCCATCCYGACTGGGACTGCCTTGTCAGACCTTCACCCCTCGCCGATGGTCCCGATCGCCCAAGAGTACTCTCATTCTGCCACAAAGACCTCCGGCCCTACCGACCTACCCTTCGCCGCGACCTTATTGACCACTGCAACATCGCCCTCATCTCGCTGGCCCTCCCCTCCCGGTGCTTCAACATCTGCAATATCTACAATGACGATTGCGACACTGCATTTCGGTTCCTGGAAACTAAGCTTGCTAGCCTCCCTGCTTGTGACTTGCTGACCGGCGACCTCAACACCCGCTCCCCTGACTGGGACCCCAATTTTCAGGGCTCCAACTTGCRCGCCCAATGCGTCATCGAAGTTTGTGATGAGCTAGGCCTCGTCCGCTCCCTCCCTCTGACGCCCTCGCCCACTTGCTTCCCCCGCGATGGCACCCGCTCCCCATCCACCATCGACCTCCTTTTCCTGGTCCAGGACAGACACATCCCTGGACATCACATCCTCCCTAGCCTAAGGGCCCCCTCTGATCACGCCCCCTTGGCTATCTCCCTCCCCCTTGATGGAAAAACCCCGCTGGCTCAACGCCTCACTCTCCCTAAGAACTCTGATGAGGAATGGGCCTTCTTGGACACTTCCAGGGCGGCATTCGCCCAGCTCCACCGCCTACATCCGGACCCCCCGGCCTCACCAGACGACACGGAGCGACTCGCCACCGAATTTGCCTCTGTCCTGTCGAACGCATGGAACTCACATGCCAAAACCTCCTTGGTCTCCTCTCACTCCAAAAGCTGGTGGACCCCTGTCTGCTCTGAGGCCTTAGCCTCCTACCGGAACCACCCCTCCAAGGAAAGATGGAAACTGTTTCRTAGTGCCACCAGGGATGCCCACCAGGCTTACTTTGACCTACGCATTGCCGAAATTGCTGACTCCAACAGACACCCTTGGGACCTCATGTCTTGGGTTGGCACCTGCTCCCTCCCTGCTGCCGACGCGGTGGTCGACCCGGCCTCTGGCGTTCCCTGCACCACGCCCAAGCTATTGTTTGATGCCCTCGAACACCAGTTCTTCAACGCCCGAGACAGACGCCCTCACATTGGTGGCCTTGACTACTTCCCCCGCACCGATAGTCGCACTTGGCACCCCTTTTCTGCTCTGGAGCTATCGGAAGCGTTGACCTCCACCTCCAACTCGTCAGCCCCTGGCCCAGACCACCTCTCCTGGTCCCTGCTTAAGGACTTGATTTCTGACCCTGGGGTATCCTCTCTTTGTCTCAATCTGGCTAATGCGTGTATCACCACGGGACACTGGCCTTCTCACTTCAAAGATTCCCTCACAGWGGTAATCCCCAAACCGAACAAAGCTACGCACATGGTCCCTAAGGACTTCYGCCCCATCACCCTCCTCAACACCCTGGGCAAGTTGTTCGAAAAAATGATCGCCCGCCGGATGCAGTACGATGCTGTCCGACACGCCCTGGTCCACCCCAACCAACTGGGTGGCATTGCTGGCCGGTCCACCGAAGATGTGGGCCTTTTCCTCACCCACCTCGTCTGYGCCGGATGGTCTAAAAACTTGGTAACCGGTGTCGTCACTTTCGACGTTGCCCAATTTTTCCCTTCACTTCATCATGAAACACTGATCTCCATTCTTGAACACCAGGGCTTTCCCCCCCCTCTCCTTAACTTCTTTCGTTCTTACCTCACATCCCGCCAGACCCGCCTCTCTTGGGGCCACGGCCTCCTCTCTGACTCCGTTGATTGCTCCGTAGGGGTAGTTCAGGGTTCTGCCCTCTCCCCGATCCTCTCTTCTCTCTTTCTTGCGTCCGTTATTTACCTTGCGTCCCTCCATTTCTCCTCCGATCCAATCCTTTCACGTACAGATATCCTTTCTTATGTAGACGATGGTCTCTTAGTAGCACGGGGTCCTAAATGGGACGAAGTGTGTCCCACCCTGGTTGCAGCTTATCGTGTAGTCTTCCGGATTCTGTCTGATTTCAGCCTCGTCCTGGAACACTCCAAGACCGAAGCCTTCCACTTCACTCGGCATCACAACGACGCCATGCCCCC
>JAECYV010000065.1:4353-61734 GCA_023014305.1 Lepiota subincarnata
ATGCTCGGCAACTCTTCCAGAGGCCTCTCCCCAGCCAACCGATGCCTCCTCTACCGCTCTTGCGTGGTACCCCTCATGACGTACAGTTCCAGCCTCTGGTACCATGACGCAGCCCACATCGGCCACCTCCTCAAACCCCTCCACTCCGCTCAACACCGTGCAGCCCTATGGATCACTGGCGCATTCTGTCAGGGGACCCTCCTCCCCTTCTGGTTCCTAGGGGGTACACTGAGGACTTCCTATGTCTCCTAGGACCTTCCTAGTAATGTACTTGGTCAGTACATCACTTCCCTTTATTTCTTATCACTTTTATGATGCTAGACATCACTTCCCTTTATTTTATCTATCCCTTATCTCCTCATGTCTCTTTCACTACTCCTTCCTTCCCTACTTGCCTATATCCTCCTTTTATTCTATTTCCTGCATTCCAGGACCTTCTTACTTCACTTTCCCTGTCCTGGAATGACACCACTTCGCTTTTATTTGTTTGTACATGATTTGTAAGCATGTAGTCAGTAGTGTCTGTAGGAGGTAGTGGGTTCCTTACCCAATTCTCTAAGGATCCCCCTACCTCAGGTATGCATCCTGTCACCTACAGTCCTCTTAATATATACTAAGGATCCCCCTACCTCAGCCTGAGTGCCTTGAGTGCCCAGGGTGGGCAGGTTGCCCTTACAGCAATTGTGAACAGGTCGGTGTAACACTGCTTGGCCTGAGCCTCCAGGTCACCAGGGGGAATCCCAGGACTGGAAGGGGGGCAGGGGCCAGTGGACAAAGAGGGGAGGTCCACATAAGCTTTGGGGGACCAGTGGTCGTAGAGGCCAGTAGGGACACCATGGAGCTTGGCGAGAGCACAGTCATCGTTGGAGGTGCAAGCCCTCTTGAGGATGAGGGAGGTGACAGCGGCGTCAACAGAGCCGGCAGGGGGAGCAGAGGTGGGTGTAAGGGAACACTTCTGGACACCACCTGGAGTCTTCTAGAGAACACCTGAAATTTTCTAAACACCACCCAAAGCCTCTCAGACTCCACCTGAAATTGCTCCCCTACCATCAATTTACCCTTGGATCCCTTCCCAGCCTCTTAGTCTGTTCACCTGAGACCCTTAGGCACACACCTAACCCTCAGGCGCATCATCTCAGTACATTACAGACACTCCCCTTATAGTATAGATCAGCCCTCGGGCGGTAGTATAAGTAGTGTACGCAACCCAAGAGAAACCTTACTTGATTCTCTTAGGTTTCTCCCCAGTTAGGTGTGTAGTAGCTTACCAGTCTGTGAATGACACTTAGGTTTCTCCCCGGTTAGTTTATTGCTGCGACGCAGTACACTTCGGGTGCCCTAACAGATCCCCTGACAAGGTCACAGATTTGACTCTGTAGTGTACAATAAGCTTGTAACTTGGATGGAAGATGAATTAGATTATATTATGTACTTGAACAAAATTCTAGGTGAAACTAGGATCAAATTGTGCGCACGATGGGCGCTTATTTTACCAGCCAACACGTCCATTTCAATTTTATCTACAACTTTGCCTCTTGTTGATGAGGCACAGTGACTCCAGTCACTTCCATTTTGGCCTATCCCAACAAAAGCAGAATTGTTCTGTGCACACACTGGCACACACCTATTTCATATTCTGTATGCTGGTGTTCTGTAAGAGATACAATGTAGGTACTGTAAAGTAGCTACGGTGTGATATGATAGAATACTCACTTCAGTATTCCTGAGAGAGACCTGAAGTGTAAGCTGCAGAACATACTAGCTTTATAGTAGAGTAAACATTTTCAGAGAACAATAACCTCCTGATACATAAGGTAACATCCATGAATATGATATCATAGGTTGCATTGTATGTACCTACAGAGGTACAATGTCAGGGGACACCTTTCCCCCTGACCTCCCTGTCATTTTGCCACCACCTTGGCAGCTCCAGCAACCTTCCTTGGTGTTCTAGAATACTCCTAGGACACCCCTCACTCGCCTCAGGCCTAGGTAAGGAGACACCTTATCCTTTTAGTATTTCCTCTTCCCTTTCTACTATCTTTCCTCTTTTTCATATACATTCTCTTCATACTTCTTCCCTCACACTCCCTCCCCCTCTGGGTACACCTCCCTCCTTCCATTCACCTTCCCTTCATCATTCTTTACTACCCTGTATGGCTCACTATCTTTGTAGTTACATATTTTAGCCTTGTAGCCAGGTTAGGTAGTTGTTCATTCCTTCCTTCCTATTTTGTTATTCCTTTTCTCACCCTCTACTACATTTTCCCACCCTTGTGACACGGTAGTTACTTCGTAGTTGAGCTAGGGGGTTCCTTACCCATTTCTCTAAGGATCCCCCTGCTCTAGGTGTGTAGTAGATATTCTTCTCTTCTGAATACACTCTAAGGATCCCCCTGCTCTAGTCTGACCCTCAGTGGCCTCGGGCCCATTGGGCAGACCACCAGGTCACCCTTACATACAAGAATATACATAGCTAGGCACTGGAGAGCCAAAACAAGTAAGAAATAAAGGGAGGGCTCAATGTGAGCTTGTACCTCAACATGTTCCGCTTCGTATAACTATACAGTTCCTTTTCCCAACACATAAAAAAGAATTAGCTTACCAACACACCTCAGCAGTTTGCAAAATTGTAAGGGGACACCCCAAGTCATCTGGTGCCTCCCCAACCTTGCCCCCAGCCCCCACAATTTTATCCGGTCCTTCCACACCCTCCAGCATGATCTATCTTCCTCCATTCAAACGCTTGAACTTCCAGAACATCTAGAATGGTCAAAGCGTTCCCTAGACATCCCCCTCACTCCCCCATTCGCTATTTTCGAGTTTCCTTGGACACTCTTTCCATTTTAAATTACACAAGTCATTTATCCGTTCACTATTCTACTCCTCATTTGTTTCATTCACCTCTGCCTTTGCTGTGTCTGTGTAGTGCTTAGATACCTCAGACAAACCTCCTACAAGTTCTATTGCTGATGTAATACATGTACTTAGGTAGTTTTCACCTCCAGGGGTTTCCTCATCCTATTCTCTTAGGATTCCCCTGCAGGTATGTTTGTAGTATCTACTTACACTCATTTAATATACTTAGGATTCCCCTGCAGGTTCGCTTTAGCTCACTGGGTGGTTAGAGCTTCCTCAGGTCACCCTAACAGAAATGAGCATAGTACTGAATACATCTACCAATACCTCTGTCATTATTCAGCAGCAATGTTAACTGTAAATCCTTCTAAAATGACCAATAGACCCTGACAGCTGTGTGCGGTTGTCAAAGTAGACCCTGACACTTGTGTGCAGTTGTCAAAGTAGACCCTGACACCTGTGTGCAGTTGTCAAAGTAGTATACAAGTTATAATGACTAGGTATAGGCAACACAAAGATAAATTGGATGATAGGTTGGTGATTCCTTCCAGTATCTAGAGTAATAAAGGTCTTGGTCTCCTATGTCACATGAATATTGTAAGAGGACACTCGCAGATGACACCCTTAGCCTACCCAAACATGACTTGAAGTGTGACTTGAAGTCCAACCTGAAGTCCAATCTGAAGATGTAGTACAGCTTGGGTGCCCTAACAATTATAATAGGGATATACAGTAATAACATGGTGGTTGTATCACAGTGATATGGCAGTAATGCACAGTAGGTGGTGGTTGTCCCTGGCAGTAAATTCTGTAGGCCCTGCAGTAATGCACAGTAGGTGGCGGTTGTCCCTGGCGGTAAATTCTGTAGGCCCATTTCACCCCCACTGGTCACAGTAGATTGAAGCATTAGTTATACAAATCTGGAGCATGGACATAATCAGCATGGCATACCACCTGGATTGTGAGACCTTGGTATTTTTCCCGAGGTCTTGACATATATAAATCTATCTGCCAGAACTCAAAGGGTTTTACTGCCATGATCCATCAGAACAACTTCGATCATCCTTTGCATGACATGGGGTGTCATCGTGCACCTTGTTGGCGAGGCACGACCACAGGGGTTCAAATACCCAAAAGTAGTCGAAGACTACATTTGTCGGCATGTATTTCATATTATACATGCCGACAATATTTTCCCCTTTCGATAAAAGAACTATATAGTTTCACAATTTCCGACATTCTTAAAAGGACCCTGACATGTAAATACCACCTCAGCCGTTCACGAGATTAGCGTGATGCTGAGTACATCTACCAATACACCTCCCGATGGTCAACTGAAGATTCAGTGAAGCGGTGTAACTACACACTTGTCTCTATTTTATTATTCAGGGGCAAGGGGAAAAGAGAAGTCCTAATACGCGTATCCTAATCAATGTACTGCACATTGTCCTAAGTTTTGACACTGTAATTAATGTTGTCCTAAAAATGACTATCCCAAGCTGAGGGCAGAACTACAATCGTGGTCAGTGGAAGTGTGATCCAGATTCGGTTTCTCACAGAAGGCCTGTCTGATGTGAAGGACCATTCTATTGGATACAACTGCTCGCGTCATTCGACAGATACTCCATACAACATCAGTGGTCGAACAATCTACGACCGTAAATGCAACTTACGAGATATCTACCCCCGCACCACCTGGCTGGAGATGCCAACAAATGATTGAATTGATCAGACCATGGCGCTATATTCTCCTTGACTTTGCGATTCTAGTACTTACCACGATATAGGTGAACGTGAAGTCTGCGATGGAAGCAACTAGTTGAATGGGTTTTTTTCTTTTTCAGTATGCTCGAACGCATTTATCGACGCTGTTGATTACCTAAAAAGAATGCATACGCCAACACTCCTATGTCACGTCTTCCTCAGCTTGACTTGATTTGAATAACAGAGAAAGTTACCTTCGGTATAGACCACCCTAATCGTTGTGGTATTACGAAAACCAAGAGTGGACGCTGTGGAAGAGATTATTTAGTTTGGATTGTGAACATTTGCAAACTGGAACCTCACCTCTGGAAGTTCGAAACAATGGAATGCAGATCAAGATAAGAATTACTTTAAAGACAATTGAAGACAAGTATGAGAGAATGTCTTGACATCATTTCATCGTTAGTACGATACCTGCATTGTAGGCCATGGCCGCTGCGTAAATAAAGTAGGACTTGGCTTGCAGAGGACTCGCGCTCGTTGCAAGACAGCCCGGGATATGGCGTAGATTGAACCCTGAATGAGTTTTTGTGTAAGGAATGAAGCAAAGGATAACTAGACACTTGACTTGCATCTTAAATCGGGAACACCCTTTGCCACAAAGGCTGTAATGATGGATATGACCATCAAGAAAAAAAGCAGAGTCATAACCATAAGAGGTTTGTTCATGTCCCAGACCGCCCAGAGGCGAAGGGTGAGAATAACTGAGCCATGGCTTTGAGTAGCATACGTGGCAAGTAGAAACTAGATGTGCTCACGTTCTGAGCAACACAACCCAACAACGAAGGTCCCTGCCAGCATATTTCACAATCAGGAGGTGTATATGCTGAGCGAGGGACAGGAAGTAATCACAAACAGAAAATTGTACAAGAGAACCGCAGTAGGCAGCAGTGTTCGGAGCATTGTCACCTACCGGATCTGTAAGCGAGGCGGCGGGGGAGGGGCTGATATTTCCCTCGTGTCAAAGGGAGGGCTCACGATAAAGGCCGAAGATAATTTCAACCATTGGCAAGTATCGATTGACCAAATATAGAACCTTCATACTGTTCCATTTTGCTCTCCATATAAATGTGACTTCGAGGGCTAGGGTTAATAAATAGTCGTAAAGCTTTTACAACCACGAGTAAGTTCCTGGGAGACTCAGCAATGTGTCAACAGCAGCATACATAAAATGTGGTCATTGACGCTAGAAGGCAGCTTAGCAGGAAAATAACTGCACTTGTATGGAGGCGCACCGGTGATGTACTATTCGATAGGAACAGTCAGATTATTTAGATTTATTACGACAGGATCGGACATACTCGCGAAATTCGATATTGCTCTAAGGTCTTGATAGCTGAAGGGGAGAGTGACATCGTGCAGAGGGCTCTAGCTTGACCGTGCAACGCAAGAAGCTCAGCATAATGGGCGGTTGCAAAACGTTAAATATATCGGACTCCAAGTGCTGAGGGCTGTTCGCCGGCTTGCTGACTCAAYCTGACGTGAGATACATTCAGCCAAGTATAATTGATCGTTGTTCGTAAGTGACCTTCAGATTCCGGATCTTCCAGACAAGGCCCACATCGCCTGTAAGTGGATAGGTCATGTCAGTTGGTTGGTTAAGCATATCGCCATGTCAACCAATGGCACTGGGAATTGTATCGGCGAGTGGCGCCGATCTAGCCTTTGAAGTCTGCAGCTTCGACAAGGCTTGCACCGGAACGTAAAGACAAGTTGCATGCCATTTTCCACTGTCGTTATCAATAAATTTCTGATAGGAGAAACGCGGGGCTGGTCAGTCGGCCAAGATGTAGTACCCGCTGGGTGTCAATGCCATATCGTAGCCAAGGTATAATAGCAGTAAATGCATATAAAATGAACGATGAGTTTTCAAAATATGCAATCCATTCTCAATAAGGGGTCGGCGGGTGTGGATGTAGGACATGCTCAGAATTTAAAGCGCAGTTTTTACGTTGTCTTGGGTAACATGCGAAGTAAGGGCCCGGTATTGGAGGGTCTCCGCGACGGAGTTATTCTGCAGTTCACATCTTGTCCTCGTTCCGCTTTAAAYGGGTTGCTCACACGAGCGGTAGCATTTGGGTGCCCAATGCATCTGGTGAATGCAATGTATCAACCCCTGGAACATAAGGTGACAACATCCAATGCAGGCCTAAGGYACAACGATAGGTGATCGAATCTCCSGAATGGTTTCCCTCCTTTSATTGTTTCSTCATGYCRTCCAGGGTYCCYTCTCTGAGSGGGTYYCWTGAAAMKRAGATCACAGGGGATCACAGGTCATATGAGCTACGCGGGTTCCTATGGTGAGACATTCAACGTTCATTCTGTGGGAATATCGGTGTAGATGTGAGTAACGTTGCGACTCCCTCTCCTTGAGCGCTGATCCTGGGATTATATCACCAGGCAAGGACCCCATCTGGGTCTTGAGATGGTACTTTGATGAATGATCTACAGCAGAAGATCCTATTATCGGTATCCCACCGTTGATGACGCCGACACCGGCGCGGTTACTCTTTGGAAGAAGTCTAGATGGTAGAACGGAGACGAACAAATACGGAGTGCTTAACCCGCGCCGTCAAAAATATAACCGCTGCCCATTTTTGTTAAGAATATGGGGGGCGGTGCGAATCTGTATCGCGATTAAGGCGTCGGTCCAGTCGACACTATCGGCTAGCCTTAGTACTTCAACCGAGGAGACGAGGCAAGGTAGAAAGCCTTCCTGACAGTGAACAAACGATTACAAAAACAAGTTAACCGAAATAACAGACTTGGTCGTACATATGATGCGCATAGCACGAGAACCTACGATTCACCGTGCGATGAAACCTATAGTAAACACAAAAACCACCCGCACAGCCGTCATCTTCTCTTCAACATTTCATTCTCCTCTCTCAGTCTTCGATTTTCCTCCCTCAAATCATTGAGATCGCCCACATACTCCTCCATCAGTGTTCTCAATTCTTGCTTCCACCCCCTCCCCATTCTCACTAAATCCAAATGCAAACCCATCATCTCCGCCTTGGTCTCCCTCTGGAAGTCATACATGACGTCTTTAACGATAGTTCGCAAGAGCTCGTGCGCACTACCTGCGGTGGGCGTACCGGGCATGTGTGTGGCATGATGAGGACGCCGTGGGGATGCTTCCCATGACTGGCTGTTTCGGTGCCTTTGGCTTCGGCCAGAAGAACCAGTAGGTATGGGACGATGTGGTGATATCTGCATTGAAAGGCTCCTCTCGTGTTCCCGTTCCGGGTTCTCGGGATCACTAGATTCAATTTCTTCAACCCGATACTCCCCATCCRAACCGTTGTTATCATCCCTGAAGCCAACAGACTTTATCCTTCCCTGCGGATTGCCATCACTCGCAGTTCGGCGAGCTGGGTTAATCGTATTGGTGCCAGCCTTAATCCATGCCTTTACTTCGGGGGTTCCAAGTCCCAATACCGCCATCGTCTTTCTCTTTTTTGAAGGAATGGGGGTCACGGGATCTATATTTATTTCTGGCAGATCGGGGGAGGGTGTTCGACTCTGGCTATGTGACTCTGTCGTTAAYGTCTGGTAAGTGCCAGTGGGAAACTCGGTAGGAAGGGGAGGGAGCGGTGGGACTGGAGACGAGGAGTCGTGTTTTCGCCGGAKGGCAGCGGACGAACTTGATGCGGAGACAGTACGAGTGGATCGYGACGATGAAGTTGGCACAAATTCAGAAGGTRCCAAAGAGGCAGAAGAGGCCGTTCGGGAACYGAGGCGGGCTCGGCCATTAGAGGCCGAAGGCAAWGCYTCGGAATTAGTTCCAGCTTGAGTGATAATGGAAGGATYAATATCTTCTACTACGGTGGAGGATTTCTGTGTTCTGGTAGAATTGCTCCGGTGTGCGGGTRMCGAACKTGRTRYGGYTTTCGTTGATGATCCCTCTTGTTTTCGTTTGGGAGACGTGGACGGGATTGACTTGGAGTTTGATGCCTTGGCTGAACTGGAGCCTCTGGTATTCAAGATTTTATTATTTGTAAGGGAGTCTCTGGTAGGCAACAAGGGTTTCTTAGCATTTGTGTGCATGTCCCTCGTAGCGGGAGATTGTCTAGGGGTGCCGGTCTTCGGTGTCTTGGATGTTTTGYGTATGGGGGTGGCAGTAGTGCTAGGARGGGGTGCTCGCGGTCGCATTGGGGAAGCTGCTATCTTTGAAGGTGGCGCCCCAGCAGACGTCCTGCTAACGACTCCGGGTGTCCATTTTGCCTTCGTACCTTCTGAGTGGTTCTTTAACCTTCCCTAATGGAAGGGTTAGTTTCTTTTGTGTCAGGAAACAGCGTACGCCTACCTGAGTAGAAAGTGTATCGATCCTGTTACCAATGTCACTGACAACAACTGACTTCGGTGGTTTGTCTAGAGCACGTAAATCTACAACCAGCAACTTTCCGTCCTCCGTCCCAATATAAATTGCTGCACCCTCAGGYGAAAAAGCAATGGCCGTTAATGGTGCCTTCATGTTCAACGTCCGGAACAGTCTAATTGGAAGTTTAATCCAGTGCCCTACTCAGAAGTAAAGCAAACACACCCCTTCTCCTTCTCTAAATCGATAAGGCCAACATAGCCRGCCGAAGTCGCAGCCACAACCAAGGTCTTGCTGAAGGGGCTGCACGCGACTGCTGTGATCTCCCCCGACGCTGGCTCGTTGATGGGAACGATCTTCATTGGACTTGAYGCTCGTGTGGTGTCATATACAAATAGCTGTTTTCCCGCACAGACTAATAGGCGTGTGCGGGTGTGGGGATGGAAGGCGCAAACAGTGATGGGTTCGGCTGGAGGCAGGCCTCGCAGAACAGTGTGTGAACCCCGGGTGATATTGTGGATATATACATTATTGGCGGACGCGGAGGCAAGAAGTGTTGAATCATTGGATAGTGATAGTGAAAGAATATCCCGCTTATGAGAGGCGAAGGCCTGCATGGTTATCGTTGGGGGGTCACCACATTCCAATAGGTGGATCTTGTCTCCAGAGCAGAATACCAAAGATGATTTACCTTTGCAAACTAAGCATCGTGGATAGTATCCGTCCTCCAGTGTGTAGAGAACCTTGAGCTGATTCGATAAGGGATCATAGCGGCTAATTGTCCGGGCGGAAGCGAGATAAAGAGCCGAATTGTCAGCTGCCCAGGCGGTTGCAGAGACATTATCTGGGAGAATTGTACATGACTGTAGAGTTGTTTGTGGGTTCTTGAGAGTTGCTGGGTCAACAAGTGCGAGAGCGTCCGCTGCTGTGACGGAGAGCATTGTTCTGCGTCCCTACCAACCACTCCCACTGCACATATCATCCAACGCGTAAACATGCACACACAACCAGAACACGTCTCCCACGTGATCTACAGAAGTCCTGAACGCTTAAMCATTGATTACCTAGTGAGACGCCGGCATTGTGTTCAGATGGCTCATAATCGCTTATCAAGTTCTTGTTCGTGCCATATATTTGTTGAATATATGATCATCTTTAAAGCATTCGTACCATAGGGATCGCGACTAATTCTTCATCTCCACCGCGCGAATTGCAAGCTCACGGAGACGACCGTTCCACAACAGCTCYCAACATTGYAATTCGACGCCCATGGGGAGATCTAGGCAATGCATCGAGGACGAATACGGTGAGCATTACCGGGGGTGAATAATTCTTCTCACAGAGGAAATTGGTGATGTTAAAAGGTACAGKTGAAATGATGAATCTCGCCTTGGCCTCCAGGCAGAGTTTTGGTGCAGATTGCTGACACAATGGACCATTTTATGACGTGGAAACTTATGTGATGGTATATAGTTCTCATAGAGCGGTAGAGAACATGCATTATTCGAGGATTGCGGAAAGCGTCTCTGTATAGGTAGTTCCTGGTGAATGGGGATCTGCAGTGTTATTGAAAATAATTTAGGAGTCATCAGGCATCGAGCTCCGCGACCACGCCGACGCCCCGTCCATAAGCACCTTTTGGGCTTCACGGTGAAGGCAACTAGAGATGGTGGCGCTTAGGCTCAAACATTYACCAACACTGTTTCTAAATTTGTACAGGGTCCATCTTCTGAGAATCTCTATTCCAGCGTAACRATCTTTTCACATCCATTATTTGCACTCTCAAATCCTCGCGGACCCAGGTTTTTTTTCTCATCCCCTGTCCGAGTCGTTCTCTTGACATGGTATTATCGTTCACTGAGTCCATATTTATTCACGTGCTAATTCTCTTTTCGAGCTTATGACTGTCTTTTCTTTTTTGCTTCCATCTAGACCCGAGCCAAACCGTGCTTATAGCCACCACGTTTTTTTGATGATCATGGTCTACTGAATTTATAATGCTGGGCACTCGGGAGYGTTAACACAACTCGGCTCCCATGCCGATGAAACTATGTATGAGAGTTSCAGTGGGGTGATTGTTTCATTACGGTGTTTAGATTTCTCCTAAGAAAGCATTGTCCTGAGCTACGATTTTCCGTGATGAGTTACGACCGCTGAAACTCCAGGATAAAGTCTTCCATAAGTATAACCATCAGAGGCCGTATACTATCACGCGATGTCACCAGACTAAGTCTTTCCCACGTCKATATTAAACTTAATGGTATGGCGGGTAATCTGGGTTAGTTTCGTTGCTAGGTGAATGAAACATTTAGACTGTAAAGTCCGATTGGACTGGGAAAGTAAGCCTGTTGCGTTCCGGCCACTGTGGATAATCAATGTGCCATTTCGGCACCACACACCATACAGGTCCGGCGTACTCAAAAGAATCGCGGTGGACAGCAAGCCAGAAAGCATGTCGATAGCAGCGACGATAACACAAGAATATGATCTTATTCGGTATCTGATATGTCCATGTCCACTTCATCCTCCAGTTCTCCGATGGTATTCGGTTCAGGCGGCTGGGTAGAAGTATCAGGAGGCGAGGGATCCGCAGGTAAAGGAGGAGGGGGAGAGCATGGTGGCGGTGGAATCAGAGGCGGGGGAGATGCAGGGGGAGGGGGTAGAGGAGGTGGGTCTTCAGTTGGTGGTGGTGGCTGACCATATAGTTGGGCGAAATAGTAGTCTTCGTTATCAAGAAAGCTATTCCATTCAGTCGAGGATGAGGGTGGACCGGGCGAGGGGGTGTATGTRAATAATAGCTCAGACGAGAAGTAGGCCGGGGGATAATGAGCCCAACGGATGGGGAGGGTGTTTGGGGAGCCCGAAGTCGAGGAGGGTGGTGGCGCTGGCTCTAGGCTAGAATCGAGCGTCCTCCGATCTTTGAATGATGGCACTTTGATCTTGTTGTCTAGTGATGAGATATTGTGTGAAACATCTTCAACACTGTCAAAGGTATCAAAGATATAGAAYGGTTCATGTGGATGGTCGTAGCTTTTATCCATATGCTCATTCCATATCCTGGATCGGATAGTTTCCCTGGGGTCATGAAYACTTATCCAGCCTGGAGGATAGCCCCAAACTGCGATGTTCTTCAGCCATTCACCGTCACCGGGCTGGATGGCCTCACGCAGCAACTGGCCCTTGATTTGGCCGGGTTGGAAGGTAYCAAGCCATTGCAACCGTTGTTGTCGCCAACCCTCGACGACGTGGGCTCGGGGGAGATCTATGGCACCGCGCAGTTCCTTGTAGAAGTYGAAGTATTGGCGAGACAATGATATTAATTCCTTATCCCGTTCGACAGGGCAGGCGGGCACCGTATGGTCGGGGGAACCGCAGTTGAAGCACAAGCTGACTGATCGCCCAATGTTCTCTTCTTCCTCTTCACCTAGGATTGTATCTGTGTGGCGCTGGTATAGGCCACTTGCATATGGTTCATACCACGGGTTCGGAATGCCAGAAGTATCAACGAAGTACAAGGATCCAGACTGTGCCGAGTCTATCACTGTGTTTCTGTCGTACTCTCCGTCGGTGTTTGCTGCTCCTGCGATTGCTGTTGATCCCATTTCTCTAGTGCTCGAGTCACGGTCTGTGCATCCCAGCGTCCTTTGGCAATTTCGTTGCCTTCGAGATGAAGAGCTGGGATCCAATACACATACTTCTTCTTCCACCGCTCCTGGCCTTTGTCCTGGATATTGATCGTATCCAATTGGAAAGGCCGCTGCGTGGGGAAAGGTCATCAGACAACCAGTTACTGGGAATGTTCAACAAGAGGTTTCTTCTCACTTGCTGTCGGACTTTGGCAAGTTCTGCTTTGGCAGTCTGGGAGAGGATAAGCAGCTGAATGTAGCAGTGCACAAGATGACATACGTCGCACAGAGAACAGTTGGGACCCGAAAAGAGCGTCAAACGCGGAATTCGAACAAATCGGCCAGCAGCCATGAGCTGTGACTCGTGCGCATCAACGCGGTCAGCAAACGGGGGGATTGGCACGTGACTTGTGGCTGGTGGTGACGCGACTCGACAGGGGACGCGACCCACAGTCGAAAGATGCTGCRAAGTAGCTCGAGTGGCTAGCGAAGGTCTTGCGCAATGTCGAGGGTTCGAATTGGTTCGTGTTTCCGTAAGAAGAACCCCGTTTTGACGCCAAGGTCGTCCGTAGTGCCCGGTTCGATGCATCGACTAATCCTCAAATCATTTTCGCGTGAATCTTTGTTGCTCTGAAAATTCCTCCCGAACGCCGTGGCTAAACTCAATGCGCATGCTTATCGGAGCAGTCTGTCGGCTGTTGTATGGCAGCGACGGATATTCATTTCTGGATTTGTCCTATCACGTGATGCTGTCACGGGCTTTCGGTTCGGTTGGGAGACGTTGGAGACAGGGTCGTGCTCGAGTGTATCTGGTCGGCCTTGTTCTCTTTGCTTCCTGTGCCTAAACACCCCCGCGTCTGCTCAAGGACTCATGCCCTGCGATGTCCTTGTCAGAACCCGTATGGCGAGTAAGGAGTGCGTATTCCAAGTAACCTCTCTTTCCCAGCGATCACTCATAGCGGTCTCTAGCACGACCATGCCCATTTTACCAACAAGGACGCTGCCTATTTGYAGGATCCTGTAATTTCTTGCACACAACCCCATCCAAAGCCGTAACCCATGCAAATACACGGCAGGAACATATGGCGAATACAGTACACTCTTCACCCGCTAAAACCCCTGTTACATCTGCCGGGTCGCCCCAGTCCATCCGTTCACCCCGCTCGCCCCGACTCTCCGGTCTTTTGTTGGCGCTGAGGGATGTAATTGGCGATGATCCTGAAGACGACCTTGTTATTGARCCTCCAGCCCAGGATAATTCAACGGCCTCGCCCGATTTCTCCTGGTCGGCCAGCTCATCCACTCTCCTCGACCATTCCGCTCCCGAAACCGACGTCGTGCTCAAAAAACTAGGCTTTTCGTCTCCACCCTACCACTCGGTCTCCCCCCCTCCCATTGATACTCCTCCTATTGATGACCAACGCTCGGTTGCTCGCAACTCTCAGATTACTTCTCAAGCCGATTTCAATTCCGAAGTTCCATCTTTCCCTCCGTTAGATACCAACTTGGAAGATGATACCCTGCGCATCAACCTCTCTAATTCGTCTAATCAGCCATCCATATACACCACCACCAGCTCTCCAATAGCGGATAGGGACGAAGAAGAATACATCGAACCTGTCTATGCGATCACCCGTGATGACCTTCTCTCTCCTGTCGATATATCCCAGCTTCAGCTGACAAATTTCACTCGGGCGTCTACGGATATGACAGAGTATGTCATTGATGCTGATGAATCTTGCCGCTCGCACGCGGCCCTGGTTCTTTCTTCCCCTCGAAGTCCGGCGCACAGCTCGACTTTCGGGCTTCTTGCATCACCGTTTGGCAGCCCTAGTTCCCGCGTCCTTTCCCCGAGGCTCAGTGCTTTTATTGGTCGACATCCGATCACTGCAGCTGAGGGGGATGAGGAAGAAGGGGGAACYCGGGACTTTGACCTGGACTCACCGCAGACTCATTCTGCTCGCCAGACCAGAGAGGTCTCGGGGTTACTCGATCCTCTTTCAGAGGTATCAATTTCAGGAGAGTTTGATGAATCATCGCCCGACCAGAGACATGAAGATGACAAAGAGGGGAAAAGTAAGCAACCGGAACTTTCAGAGGTGGATTTTAACGAAGAAGAGGAAGAAGAGGAAGAGGAAGAAGGGGATCTATCCTTCGGTTCCGAATCGCAGTGGTATGCTGAAGGCGGGGACACAGCCGTTTACATTGGAAACCGGCAATCAGCACAGCAAGGGGTCCGTTCTGCAATTAAACGCCAAAGCCACACTCCAACCCATTTTCTCGAGTCACCGCAGGTCGATTTCCTTGAGGAAGAAACGGTTGCTAATTCATCAATCGGGCTAGAAGCCTGTAATGCCACTCAACCCACTCCCGTTTCTATATCCCCAGCTATCGAGTCCCCCGCTGAGCTCGCTCTTCCGACATCTGAAGAAGACACCAGCGAAATATTTGAAGCGCCTGGCTCATCATTTCCCCTAGTGAGCGCCGTGGGTGACGAAAYGGATTTATCCTCTGAAGATATCGGAGACGTTTCCGACGYCAGTCAAACTGCACAATTAGCATACCTTGATTGTGGTGAGGAAGAACATTCTGAAGGCCACTCTTTCGGGACTCTTTATGAAGCATACTCCAACTTCTCCCCTTCGCCCCAACAGTCCACTCTCTCCATTGAAATTCCAGACCGCCACCCAGAGGAGATCCTACCTGGCAGGTCGTCAAATGTTTCAACTCCGTTGAGCCTCACCCGGGAGCGAGTATTCTCACCTCCGTCGTCGGACCGACAAGTCCAGGCAACTGGAGGTCCTCCATCTGAACCTTCACCGACTTATTCTCGATATTCTCGAGGACCACCAAGCAGATTGGGTTCCCCATTTTCTGTCCAGCCCAAGAGCGAAAGTGTGACTGGGAGTTTAGGCAACTTGAGCTCTCCTACACAGCCGCCGACAAAAGTTCCTTTTGGGTGGCGCAATTCCATCACAGTATGTCTTATGCCAGTATTCTCCAAGTATTCTTCTAATGCCCAATGATAAGACCCGTTCGAATAGACCTGTGCGAATCTCTCAAGCCTCGACAAGGCCACAGCTTGAGTCACTACGGAGTCCCCCACCCGCAGATGACCCTCCTTCTCTGAGTGCATCGCCCTCTAGCCCTATTCCGCCCGCTTCTCGCCTCAGACCATTAAGGCTGGTAAGCCGGGTTTATGACACCTTCATAGAGTAGTACTGAGATACTTTGCAGTCAACCCTTCTCAGCTCTCGATCCTCACGCTCTGTACCTTCCAATGTTTCAATCCATAACCAGCACCAACCCGGTAGGTCAAATCCGCTAGTTGCCATTATCAGGTACTCATTTTCGAGTAGGAATCAACCACCGTACTTCCATATCGCTTTCAAGTGTATCATCAAGCAATGCAGTCCCCCACAATCCTTCGGTAAATGAACTCTTAATACACTGCATGCTCTYATTGTTGACCACCTCCCCAAAGTCGTCGTCTACTCGCTCTTCTTTTATATCTGGTCGCATGCGCAATAATTTAATTGCTTCGGATAACCGTATACCATCTCCTTTGACTACTGATAACCTCGAACACCTTTCAAATTTTGGACCGCTATCGGCTCCTCTGGCTAACTCTCATATTTGGCGCAGGGCGTCAATATACTCACAAGACGAATATCCGCGAGCRCCGAGTAGGCTCTCCGAGCCCTCCTTCCGCCCCATAGAYGAAGAAGAWGAYGAAACTTACGACCCAGAATACGATGAYGAACATATTAACAGACCTATTCCTCCCCCCCTACCAACTCCTCCCCATAGTGCTCCTTTCGTTCAGCCTACCCGTCAGCCCGTCCGTCAGCATGTGCATGCCATCGCCACCCCTAGACCAACCCTCATGTTTGCTATTGCTAGTGATGACGTTAGTGAAGTCAAACGGGTGCTAGAAAATGGCGATGCGGGGCCCAATGATRCGGTCGGCCCTCAAACGGCGCTGGAGTTTGCATTGACRAACGACCGGYTATCGAACAAGGTGGAGATTGTCAAGACACTTCTAGCCTATGGAGCTGATCCGGCGGYGCTGAAGCAAACTCCCGCTTCGCATCGTGTTTCGATTGCATCTACAACTTATGGGGATGTGAAGGGAGGCTCTTTTAAACCCACCGCGAGCTTGATTGATGAGATTGATCCAGTGTTGAAGTAAGCGGCCCATTTGTTTTGTGTGATGATGTCTGAGAGGAATTTTGATAGGTATTATGTTGAGCGCGCTGATGCTCCGCGCACCCGCCGTACGTYAGCTCTAATCCACCGGTCATTTTTCCGGCCCCTGGCGAGAGTGCGGTATGAGCTTGTTGGTCAGGACTGTGTGCTTGAGCAACTATTCAGAGTTTTGAGCATGCAATCTCGTGGGTTTTCTGTTGCACCTATTGTTGTATTCCTGTGCGGACCCAGTGGCCATGGCAAGAGCCTGCTTGCACGAAAATGTATGTCATTGGGTTGTRCGAGTGTTGATGAGATGCTGATCTTTGTTTTGTGTAGTTGGATCGTTACTTGACGTGCCGACCCATACCGTTAATATGACTACGTTGAAGTCGACCCATGATCTGTGGCAATCACACTCAATGAGTCCATATGAGGTTTGTGTTGTTTAACTGCGATGATGATGAACAGCTTTGTTAAGCCCCGTTGCAGACCCCAACAACGTGTACCCTGGCAGAGTTCCTGATCAACAATGAAGGCAAGCGATGTGTTGTTGTACTTGATGTACATATATATWTTTGTCCTCGGTTGTCTATCAACAGCTGACCTGTTTGTTAGGAGATTGAGAAGACCGACGAGAAGACACTATGGTCGTTGCTCATGCCGTGGGAACTGGGGCGGTGCTCATTCGAAGCCGGTAGTCGCCATATTGATGTTCGCAATGTTGTGTGGCTCGGCACGTCAAATGTTGGCCATGACTTAGTCTTCAAACATCACGAGTCGCGGGCGCGCCCCGATGACTTGATGGCGCGCGATGAGTACCTGGAGCTAATGGGACTGCTAAGGTCGCTTATTTCTGAGCGACTGGGGGTGAGTGTAGTGCCGGTTATTCAAACAGGGCAGCGCTAAATTGCTGACATATTTGGACATATGACAGGCATCAGTGCTGTCAAGAGTCACGACGGTCTTGCCATTTGTGCCCTTCACGCTAGACGAGAGGAAGGCTATCTGCTCAGAGGCGCTGTATACCCTTGGAGGAGAGGACGTTCGGTTGTTGTCTGCCCAGAGCATCGAATCTGTGATCCGCAATGCGCTGGCGAGTTATTGCCCTGCTGAAGGGGCCAGGTCCTTGCACCGAGCAGTCTCGAGTCAGCTGATGGAGGTGATTTAATTTGATTGTTCGGATTCGGATTTGAGAATACCTCTTAGTGTTCTGTATCATGAGCATGGAATTTATTTCTGGAMATACTGGACTGGGATTGGTCAAGGGCTGGGGCCGAGGTCCCCATAAGGAGAGGACATTCCCGTCCGAAATGATAGTTTTGACATGGACTATAGCAAGTGACAGGACACGACAGCTCTCTCATCAGAGCTGATCCCCGTTGCTGCAGGTCTCCACAGAACCCAAGCACTTACTTGTAAGGACAGGCGCAAGGCAGCAACCGCTTGATCCTCGTCTTCCCTTCCCCACCTCCCCCCCTTACCTTCCTTCCCCCTCGTTCGCCCCTTAGGTCGTCTAGACCACCCCTTCCCCTCGTTTGTTACGATCGTTTCCCTTGAGATTGCATCCCTCACGTTCCCAACCATGCCCCATCGTCGCATTAGTGGTCATCAGTACCTGATGGCGAGAGCTGCGGTCGATTCCGACCAGCATGTTCCAGAGCCGGAAACCACTGCGGTATCCTCAAAGCAGTTGGCAACACCGACCCTGATTGCGGCAGTGATAGCTGTGGCAGTAGGTGTGACGCTCATCACAGGTGAGGAGATGCAGTCGTTCTGAGGAGTGAGGTTTTTTAAACATGGGGCGGGAACAGGTATTGGGTATTGCATGTATCGTGCTTGGAAACGGAGGAAGGAAAGAGCGGGAAGGCTCGCATTTGTGCTAGATTCAAACAAGAGGGTGCGACCGGAGATGTTTGGGAAGAAGAACTGGGACTTGGAAACCGTCTCTGTTCCAGACAAGGCTGATGTGGACCTCGAGAGACYGGGAAGAGCAGTTGTAGTAGCGAGCTCCGACGGCGGTTCGGAGTACGACAGCCGCTATAGCGCTGGTTGGATTCCACAGATAAAATCAAAGTATGGCGCGAACATTCTCGCGCCAAAACCCTCATTGAAGAAACAACAATCACAACCCATCACCATGCATTACAACGCGCCGAGTTTGTCAGGGAGCGAGATTTTGAGTATGTCGCCGCCTCCGTCATACTTTGCGGCGAATCAGGGTTATGCAGGGGCTGCTAGCATCGGTGGTGTGTTGAGTGGGGTGACGGATGCCGATTTGGATGGAGGGAGAAGGAGGATGCTCGATGTCAAAACGATTCCAGTTCCGCCGACTCCTATGCAAAGGGCACGTTCGGAGGCACCTCCCCCGACACCACCTGCTGGAACCTCCAAATTCAGACTCGATGCGTCGGCGCCTGTCCCTCCGCCGCACTTGAGCCCCGCACGGAACGAGTCGTTTGCCGCCGATACTGCGTCTTCCACTGTTCCTCCACCTTCCATGCCACAGGAACACGCGACTTCATCTATGCCAGGTCACGTCAGGGATAGCTCCGACCAGAGTATCATCAGCCGTCCGCCATCAATGTCGGAGCGTGTTGAGCTGCCGCGGTTGATGTCAGTCACCGGGACGTTCGCGCCAACACTTGATGATGAATTGCCTGTCAGGATCGGGGATACTGTGCGGATGTTGGAGGAGTACAAGGACGGGTGGTGCCTTGCGGAATACGTGGGGAAATATAATGTGGCCAAGGGCGTTGTTCCGAGGTTCTGCCTGCAAGAACGACGGAGCATCGTTCCGACGCACAAGGCTTCTAATAGCTCGTTGTCGAGCTCGATGTCGAAGGGTTCTTATCGTCGTTGAACGCGGACGTTTGACCTGCAATTTTGCAGGTGGACTTTGGTTCGGCATCTTTCTTTTTTTTTTTGGATGCTTTAGTCAATCAAAAGTCTGTTACACTCACCTCTCGCCGTTTCGTTTTTTTCTTCGAAAACAATAATCTTGGACATCTTCCTCCCCCCCCGTAATTGTACCTGTTGGACTGCGCCAGTAATTGCCAATCCTGTCCGTTCTTTACCCATCTGGTTCTCCGAATACCCTGGTTTATTAGCAAGAGGTAGACGTAGATCTGTAGTTCGTATCCATTRTCGCCAACATTCGGGGCTTTTATGCTACCGACCAGATTGCTGCTCCTATTCTTACTTGTAATTGTGAACGTCAAMGTGCTTTGCGRTGTTGCATATTTCCGTGTAGCAATACTCGGTAGTGTATTGCTATTGTTTGAACAGAGCAGCTTTATTCCAGCCAGTGTGGAGAAGTGCGGAGGGTTTGAGTAGAGGGTGGTTGAAAAAAATGCTAAAGTATAGGGTACGCAATAAAGAAATTACAAAAATACTTATTCCTCGGCCAAGGTAGCCTTTCGCCTGTACTTTGCCTGATCTCTCAACCACTAAAGAAGAGCATGAGTGGGGACCAGCCCTGCTATAATAGATCCTAGACTGACCTGTCTGTACTGGTGTATAGAACCAATCTTTTCGCCTATAAAAATTATATCAATATTTATGTGTGACACTGCATGATGCGACATGACATACCGTAATAATCGGGGATGGGGCTTGTAGGGCTTTGAAGCGAAGCGTCGACGCGATTCTTGGCTATCCGCTGATAGAACTCACGGTCCTTCGCATCAAAGAGGGTGAGGTTACGTTTGTGCGAAATTCTCCACAGCCCAGTACCGAGGGTTGGTCCAATGAGAGCTCCAACGCCTGAGTAGGCTTCAGCAACAGGCACGTGTCAAAGCTATTGCATACGAACCGACGCAGCCGACGGTAGAGATGCCATAGAAGAAGAACGGGTCGATGCCCTGGGAAAGAAAGTAGGTAAACGACGGAAACTTTTGTGTGTGTAGTCGATCATGCACGCACCATGATTAGTTTCGAGGGATCTGTGTCAAGGTTTCCAAAGTATGCAAAACCTCCGGCGAAGCCCAGAAGAGCGCATGGAATGGTGGCCGCCTAGACGATTATTCCAGACTGCTGTCGTTATAGAAGAGATTGACAAAACTCACCACTTGCCACTTCCTCTTGCTCCCTCTAATTGCCATATATTCGCGCCATGTGAGCGATGGCTGGGCGGCAGGAGTTGAGCCGGCGGAGGAATAATTCCTGCAGAGGAAGACACGATGTCTCAGAGCAGACCTCGAAGAGAGACTGAGAGGACGGCAGAGAGTGTGCTCGATCATAAAGCAGACCAAAAATTCGGACAGCACGAGTAGCTTGAAGCAAAAGGCGGATGGCACGTGAGCTCATGTCAGATGCCGTGGGAAAACGCTGACCGCGCCCGTATGACCGAGTCAGATTATATTCGCGACCCGCTTAGCACTGCCAATGGAACTCTGTTAGTCTACACCAATGCCCTGCTGCCCCCCTTGTGCACTCTGTTGCACGGTCTGTGCGGCGAGCTTGCCCCAAACCCCTTTCCATTGTGCCTATGGCAACCCAGACAGAGATGCCCAACAGCCTCTTGCGCTCACTAACCTCCTGCCCGCCGGTACCGTCACCATGAGGAGAGCCTCTCAGGAAGAGCCAGCTTTATGCGATCATGTTCATGCGGATGACGGGTGGCACGTATTTAACGGTGCATGGCATTCTGGCTACCTTTTGAACACAGACAGTGCGAATTTTTGTGCACAGCTGGGATTTTTGGCGAAACATGAATTCATTGCGACAACCTACAATGTCCTCAGCGAGGACACGTTGGTCATGCGGATTTACCTTATCCCAGTTGATCTGCCCAACGTGCGAGGTAGACTTCATCATGCCAATCGCAAAGACAGCGTCCTCCTGTCTGCCCGTCGCTATCTCCGCAGCCTAATACCTATAATCTCTCAGGATCGCAACCAATGGCATGCTGGTCAAAGTTCCCAGCACAAACCGTTAATATATGCGCCACCGGTGTGTACCACTAGCCCTTTTCAGGTGGCTATAGTGATACTTGAGTAGGATGGACGAACGCTCGCAGAAATATACAGCGACCTTGCTTCACCTCAGGTTGACCCTAGTAATCCTTGCACCGAGACTGTATCTCGATTCCTTGACTACGACGATCATCTCGAAGGAATCGGCTTTCGCAGTGCCCTGTATCATTATCAACGCCGCTCGATAGCGGCTATGCTTACTCGGGAGCTCGACTCGCGGGCTATTCCGGATCCACTTTACCTTCCCGTCACATCTATGAATGGCAAGACGTTTTATTTCCAACCCGGAACATCGGAGGTCATGAACGAAAGAGGGATGGTCGCGCCAACCCGCGGCGGATTATTGTGCGAAGAGCTAGGTGACTAACTGCCCGTTTTCATCCCTGAAATAGAACTCAAATTTCTTGTTTCAGGCACCGGAAAAACTGTGATGATACTCGGCTTGATTTTGTCCACGTTGAAGCAACTACCGTCCCCCCTGGACACGACCATAGAACCTCCTCTGGTGCTCACACCAGTTGCCTTAAAAGCGTTTCCTTCCGCTCCCTTCAACACCGCGCGACGGCACCTACCCTATAGTCTGCCCCAATCATGTACCCGTGTGCCCTCATTAGTTGAGCTTATGCTCCACCGTGCCCGTACGACACCCGTTACGGTCCCCCCCAACTTCAGTACAGCCAGAAGGCGCCTTCAGTCTGAAAGACTTCTGGAAGTTGAGGGAAAATTTGAGATGACTACTCTCGGCAATCTCCTTAACCAAAACACCCCATTCTACTTTCAGTATCCTAATGACATGATCCTTGAAATACGACCAAAACGGAGTAGGGCACCGGTCGGCCCACGAACCATGTATCTTTCATCAGCCACCCTGGTCGTAGTCCCTTCGAATTTACTAAGTCAATGGGACCGCGAGATCACCAAACACTGTGAATATCCCTTGCGTGTACTTATACTGAGATCGAAGACCAAAATACCTCCCGTTAAGGCGTTGGCAACAGACTATGATGTACGTCTCTCCCTGTAAAAAACCTAGGGGATCGCATCTCATGCAAGTCTACTACAGATAATTCTCATGACATACACCCGTGAGTCTTTTTGGCGTTCTAATTGTCTCTCTTCCCTATTTATCAAATATCAAAAGGGTACACTGCAGAAGCYGCTCGCAAAGATATCTCCARGTTACATGGCCTCCCACCTTGTACATGCCCCAATATTCCAGGTTCATGTATTCCGGAATGCACTTGCCCCAATCCGGCGGGCGTATCACCCCTACTTCAAGTCCGCTGGAAGCGCCTTGTGATAGACGAGGGACATGTCTCAGCTAGTTTATCCACCAACCTAACGCCGTTCACCAAGCTTCTTAATGTCGAACGAAGGTGGATTGTGACTGGTACTCCCACCACGAACTTATTGGGCCTCAGTTTAGGAAAGGGCAGCATCGCCGAATTTGTTCTCAACCCGGAGGATGAAACAGAGTTACTCGAGCTTCAGTATCCTGAATTCGAGGATGACGAACCTGCGTCCTTACTATCCAGTCGCAGCTCATCGCTGGGCCCCCCCAAGACACCTCCGGAGACCACGCAAAGAATCTGGACCAAATATGATCGAGAAGATCTGTACAAACTTGACAATATGATCACACATTTCGTGGCGGTTCCACATTTCATCGCCAACTCCAAGTTAATGCAGACCCACGTTCGCGAACCCCTGATGGACCGAAGGGGTCCTAGGCCAGGTTCTATCCAGGTTCTTAATCAGGTTATGGAGATGATCATGATCAGGCACCGGGTTGAGGACGTGGAGAAGGATATTGTACTGCCTCCCGTCATTCACGAATCAATACTCTTGGACCTAGACCCTATCGTGACGAAGTCGTATAATGCCTTGCAGGCCTCCATAGCCATCAATGCCATTGACTCCCAGCGAACTGACCAGGTATGGATTTCGATCTACCGGAAGATCTGACACTGACGTTTTGGAATCAGGATTATATGTTTCACCCTAGAGTAAGGCGAAGCTTTCCGAAATCACACACCCACTCTTATTCATGACCATTCTTAGAACTCCGAGTTTCTACAGCTCACAGTAAAAAATATGTCGCAGTAAGTGTTTCATTTCCGGTATTCGACCAAGATATTCAGCCACACATATCAGATTAATGTTCTGGTCCGTTGATGACAACTTTTACAATGTGGACCAACTCGTTCAAGGCGCACAAGCGACCCTCACGCGTGCTTTATCGCGTAATATGCCACTAGAAGATATTCAACTCGTTGAAGAAGCATTAAAACATGTGTAGGCCAATATATTATAGGGCGTCCTCCTGGTTTCTAAAATTATMCTAGTAAATTGGCTGCCGCAGATCCATTGTGGAGACGCATACAGACCCACGAAGATGTCCCATACAGAGTCTCCCAGATGCCTGACAAAGTTTTCAATGCTTGGACCCGTACCTCGGAACGAGACTTTGGTCAACACCCGACTTCGACCCGATTCCTTCATGCTGACCGACTCTTAAAGCTGCACGACATGATCATGGATAGGCCGCTTGCGAGCGAAGATGTCGTAGCCGAAAAAGGAGTGGAAATTACTCAATCGGATTTGAAGGCCAGGAAGGCATTCGAAGAGGCATATAAGCGAAGCAAGAATAAACACACTCCCAAGTATGCGCGCTTTGTCGATGAGGTACATGCGGAATTTATGGTCGATAATGCGGCGAAAAAGGCTGCTGCTCCGGACACACTGAAGGAGATGCAGAAAGAACTCGATCATTCCCTTGCAAAGCTGGAACGAGAGTCAGATGAGGATGAAGATCTTCCGTCCGACACATCTGAACCCCGCGACAGTAGCTCCTCCAACAACCTGTCCTCAGTTCTCGCATGTTCATCCGTTCTGGCCGGCGTAACTGTGGGATCGTCGGCGTCTAGTAAATTAAATTATGTTATAAATGAGGTATTTATGGCTAGATTCCCGAGGGACATGTGGGCGGAAAATTGACACTCTCGTTCCCAGGTGATGCACCACTCTGCAAAGGAAAAGATTCTGATATTCTCAGAGTCGGAACTTACGTTGGCTCACGTTGCAGAGGCATTAGAGCTCATCCATGTCAAGTTCCTCCGATTTACCACTCAGATACAGCCTCAGGTCCGCGAGCAGCTTGTGCTGACGTTTGAAACTTCGGAAACGTACCGGGTATTCTTGATGGAGCTTAAGCATGGTGCTCGTGGACTGTATGGACTTACATCTTACCCTTATTTTCTCGTTTTCATGCCATGGCCCTCTACAGGAATCTTATCTCGGCCTCGCGAGTCATCTTTTGCGAACCGGTTTGGCAGGCCGATGTCGAAAGTCAAGCAATCAAGGTTAGATAACCTTCGTTCCTCCCAGCCACGATTCTGATCATGGTTTAGCGAGTGCACCGTATTGGACAAACACGGTCTATCAGTGGTAGGAGCCTTGTTGACAAGGTTCGGGTGTAACGCTCACGCTATCACTGCACCCCAACAGTTAAAACACTTGGGATCCGAGGGACCGCCGAGGAGAACATGGTTGAACGTCGAAACTTGCTCAAGGGCAGTCACGATAAGATTCCCAAACTCCTCGAGGAATCTGGCATGCGTCATTTCATTGCGGTACACATCGACTTTCCTCAACTTCTCGTTCTCGTCTCTAACTTAGACTGTGTCTCATAGAGCCCCAAATTCCTCACATATGAGCCAGAGAAACTTCCAGAGGTACAATTCCCTCTGATACATGTCCCGCGCCCGCCCTCCGCACCACCGTCATCTGGATCAGTGAAGCTCAAAATACCTGCTCTGTACACCACTCCTCCAACTTCACCTTCACCTGCGTCCACGCCCCCCTCACGAAAGCGGGTTTTCGTGGAAGATCCGATCAATGAACATGGAGAAGCTGATCGCATAGCAGGAGGGGCACAAGCTAAGAAGAAGAAGACTGTTCATTTTGGGTGACATCGCACACGTGCTGGTGCACAGATGATGTTATTTATGTATTTATATGTTTTCTGCCGTCATAGCTTCTAATGCAATTTTGGCCTGGTAGCTTCTTGTCTGAAAATCCTTGAGAGATCCCCATGGCTACAGATGGAGCTGGCCCTACTTGCCGTCAATCCCAATCCCAAGGCACTGAAGAATACCTGTAGCTCCAACCTCTCTACGTGTTCAAATTTTAGGCACGTCCCGTGTCAGGTCTAGGAAGAGCGAACCCAAGGGCAGAATCAAGGCGACAGACTAAGTTCATTCATTTGCTTGATTCTCGATGCCCGCATTGTTCTCGAGCAAGTGAACAATGACTGGTCCACCTCCCCCCTGATCGATGAATAAACGCGTCCGAGATGGCTTCTTTATTGGGCGCATTGTGGTGGCAGGATTTTCTCTCACGCGGAGACTAAGCCYTTCTAATTCGCCGTGCGCCGTTTACCGTCCGAACTAGGATAAAAAGGCATAAAAGGTGGAAGACGTGCGGCATTACACTTTCACGACTACCCACTTCTCTCCCCCTCTGGCTATCGGCGCAGACGTTCCCCCTCCCTCTCTTTTATATAACTGTCTTCACAGCTATTCCACTCTCTTGAACCCCTTCTCCAATACACTGAACATGCGCGTTATCAACCTTGCTACCACGATCCCTGTCTTCATTTCCTTCCTCATGGCTATTACGACCCAAGTCCAAGCTGGGCCACTAAAACTCCGGGCTGTAGAGAGGAGAAAGGCACAGGATGTATTTGTYCCCAAGATCGTTTCACCAAGCGCAACCACGGAGTGGACTGCTGGCACGGTTGAAACTGTTATTTGGTAAGTGTTTGGAAGTTTGGTTTCTTTTGCTCAAATTGCTTCTGCCCTTGAATTCATTTCTGCCGAGAACCGAGGGCGCTTTCCACTTTGGGACATTTCCATTATTATTACTCCACTGGGGACTCAATAATGGATCCTTTTAGGGACACRTCCGATGCTCCTCCTAGCATTTCCAACCAAGGTCATGTCGTCTTGCAGCACGGTAAGAGTTGTTCGATTAGAGGCGGCCTGCCAGTCTCATGAAATCTTCCAAAGGCCCTCACTTGGCTGGTCCTTTCGACCTTGCACTTGGTCGAATTGATTTCACTGTTCCTCACGATCTGCCCTCGGGGACATACAAAATCATCTGTGAGTCCCGAWTTTGATTTTCCGTGCATTCGGCCCTAGTAARTAATCRTTTTWYGACCCAGTGTTTGGAAACTCTGGCAATGATAGCCCCGCGTTCTGGATTCACGGCCTCGATAACGACAATGCTTCGCCCCCTGCTGATGACYCCAAAGAAAAGACGAAAACCTATGAGAACTGGCAACCAGGCTTCTGAGCCATGCTAAACCCACTTCCGGGAAAACTGTTCTCTGATTTTTATTTTGGCCTTCAGCATCAGCGACGGTGGTATGTTATTGCATGGACCTTTTTTTTTTCACGAACTTTCGGACCCACTTTTGCGTCTTCGAAACCCCTCCGCATTTTGTATTCTCTTGCTCGCGATGTCATGGATGATATCGTGTGAATTTTGGACACATTTTTCGGACTTGGACTCGTTATGCTTACTTGTTGGATCTTTGTACTTGGCTCTGATAAGTTGGTAACTATAATGTTGTGTAGTGAAAATGATAGGCGAGATTTCGAAGTGACTTTTGGGCACACTGGAGCCTAATCGGACACCTTATTTGCGAAACATCTGTGCGGAAGCACCGTTTCTATCGGTATTTCCAAAATCTGTGGTGGAATACACTGGCGACGTGAAGAAGGTAGTCTATTTAAAACGCTTGAGTTCAAAGAAGTAGACAGCAAGTCGATCCTATAGTCCTAAATACACGAGAACGAAGACAAGTGTTCAATATAAGTCCGTCCATAGGAGTCCGTTCAAAAATGATAGCTTTGCTCCCTGCATACTCTTTAACCTCAGATAGAGGTGGTCCAGATCTGGTTCTGATTGTTGGCAGTACACTGCCAAGTCTGTATCTGATTCCAATTATTCAAAACACCGTTGGGGAGGTCGAGGCAAAGACCTGAGAACACGGCTTTAGCGACAGATCTTTTGCGCAATATCGGTGAACTCCTAACCTTTGTTGGTGAGGACGATCCGATTATTTGTGGTGTACCACCAATCCTGAGCCGGAAGGTTGTTAAAACACTTCCAAATCTTCATTCCAACACCATTTGCAGGGACTTCAAATATTAATAATCACAGTGGTGACATAGTCATTATCCAGGATCAGTCACCGCAGAGAGAAACATTGGGCAAAAAAAAAAACGTACATGTTCCAGCGTCCAAACAAAAGTCGGTACCATCGAGCACGACTTTGGTACGCGCATGGTGGATAATACGCCACCTCTGGGCTGGGGTCCCATTACAGTCGTAGCTAGATACATGCATCCAAGTTAGCGGGGGTTCAGTGGCCAACATGATTAACTTAAATAACACCATACATTTGCACTGGAGTGCCATTGGCGAAGACACCCCCACGGACGTCGAGGCATTTGTTCCCATGTCCATTTGGGTGGATCTTGAAAGGAGGAGGAACACCAGGGCAGTTCGTTGGTTGTATAAGAGAAAAAGTCTCGGAGATTGTCGCGGTTGGTGATTCGAAAGGCTCGAAGGATGTAGTTGGAGTTGGAAGGTCTGGAGTCACGTCCGGAGTTGTAGTTGGCAGCTCCGAATCCTGCGAAAACACAGTCCAGGCTTGGAACAGGAGAATGGTGAAGATGCTAGCGAATTTCATTGTAGGATCGAACGGCGGGATTGTTTTGGGGTCAAGTGCTTGTAGAGTAAGACACTAAAGAATGTGCTGGGATGTCTCCTCGCTTTTATATCCATACACAGGTGCGCAGAAAACATTTCCGCCCGGGACCGACCTCGACAGAGTGCATTGCGCCACCACGGAGGTTCCCAGCGCCCATGGTAGGTAATAGAGGTCCAATCCAAGAGACGGTGAACAATGCCCGTCAGATCCTCGAGTTTTGGTATAAGAGGAACGAGTGCATTCCTCGTGGGGCGTTATGACGAGCGACAAGTCAGTCTACAGTGAATGCACGGTGTACTTGGCCCGAGTACGAGTTAGCAAAGAGTTGCTAGCGGAAGGAGAAAGGTGCCCGGGTGTGTCTTGCAGGGTCCCGCGAGTAGCATAGCAGTGTATCTCAGCGGGTGTTTCAAGGATGATTCAGTTAATGTTTCTGACTTGGGTGGCTAGCGGTCGAGATCAATAATCATTAATCGTTCCTCGAATTCCGAAAAAGGCAAAAACGTTGCTCGAAGCTCCTGACTACAGCACAAAATACCGTTGATGACTTGGAGCTTAGGCCTGAGGTTACCCTGTAAACCATAAACGTCAGTGCAAGATGGCCCAAAGCAGGGAGCAACGTTAGCAAAAAAAAGAGATATCTTAGGTGAAGTGCGGTAAGCCAGGCCCCGAGTCATCAAGAAGCGGAGGGAATCGAGGTCCTGTCGCGACGCCATCGATGATACCCACCACACATACACTCACCTCATTTCCATGTACAGAATTGTTATTGCTCAAGCCTACCAATCAATAGCTGGAGGAGCATTGAATAAAAATATGTCATAACAAGACCCACGAATAGGGGGTCAATTTACACGGCAAACGCCAAGAAACATATCGTAATCGTAAAGTGATGGGAAGAGAAGAGAAGCGTTATTGTTGGATACAAAGCGGCGTGTGTCAATACAGGAGAGATTGCAAGAATAGATACGTAGCGGATGTTCTAGTCATCAAATCTATTAAAGCTTGAAGCTGTGAATAGGGCATGCAGAAATGGAAGAAATGCAAGCAGAGCAACAGAAACAAAACAATATCGGGTAGAAAGGTAGTTATCAAATTAAAAAGCATACGAATAAAAAAAAGAGTAATTCAGTCTGAATGAGATTTTGAATGGTCCTTTGCCAGCGAAGCCTTTTTCCGCAGGAAGCTTTTGCCCACCGAGAACACATTGTTCTTCTTCGTTCTTGGCACTTGTTCCGTCGAAGTGGCGAGATTCCGGCTGCTTGCCCGTCTCTCGGACAAATTGGTTTGCAATCTGCGCATCGCAACGCCGTTTTCCTCCGTCGAGAAGTCAAATCCACGATGTATCGACCTTGCGCCAGTAGACATGTCCGTCCGGCTCGAGGTGCGGTAATCGATCGAAGGTCGCGCAATAGGTAGCGAGGCAACACTCCCTGTCCTCGATTGAGAAATCACAGATGCAGGGCGGGTGAAACCAGAGAACGGTGTCCGTGGTGGCACATCCCGAGAGAAATCGAAGTTGGGGTCCTTTTTGTGGATGAAGCGGATGACATCAAGATCGGTCGGCATGAAAATGGTCTTGTATGCCTTCGCAAGGTACCGAGGTGCAAGAGCGAGGCAGATGACGAGAGGAAGCGAGAGCCAGAAATATGCAGACTCGAACAGGAAGTTGTTATTACCCCAGACCGGTGTGACGAACCATCCAGGTGATATCGTATTATAGACGGCCTAACAGCCTTGTGAGCACGGCCCAGCCGTGATGTAGGCTCAGAGGAGACTCACCGTGTAAACAAAAATCAGAACATCTCCTACAAAGACAGCAAAGAACACCCATCCAGTCCAGGCTCCAGTGTTGAGACCATTGAAGAAATTAGCGGTCAAGGCAGCACCAAACACCATCGTCTATGGAAGGGACCAATCATGAGTACACCAACACCGTACTCGGAACAGAACAACATACTGTAGAGAATTCGTACAACGAGATCTGCCATCCATCAGGTCGCGTGGTAGTGGTGAAGTATGTATACAGAATGAGGAAATAAATAATAGCGGACTGCTACAAATCAGTCTTCCGTAGCGCTTCACAAGTGCTGAAACTAACCTGCATGATACCATCCAGCATATAGAGGATAAACTTTGTCATCCCAAACCACGTCCCTTTCCGGCCATACTTGTACAACTCGGGCTTCTGCATAAGGACAGAATCATCTATACACAACGATATCAGCGCAGATCTTAATGACAGGGGTTTTCAGGTCGATGACTCACCAACTACGCGATCAAACAAACCAATGCCAATCACAGGGGCAAGAGTCCAGAATGAATTCCAGAATAGGAGGTATGTATATTCAAACACACTGCCTCATTGTCAGCATTTACTCCTTTAGCGAAGGTGATGACGCTTACTAATTTGAACTCCAGGCGCAATAAATCTGGAACCACCATAGCACACCAATGCATACAATATTCTTATAGAAGAAGTTCAGAATCCTGCAACAAGTGTCAGCGCAGGGAATCGGATGAAAAATGAAAGACACTTTACATATTGCCATTCCTCGCATAAGACCAGTGTCCATGAACAAACAACAATCGTTTCAGGAACCGAAACTGCACGGCACCAGTTAGCATTCCTCCTAAACACGAAGATAAAAAAGAAAAAAAGCTCACCTGAGCAATCGCATAATCAGATGAATTCACAGCCTGCAATCCTTCTTCTCCCGCAATCCCAACGCCCACATCCGCAGCCTGAATCATACTCACATCATTCGCGCCATCGCCAATCGCAAGTGTCATCACGCCCAGTCCTTCCCTGACCAGCCTAACAACAAGCGCCTTCTGCAGCGGAGACACACGACAGCAGATAACACCTTCGCAGAGCATCGACAGACGCAAGAGCAGCATCTTATGCCGGTCATCATTGAGAGCCTATGGAGACCATCAGTATACCTGGTTCCAGATATTCAAGTGCGGACACTTACAGTACCCAGAGCAGCGCCATCGATAACCAGAATAAAGCCTCCAGGTCGCTCCCCGTTCCCAGCACCAACAATAGATGACAAGCCCGTCTCAACCCTCCGCAAGTTATATGGGCCAGTTTGATGGGGGCTCGACGGTGGCGACATTGKTGGGTTAGGTATTGTATGCTCCGAGGAGCCAATCAATTCTCCTTGAGTGTTGACGATATTACTTTCTGGGAAAAACTCCTGCACGGCATGAACAAGCTGGTCCCACACGGGTCTCGAAACACCTTCAGTCCCGCCGCGGATGACGATAATATTCGAGTCTCCCGARATGAGGTTCGTACTGTGGCCAATAGCTAAATCGCCGCGGACTCTGAGCACGGAGCTGAGGCGCATAGGAAATCAAGCTCACCAATGGCCGTCTCGAGTTTGTCACCCGTCGCAACCCAAACTTTGATGCCAGCYTTCTTCAAATCCGCAATTGTCTCAGGTACGCCGTCCTGTAGTTTGTCCTCAATGGCAGTGGCCCCGAGCAGCCGCAAATCCTGCTCAATCTCATCAGAAATCGTTTCAATCTTTTCGTCGCGTTCGTCCATAGCAATCGTGGCTTCATGATACCTCTCACTCCAAGCTTCGTACTCCTCAGCTAATAAAAGTATGAGGTATATCATGGCAAAATTCGTGAGATAAAAAACGCACCTCCAATGACCTTATAAGCCAAAGTAAGCGTCCTCAACCCCTGCCCAGCAAACTCATCTAAATGCTGCTCCGTCGTCTTTCTGAGCAGTTCTGCCTCCTCCCCACCACCTTTCTTGAGCCTCTCAAATATCACATTGTCCGCCCCCTTGCAGAGCAAAAATATCCTATTATCGTTCGAGTCCAGCTTCTTCAGGATCACACTCATTCTCTTTCTCGTGCTCGTAAATTCGAGGATGTTCAACAGCTCATAGCGTTCAACCACCTCATCCCCATTTTCGTCAACGGAAAACGGGGTCTGGAGCCTGAGAACTTCGCGATCCCGACCTCGGAAAACGAACCCCATGTCTGCGGCAGCTTGTACAAGTGCGGCCTCATCGGGGGATTGAGCCTTGTATTCAATGGCACTAGTTTGCGGATCAACGCTCGCRAGGACGGTATGGCATAGTGCCAAAACTGTAAAGAAGCCGTTGAGGATCCTTGCTTGAGCTGCGTTGGTCGAGTCAGGCTCGACGTGGACAAGCTGGCGCAAGTGCTTTGTGAGCTCGGAGTCACGAAAGGGTCTCCTAAGTTTGACAGCTTTGGCTTCTAGTATATCTGGAATGCCAGGGCCATTCGGGCCGGTAGGGTGGGCGGAGTGCGGATCGGGRTGATGAGGGTGCGGTGGGACAGCGGTCGAGGAACCAGAGGACCTGATATCAGAGAGTGGGATATCYTCAGGTGGGGAGGAACTACTCTGGCTATTGGTAGGCACACTCTTGATCTCGCTCATAGGAGGGTGTTCCTCTGTATCACCGTTGTACATTTTCCCTCCTATGGAGCATTTGCGGAAGTCCATGGTATTCTATCATAGYAAAATCAGCATGGCTTCAAATGGATGGGCAATATAGCATACCTCGGTCAAGGTTCCAGTCTTGTCCGAGAAAATATACTCAATCTGCCCGAGGTCGTCCGACAAATTCCAGCTTCTCGCCAACGTCGCCTGGTCTCGCTTCGGACAATATATTTCCGAGTCGAAATARATGAAGGCTGCTTGGGTCGTTCGCACGAATTCAATTGAGATGTATAACGAAATGGGGACAATATTCTGGAATCTATCGTTGGTATTGTTTAGTTTAACCGCTTGTCAATGGGAACAAGCGATGACATACGTGATCAAAGCAAAGACGAAAGTGACCAAACCGTTTATGGACGGGTTATCTCCCCTTCTGTCTGCGCCATACAACCATGGAGCCTCCCTGGGCTGGTCACGGTGCTCGAGGATAGAGTCGACGATGCCACACACTATGGCCATGATTGCGAGAATGATGAGGTTGAGGAAGCTGACAGCAAAAATAGGCCATCAGAAATGCATATAATTAGAATAATGATGACATACACTTGGGGATTCATCTGTCTCTCCACCCGGCCCCGCTTAGAAGGTGTCCCGCCAGAATTCATCACAATCCGCGTGTCCTCTCCGGTGTAGAGCACGATACCAATAACCCATCCAGTRTTCCTGAGGACAGTCCCACGCAACAGGACCATYTGCATATCCACAGGAAACACATGSTCCTCGACGCATAYGTTAGCATTCAGCTTGTACATGTTCGTGTCCGGTTTGTCGCACTCGATTCGGAACGAGTTATGTGGAGAAGCGCAGTCTGCCGCACTCTGTATATGCGTAAGCGCCGCAACAGCGTTCCGTGACTTGAGGTTGGTCTCTCCGTCGAGATTCTTGGTCTCCACATAGGCCACATTCTCGTCTTCGGATGTCGAGCAGATGAGAATATCAGCCGGGATGGACTCGTCATCCATGATCTTGACATAATCCCCCACTCTCAAATCTTCCCAGGCCGTCTTCTTCCAATGGGGCCGATTTGTTCCATTTGTCTCATGGTGCATGAGCGAGTAATGGTGCTGCTGCTGTGGCTGCTSCTCCTGATCATCATACTCGACATGGTCATCCTCCGGCTCGGTCGCCGTCACAGCCTTCAACTCCTCCCCGTCAGTAGCGACTTTGACTTTCTTGTTCCTGCTGGTCTTTGGTAGCAGACCGCGAACGAATGTCTTGCTCTTGGGTTCCATAGCATTGGGATTGAGCCAGTTGCCACCAGCCAAGACACGGACGAGAGAATGGTTGACCCTGCGGTCTGATTGGTGCCGCTTAACGTCCTCGTAACCATCCTTGAGTCCGGTAATACCAAGCACGATCAAAAGAGGCAGGAGGACCAAACCAGGTGAGATGGTTGAGAACTTGTTGAAGAACTGGAGGATGGCGATCACGAGAAAGAAGCTGGACAAGTAAGGTTAAGCGTATCATTCATATGAAAGTCAGATTCGCCCTAGGGGCTTACATGTTTGCAATGCGCCTGAACTGTTCCAAGAGGTTCCGCGGGAGAAAGGTGAAGACGGTGTACTTGGAGGTGATGACCTGGTTGGAGGAATAGACATGCTCCTTCTTGACTCTGCCTCGGGGATTGAGATAGTCCCCCGGAAGGTTTTGGTTGATGAAAACGGAGCGGCGGGGCCCGGGCAGCCTCTTTCTGGAAAAGAGGTCCTCTACCTTGAAGGCAGCGAGCTTTTCATACCAGCGCACGAGCCTGGGTTTTTGTGCAAAAGGAACGACCATGGGGGCAGAGAAAGAGAGAGGCCGGGGTGGCCGTGCAGTCGGAGAAGCATGCCGAGATGTGATGCAGAGGAGCAAAATCACGACCCACTGCTGACACATCACCACAAACTCAGCCAGAAACACGTCAGCKCCTTACGCCGGCCTGTCCGGCACTGCGGTTGACGTCAACGAGCGTCTATTCAAAAAGAGAGGCGTAGGGTATGCGATTACTTCAATCAACAAGAAACAAAAAGAAAAAGAAGCAGAAAAATAGTTCCAGGGGGTATCATTCTCAGTCACTCGCAGTATCTACTGTGCCTGCTGGGGAGGGCGCTGCTGGACTCCATCCTTGAGCGCCAACAACTGCTTCGAACGGAACGCCTCATAGTGGATCTGCGCAGTCGTCTCAATCAGGTCTTGCAGGTGTGTGCGCGTGAGGAAGTTGCGCAGGTTCACAAACTCGCAGTGGTTCGGGTCCTCGACGTTGACCACGCCCCAGCGGTTCCTGCGACCCCGGACAGACTTGCCATCAATCACTACATTGTTCTCAGAGCCAACGACCGCGAATGGTATAATTTCCTGGAGTGCATGTCAACATCACCTTGACAACACCTCGATAGCAAATATCACTTACCCTGATGGACTGGTTCAGCTGAACCTCTTCCTCGTCGTCTTCATCGGTATCAAAGGGATAAAGACGAATATTGTTGAAGACAAGCTCCTCACGAATCTTGCTCCCATTGTCAATCTCGAAATCCCTGCGGGAAAAATAAAATAACTCCCACCTTGGTCTTGAAGCGATCACGCTCCTCCGAGGTCAAACTGTCACTCTTGGCAATGACCGGAACCACATTGACAACCTCGCTCAGCTTCTTCATCACAATAACGTCAACRGGACGAAGGCTGTGTCCAGTGGGGTTGATAAAGTATAAGCAGCAGTGAATGCGGGTGTCTTGAATGTAGCGATCACGCATCGCAGTCAGCTCCTTGCGCAGGTACGCAGAGTGCTGGTCCTTGATGTATTTAATGATAGGATCCCAGCTAGGCGGTCGCATTCAGTCTCCCTTTTGCCATTGGATCATCTACATAATGTGACTTACCATCCTTCGTTGTTGATTTGATCACCGTATCCAGGAGTATCAACAATGTTCAAGCGCAGTTTGACGCCGTTCTCGACAATGACTGTACAAGTACAAAGGAGTAAGCATCGAGTCAGGATAAAATAGTTCGATCAGAGTTAAAGCTTCCAAGACACACAAGCTCAAGACGTAGCAGATAGGAAGGTGAAAAAAAGAGGGGTTTACACGTCACGGCTGCCAGCAGAGGACAGATGCACGCCAGCGCATCGYAAACCGGTGCTGCACCCCCTGTTCATGATTCTAAAAAGCCATCCGGCGCGTGTCACGCCCCTCTTAACCAAAAAAAAGAGAAAAGAGAAAAGATATCGAAATGCCAAACAATCTCCACCAGGAGAAACCCCACTCACCATGGGAAGCAGCCTGAATTTCTGTCGTCTGTCTCACAGGCTCATCAGCCAGGAAACGACCCTTCGAGTCGATAAGGTGCGACGCGAAAATCGTGTTGATAAGCGTCGACTTGCCCAAACCAGTCTGACCTGCATGTATTAAACGCGCAAACATCAGTAACACATCCTTAAGAAAGCCAATTCCCAAAACCAAAAAACGCGCGCAAAGAGCGCATGGGAGACGTGTCGCACCACCAGCGCACCTCCTGGGCATGCGTTGTCAAGCCCAACTTCCAACTCTCCACGGGATATACCTCCGGTCTACATGGCCAGCACCCCAGCAATACACGAACACCACCACTTGTGGCCTCGAAAAGGGGCTATGACACTCACCAACTACGATAACATTGAACTGGAATCCACGCTTCAAGAGCTTGTGCTCGATCTGCTGGGTAATTGAGTCGAAACCGACATAGGACTGTGCGCGGATTTCATCGACTGAGGCCATCGTTTTTAACGTTGGGAGTATCCCTTTTTTTTCGATTGAAGAGAGGAAGCAAGAGGAGCGGGGGCTGGCTGGCGGAGGAACGCTGGCGTGTGTTAAGTTTCGAACGACTTCTCGCTGGGTGCAAATTTGGGCTGGCGTCGCAAATAGACACAAACAGTCTCTCGGTGGCGCTCCTAAACTCCTTACCATATGATCCCCCTAAAATTCTCTACGTTTAGGATACTCTCTAGTAGAACAAAGTTAATTGCTATTACACTTTTTTTTTTGCATGTACAACCTGCTTCTCTTCTCTCCCACTGCTAGCCATAGCACTCCATCAGGGCAATCTGCATGAGAACTCCCCTAGCTTGACACCCCACGATCACGAGCGCTCTTGACCATCTGACGCGTGCGTGAACRTCGTTCCTAAAGCTCGGTGCCCAACCTAACAAAAAGAACCCATGCTTAGCATATATATTCGTAATAAATTATTTAGAAGCAGGAGCGGAAGAAAGATAGGGTATCGAAAACGCAGCGGCTAGGACGAGTGCTGCAATGATGACAGCAGGTAGATACGACGTGGATTCTCTTGCGCCTGGACGCTGGTCTGATCGTTCTGATGGTGGTCGGCGTCGGGTGCTTTCCACACTAGAAACATAGGGAGGCTCAGGCGGGGGAATTTGTACATACCCAATGGATTTGAATCCGTGAATGCTGATTCGTCGGTTAGTGTTGTGTCTGGCCCACGTAAGAGAACAAAGAAGCTACGCACTAGTAGCCTTCCAGGTTCTTCTTGAGTTCATCTTCCATTCCCAGTGGAACACCAGCCAAGGAGTAAGTAACGGTGGTTGAGTCGGTCGATTGGTTCAGGGTGATGGTATGAGTCGCAAAGTGACCGGCAGGCCATGTCGGACTCTGCAGCGCCCATGATTGCACAATTTTCTCAGACGGTACAAGGGAGATATATTTTCCCTTGACACCACCGCCAAAGAGCGCGTATTCAGTATCAGGCTGCGCAGCAGAAACCGCAGGAGCACGACTCCACATAGGTATCTTCTTTTCATCGGTGAGGAGGCTGTAAAGGTCGTCCGCGGAAGCCTGGAACGTGGATGAGACTTTGACTGTAGTAGTATTGACCTTTTCGACCGTATCATTGCGGATAGCTTGCGAGAGGGCTGAGCGCGCAACAGAGGCTGCAGGTTGTGAGGCAGCTGYAGGTGCTGGGGTGCTGGTTCTGCTAGGTCCCGCGCTAACGGTCAGATCTTTGCCATGAGTTTCTATGATATTTGCCGGAAACGTCGAGAGCTTGGCTTCAATAGCAGCGGGAAGGCGCGCTTTGGCTAAAGCGTACACAGCATCAACTTCCGCAGAAGGTTYGGTACTAAGGGACCAGTGGTACTGCCAGCAGGACAATAAGTTCAGCAATGCCCCAAAGCCGACTCAATCGGTAGCACAGGACGTACAACAAAGTCGGAGAGCTTATCACATATAACTTCATGAGACACTTCAGGTATRGTAAGGGAACCAGCGACTTCTGTCCCGTCACTAGCAGTTCCAGTCCAGGACAGGGAAACCTTCGTGTCGAAAATAGTGATCAGCCTAAAGGGGGACGGTCAGGACAATTAGAGCTACACATAAACGACACAGAAATCACGTACTTGGACTTTCTCTGTCCTAGYTCGATATCTCCATCGACATCYACCACATCCGAGATGGATACTTCCTCACCCTTGTCACCCTTAACGGTGATGGTAGTGAGCTCACGCTTCATCCAGTTYGTGCCCCACTKTGTGATATTTTTGTTCTTCCAGTGCCAGTTCGCGGTGGAGGGAGGGAGGGCCATGGTCGTGGTTGTGGCTGATGGTCGGAGCGAAGATTTGAGATCGTGTCGCGTGGCGGCATTTGCCTTGCCAAATTTATTTGCCAACAACCCCATCTTCTACAACGTTCYAGTGCTTTCTTTCTCCTAAYTRCAMCAACGATCAYATTCAGCATTTTACTGTGCTACTGCAATGGCATACTGACAGAGAAACTCTCCGGGCAAWTCGAACAGTCCGGAGCCGCTGCGTCATCCCACCAGACCTGTGATTTTCGAATGCCAAACGGACATACTCATGCCATCAACCAGCACGTTACTGGCCATTTAAGCTAGCCAAGTTCAAAGCTTCTGYGATCTGCTCAACTSCCTCGCCCATCTTCACGAGATTCGACRCTTGCAGTCTAGTGCTAGTACCACACTCGCCTTGAGGCCGGTGCCCCGGGCATGAAAGGCAYAGCACCACGACGCACATGGTCGAAATCKGCCCATYCACAGCGCGACTTGCCTTGATTATTGTCTTCGCGCGGACGCATCTTCGGCTCACTTGATGCAAACAAATCCAGATCCTAGCAGACCGATGRTATCTATCTCGTTCGATRGAAAAGATTGACACAYYGCCTGCTGTTCTCCAGAATTTRATCACGGAAGCGCTCACGGCATGCCGACTTGGTCAAGTATMAAGTCCTCGGCCRTCCGTAGAACTTTCTAAATCAAATAATTGACATRCAAAGGACCCCCWGCAAAGCTATATTGTTCACGATTCAATGTCTCAKTATCTTAACCCRCCCACTACCGCCCGCTCAAACAATCAGGAGCGTCYGGCTCCACAGGCGAACACACGTCTAGCAGCTCTCCATGCTCCGGTCGGCGTCTGTCCCCTTTTGACGGTTCTTTTTGTTTCGGCTTTCCTCAATCGCCAGATCACACTATATTCCGGAAATATRCTCATGTGTGCTGCGGTGTTATGAGTAAATTGATTCATGATTTAGGCTCCCGTGTGAGCGAAAGCACTGAAGGATATGGTAGCTGACTCGCCAATGGCCGACTGGCCTTGTGATGAACCGCTGATGGCGGCCCTGAGATACTGAGATAATAAGTGACAGGAGTGACATTGTCCGAAAATGACGACACCCCTGATTATCGTTGTCCTCCCTCCATTCCTTGCTGTGTTTATTTGACTCATGTACTCACTAGACGCGGTAAAAGCGTGGAACGAGCTCCGAACCTCACTCACCGATCTTCGATTATTTTTTTCACTGCATATTTTTTTTGTTTCTCGCCTACAGAGCCCGACGGGGCTCATGACCGCTCTATTGATGTACTGCTGCCAATTGCTTGGGGTAAGGCATGGTTTGACCTTGGCCGTGGCGCGGCGTGTAGGCCACAAACCCGCATTATTGATCTTTCTGATCATCTAGCTTCCAGTTCTGTTTTAAAARGTGCAGCTCTAAACCGCCAATGCGAGAGCAACGGAGCCGCAGTCGGCCGACCGGTCTCAAGTTAGATGGACCTCATATATGGGCACCACCGTCCATGTGTCCATGCTCGGCCTCAGTATTGACACCAATTCGCAGCGCGGGTAGAGGCATGGAACAACGATTTGGCCACGATTAGACGCAGACTCACGAGAAAAGCCACCTAYAAGTACAGTCTTTTTGTTTTCTCCCGGTATTGTACACGGGCGTGGCCCGATTTCATATCAGAATAGACTATTTCGGGACGGGTTTCTATTTGAGGTGAGCGTGGTTTGCTCCAATGTTGAACACGAGATATATTCTCAGCTAGGYGTAAACTAATCCCATTGTGATATTTAACATTCCACACACCACTCATCCTGAGTACGGGAAAGTACGGGAAGTCGGCGCGAGGTAGATCGTATCGGTTAGTCCGGCCATGGGAGAGGACACTACGGTATACTACAGATGGCCCTAGCTTATTGAGCAAGCTGACGTTAGCCGGAGTGAAATTGTCAAGTGAATGTCCATTATGTCCAAGACCTCCAACTAATTAGTGTGGTCTCCGAAATAGTATAAGAACCCACCCCTCCTGGAGACCGTCTGTTCTACCCATCCTCCCCCAAACACTTTCCCCATTCGCTATACTTCCRCTTTTTTCTTCTTCCCATGGGTCGCWCCTATCATACTAAGAAGCCCACCCACTTCATCCTTCCCGACCTCGTGTCTCATTGCAGATACAAATTAWCATATCATGYCAATGGAGACGAAGTRGCGAAGAAATCCGTTAACTGGCTCGACTCTAGTTGCCCTGACCTCAATGCGAAACAACGTCGAGCGCTGCGTGGCCTCCAGGCTGGCGAGCTCACAGCGTACTGTTACAATACAGCGGACCCAGAGCGCCTCCGTGTTGTATCCGACTTTATGAATTATTTATTCCATCTGTACGTCCATTTATTTCGCCCTCCGTTTCAAGAGTTGTAATCGCCAACTTTCCACCGCAGGGACAACATCAGTGATGGAATGATGACGAGAGAGACAGATGTCCTCGCCAATGTTGTTATGAATGCCTTATGGTTTCCTGACAGCTACAGGCCCACCAAGGAGCATCCCGAAGAGCTCAATCCGGGGAAGCTCGCTCGAGAGTACGTGATCTATTTGCTTCTGGTTCTCCACCAATATGCTGAACCTACCTTTTCGGCATTGAACAGCTTTTGGGCCCGCTGTATCAAGGACTGTGGACCKGGGGCGCAGGCTCGATTCAAGGAGACTCTGGAACTATTCTTCGAAGCTGTGAATATCCAAGCGCGTGCACGGGACAACGGAGCTATCCCGGACCTTGAGTCGTACATTGATGTCCGGCGTGATACATCGGGTATGTGATGAGAAGTCATCTTCATCAATCAAAATAGATTGCTCAACGGCGGTGTAGGTTGCAAACCATGCTGGGCTCTGATCGAGTAAGTCATCCTGAGAAGCTGTYCGACTTTCATTCCAAGCGGCTCATTTCCGCCCCGCCCTTCAGATATGCACTCGGAATCGACCTCCCCGATCATGTCGCTTATCACCCCATTATCGAAGCGCTCAACCAGTACACTAACGATTTAGTGACCTGGTCGAATGTAAGAAAAAGTTATGCTATATGTTTACGACGCTTCCGCTAACAGTGCCCCTAGGATATCTTCTCGTACAACGTCGAACAGTCCCGCGGAGATACCCATAACATGATTGTCATATTAATGAAGTATCATGGTCATAGTCTCCAGGGTGCCGTCGATTATGTCGGCCAGCTCTGCGCGGAGACCATCGATTCCTTTGAGTACCACAAGGGCCTCATACCTTCGTGGGACCCTGAGRCCGATGAGATGGTCGCAAAATATGTTCAGGGTCTCCAGGACTGGATTGTCGGGTGAGTTGAGAGCTTCTTGGTTATTTCTTGAAGAGCTCGAACTGAAGTTGTTCTTCCAGTTCGCTGCATTGGAGCTTCCAAACCCACAGATATTTTGGGACCAGGGGTACAAGCGTCAAGAAGCACAGGCTTGTGCGTCTCCTCCCCGTCCGCAAGAGCTCGGAGAAGCACTGAAAGCAAAGCGCTTTATATTGCTTATGATAGTAATAATTATTCGATTATGCAGTCTTGCCACCACTCCCCCTTCGATCTTCTCTGTGGTAATGACCGTCCATTTTAATGTTGTAGTCGCCTTAAGCTGCGATTCTATATGTACACTACCACTCGTCTGACTCTTAGTTGTACAACGCTGTTTATCCATGTAGTCCTCGCTAATTAAGTGGCGTTCCCATGACGTCATTTGGTCTTAATATGAATGCCGTCTTCTGTGACGGTCTGGATTCCACACTCCCCCGTTCGACCCACCATGAGTTCGTTCTTTCGCCCCCTGTTGCGCGCACATACGCACAGAGCCCCTCAGCTCGCTGCGAGGGCAACCATGCCTGCTTTTCGGCGGCCCCTGCCCCTTGCCAGGCCTGGAGCAATAGCCCCTAGCTCAATCATGATCCATAAACGCCTGGTTGCCAGCTCCGTGACCAATAAGCCTGCAAGCCAAACCCTTGACCACGCAGCCCTAAACGTGAAAGAGGAACTGGGCGGCACTGCGTCCGATGTGGCCAAGATAATCGCTGGTGCGAACATCACCGCGGATTCCGTTTCAGAACCAGCCACTGAATCCTTTGTGAGTTGACGGCTCTGCTGAGATATCTGGGGCTGTCTTAATTATATCCTAGCTTGGCATAACATCCAAAAATTTGCATGAGGTTCCGAGGCCGATTTTGATGCTTGGCCTAACCGGTAAGCATCTCCTGTTCTCCTGTTGTCATTGGGCTAGGGCTTGGGTTTAATCAATTGTTCCGGCTGGGGAAGGCGGTCTTCCGTATATTGGCGCCTCGCTCACGACTATTTGGTTGGCTCGTGAGGCCTCTCTCGCTGTTAGCGGTGTTGCAGCCGGAATAGACCCCGGAGTTGCACTGACTGTACTGGATCAAGCGCTCACCCTTCAAGTGACGTATGGAAGTGTCATGCTCTCTTTTCTTGGTAAGTAAGCTTCTTCCTTTTGTCCTACTCTCGCAGTTGATTCTTGACCGAACGATACTAATGAATTCCGATGACCGAAACTAGGTGCTTTGCATTGGGGTATGGAGATGGCGGGCTACGGTGGCCATAAGGGGTACACACGACTTGGATTGGGCACCGCGCCTATGATAATAGCATGGAGTACCTTAGCGATGCAGCCTACCCTGGCACTAGTGACACAATGGGCCGGGTTCACGGCCCTTTGGTATGCTGATTCCAAAGCTACTATGGCGGGTTGGAGTAAGTCACTCCATTCCGAATTTCAGGAACGCAAGCCAATTAAAGGTCTCGATTAATTAGCTCCGAAGTGGTATTCACAGTATCGTTTCTACTTATCAGTCCTCGTTGGTACCTGGTAAGTTTGGTCATTTATTCCGCGCCATCGGCCCTCTCCCCGCCCCCATAAAGATACCGATCATATCTTTAGCATTATCGGATCGTTGGCGGGATGCTCTTATTGGGGACCCGTCGCTGGACACGGCCTTCTCTCCCACGACCTCGATCTCCTCCGTGAAGAACGAAAGAAATATATGCCCGAGCAACATAGGATGGTACCTGGCAATATTGAGGCCGTCCCAGCGAGTGAGGGAGCGGATCATTATACCGTGGTTCATAAACGCAAGGCAGAAGGCGAAAAGAACCAGGATTGAGCGCCTTGAGCCGTCGAAGTTTGTACTCTCTGTAATATAGAAATAGCATGGAACATTGCCGGTCGTATGGCGGCCACAATATGCAGCTTTTTGAGCAGCAGCGAGACGATGTTGAAGTCCATTTAAGGGGCTGGTATGTACCATTGTTTGTGGTTATGTTGCCATGCCCTAACAGTCCACAAGTGGTCGACATGTTTCAACAGTCTGTCTCCTTCCTGCTCAATGTACTTACACAATTCCGGTTGTCGTCGAGCACTCTCGACTGGTGTTGTTCCGGTCACGAATTGCAACGAATCAACATGTGGTGTCAGGCAACCCAGTGATGATCTGTCTGATGTCCATCTCCAGCCAGCCAAAGATAGCACAGCTATTGAATATATTAACGACTCGAGGATTCCCAGTCGATCTGAGCGTCCAGTGTTCTGCAGCTTTATTCAACATGGACTCGGGGAATGGGGCTCTAGGATGCTTGGAATCGTTTTCGAGGATATTTGACACTATTCATGATTAGCGAATCACAACATCTTGCATCAGGAAGGGGAGAACACTGATCATCCAGAACGATCAATTTACATGGGAAAGATCAGCGACTGAAGCGGAACCCGTTCCAATACGTACACCTATCCGGCCCAGTCGATCTTTCCCTCCTACCCGCACCTAGTGTCAGTCTTTCTTCGTTCCCCCGGCTCCTCGCCTCACCAAGCGTCGTGTCTGCTAGCCAGATACCACTGCTTGTTTACGTTCCTTTCAACTCAAACAGCTGGGCTGCTTTTATCCTTCTTTTATAATCCGGATGCGCAGGACGTTTGGTTCTCTGGACACAGGTAGAAGATTCTTGGCACGAACGTAGATTTATCTAGGTGAGTTCGGGACGCTTCACACTTTGTTCTTGTCTCATTTATCAGGTTCTCTCCCAGAGATGCCCCCCATATCGCCTCGTCGTCCCATACACCCTGACGGGACCACATTCCGAACCGTGCGCATCCTCAACCCTTTCGAGGACGGCGGCACTTTACGCACAGCCGGCAGGGTATTGAAACCTGTGACTAGCGACCAATTTAAACCACCCATAACAACCCTCACGGTACCGCTATTCATCACTGTGATTGAAGAAGAAGTCGAAAGAGTTACCCGGCTGGTAACAGTGGGAAGGACGATGACCGCGTCGCCTACCCCCACATTCACTATATCACCTATCGTGTTTCAACGATCAAGTGCTTCCCCCATCTCATCATCAACCTCAGCATCTTCTTCGACCTTCTTGAGCAACTCGTTGTCCCAGACCCCTTCAACAGTTTCTTCAGAGACCACCTCAGCGCTTCCTTCTTCGGCGTCTCTTTCCTCAACGCTTTCCTCGTCGCCGTCCTCCTCAATCCCCTCCTCAATCCCCTCCTCAACCCCTTCCTCAACCCCTTCCTCTTCCACGTCTTCTATTACATCTTTCATTTCAACATCTTCAATACACACCGCGACGCCGTCCCCTTCAAAACCCTCCCCTTCTCCCTCTTCACGGGAAGACTTTCCATCCCCCGTCATTCCGTCGACTCCTGCTGCTGCACAGACTCCAGTAAAACCCTTGTCACCAGGAGTTGTCGTTGGAATCACCCTTTCCTCCGTTTTATTTGCTCTTTTGCTTGCTATATGTTTCATTCGACGAAGGTCAAAATCAAACAGGGAAAAGGCTCGTACATGGGTGACACCATTCGTCGAAACCAAACCCATTCCCGTTACGAGGCAAGCTGTTGATCGCAAACAAGAGAAAAGGATGGAATTTCTTTCCGAACGATGGCAGCGAATTAGAAGTTCTCGGATCCTTAGTCGGGTTAGCAGTGGCGGGCCCGGAAATGCGAGTAGGTCTGCCGCCAGTGGGGCCTCGAATTCCCGTCAAAAGAGACGTCGGAATCAACGCGGGGCGCCTATCACGGAACCACCACGAGAGCCCATTCCCCGACCGCCAGTTTATAGAGAACCATATGCGGGTGGTCCTGCGGACATGTTCGTATCATCAATGTTCCCTCACGGCGCTGTAGCCAGGTGCGATTTCCAGCCGAGACGGCCAGATGAGCTAGCGATTCTTGCAGGAGATCATTTGAGGGTGACCGCCTTGTACGATGATGGATGGGCTATGTGCAAAAATGACGCTGGGCAGAGAGGGGTGGTACCCACTAGCTGCTTAAGAGTTGACCGTGCGCGGAGGTAACGGTGGTGTGCAGGTTATGGTGGGACCATTTATGGCTTCTTCGTTTTGTTATCAGGGTGATAACACCCGAGTTTTTGCTTCACATTTGCTTGTTTTGCTTCTTTAAATACCTCTCGTTTGATTGACGCATATAGTTGTTGGGACTCTAGGCATTGTATACCACCATTACCATGGCTTCCTTTGTTTTTTTTTCATAAATAGTGTTATTGTTCAGCTACATATCCTCATCCCGCCATCATTGGCTTGCGGGACTCAGATGAACATCATCATGGTTTATAGTCTTAGCAACGCAAATTTGGGGGCGGGCCATTCCCACCTTATCATCGGCAGCCACTAGTTGATTCTGGAGGGCGATCAGTGGGCAGACATGTGTTTACCAGACATGTCAAACGCAGATAACCGGACACGACTCATGGTATGATTCTGTCCCCTAGTGCGAACATCCCACAGATTGTGCCACCTACAAAGTCTCAGTAGCACAGTCACGGGACTCCCAGCCTATCAGGATCACAGAAAACCTTGACATTTGGCGACTGTACATTGCCAAGTTACTCTAATCATTCGTGATCCTGTTGATTATCACGAAATGACCCCGCTCCGCCATTGGCCTTTCCCTGGCAAGACAGTGCAGTAACCCCATCATAGGTCTATTTTTAGTACATGCACTAGTGCTACCAACTTTGTTCCTGGAGTTGATTGGAGGTGATTGGCCATCTCGGGGGGAGGGCTGTACTGCTTATCTTCCTCACACATGGTTTCATGGGTCTACAGTTGGTAGGAAGAGGGTAAAGGACGGGGACTTGGACCTGGGAATCGGCTTGTTGTTTTAGCCTCTGGAGGCGGTTGTGCTTCTCCCATCTCGCATGTCAGACTGGAACAGGCCATTCGATATCCGGAAGTGAATGATGATCATATTCTGACGGGAACATCATCCGTGTCCGCTATTCGTAGAAATAGGATTATAGAAGGTGGGATGGTGGAGGTGGTGATGGAATTCTTCATTCTCTCCCGCTTTTTGTTTCATCGAGTGAATGCTGGAGGGCTTTCCCCTGTGCGGTGTCGATCACTGCGTTTTGGTATCCTTTCATTTCTAGTACACTCCTTCGATTTACCTTCCTTCGTTTTCACTATCACTTGCCTCCTGGTGTTTATTTAACCTATCAAGACCAGTACGTCAACCTCCTTCTAGTACAACAACATGGTAACTGATGCGTGCAATATATCACTCTTCAGACAGCCACAGAGAAGGGACTGACCTTCAACTATAAAACCAAAAACCAAAAAAAACAAAACAACAAGAAAAAAACGAGCGCAGGAAATGGCGACCCCATTCACCCCTACGACCACCTCTCCTACCAGCTCAAGCACCGCGCCGCAAACAAGTCTCCCTGTTGTAACAAGATTAGCGTTCCCTAAATCACTGGGTACCAGACTAGGAATCCCAATACGGAGCCAGACTTCTGGCACCCCAAGCACGACGGCGACTCGTACTACCTCGAGGTCATTTGAGGCGCCAAGCACCACCACAGATACATCAACCACAGACACATCAACCATAGACACATCAACCACAGACACACCAACCACAGATAAAACAGACTTGAAATCGACCTCAATAGTCATGGCGGGACATCTTCCCGCAGTCACTGAGGTTGATAGTTCCTCCTTACACAGCTCAAAAGTGGAAACCGAGACATCCGAATATGCCCGTACGGCGATGRTCATCAGTGCGGTTACTTTGTTACTGGTTCTGTTGGTTATCACAGCGGTGGCGCTGCTCTTTTGCCGAAGGAGGGCCAAACGCAAGGCTAGCAGGAAAGAGGCCGATTTGCTTGGTTCGACTGTTGTTCAAGGAGAATCGGGCAACAATAACAGACAGGGGGACGAGGAATCATATGCTGGGACATCTGGCGGTGGTGGACGTCTTCAATTCAACTCATTAAACATGGTTGTGAGTCCGGTTAGACTCATCCCCTCGATGATAGAGTCGCAGATGGGGAGCGTTACGACCATCACGAACCCGCCACCCCCGTACAGGAACCAGAGTAGGTCCGATYTGGCTTCACCGAGAAGTCCGAGAGGAAGGGAATCGTCCCTTGGCCTCTCTCCGSCTGCCATTGGCGGCGGYGAGGTCTTGTTACGGGTGCCAGAAAATGGTGTCGGAGGAAATCAGGCGGCGTATAGCTTGGAGACGGTGTCAAGGTTGCTCCCTGCCTCGTTGACCGTTCGGTATGCATTCAATCCTACGAGTGCCGACGAACTGCGGGTGTCGAAGGGGGACAAGCTGCAAGTCACGGGGGTTTTTGATGATGGGTGGTGTTTGTGTCGGACGGAGATTGGAAAGAAGGGCGTGGTCCCTCTGGCCAGTCTGGACCTCCCGAGTAGTGGATCGCCTGAGGACCAGGCACCGGTGGAGGGTGAACCTGAGAACGGGGCGGACCTGGGAAGACTAGCGAGGACGGAAAGTAGAAATTTGTTGATTAATACCGTCGTGCCAGAGGAGGGCGTGGAGGAACCTGCATCCCAGGCTGAGTCACCGGATGCAGGCGTTCCTCCTGTGGTGGGAAGTTAGTGTTTGATTTTTTTTTGTAATTTGTCTTTGTTTTATTAGTTATTTTGTTCTGTATATGTACTGTTTTTAGGTCTCGGATTGCGTTATACATAGCTCTTCTTTCTGGAATATCCATGTTCGACTGTCAGGGAAAATCAGCCTGGAGCCTCTGGATGAGTCGATCCTCGGGTAGGAATGCCCTCGGACGGCCTGAAGCCACGTTGACATTGCTTATCGACCTGTTGTATATTGTCAACTTGAGGTTTCAGATAGCAGGTGCTCATCTACCATCTTGGTAGCAAAGGGCTGTCTTGCGGGGTGTCAAGGCAGCCTTTCAAGACGGTGGCCTCCGATTTGGCTGTAAATATGACCAGTGTTGGCCTATCATGTGTGGCCTCCGCTTAGTAACTGATGCAGATGAGTGATGAGCATGTTCTGCCATTCGCCATCCATTGGCTCCTTCCAGCTTTTTCCCACGAGGGTAGATAGGGTAACCAGCGTCAAGACTCCCAAAAGTCTGATGGCTTCCCCACGCGCGATCCAAACGCGAATTCGGGATTGGGACTCGCACAGCCTGAGGGCTCCCCGGGCATTGTCCAAAAAGTGATCATCATAACAGGAGTATGTCAAGTGACCAATCATGCTCCCCCGGTTGGTCTTGGACTGAGGTTTGGATAGGGGTGGAACAATGGGATCTCGTATAGGAAGGGTATTSGAGATAAACTTGGGACCATGTCGGATTTCCTGGGGAGGCCCCTTATTCCCGTATCCAATCCTTCGGCWTTAATTTCCCTTGCCCTCTGTCCAGCGTTGAACCGCCGGTGCTATTTATTCCTTAAAACCTATTCTTCCGGCCGCAAGCAACGTATATATATATATATATATATCTCAATGGTTCTGCGTGAGTCTTCGCTGGATTCGGGTGGGGATATTGAGGGCATGACAACGCTGACAAGCTGATTTGGGAGGGAGCAAGGCATAASCAGTCCGAAARCCCAACTATAGAGGATGGATGTAGTATTTTTATTATTATTGAAAATCTYGSTCAAAGTTGTGATGCGGTGATTTCCTGGGCAGTATGATGAGGGCACCCACGGACATGTTCCAAACMAACGATAAGGASAAGCAGAATGCAGATTGTTRATCCCCAGCTGATSAGGGAAGCGCCTGTACGGACGATGACATTGGGCATTTTTGTCCTGCTGATCATTCAAGTCGAAAGGGGGGCGCCAGAGTGGCAACGGGAATCAGTTCTACAACTCTGGAACTTGATCGCGGTTTGTGTTGGGGCCTATATTGTGGTCAGGTGGGACAGCAGGAGACAGAAAGGGGGCCAAGTGAGGTCTTGCCGGTTATCATTCAACGAGATTTTTGGGACAGTTGAACACGGTGTCCGGTTGGGCAGGTGGGGGATGGTTGATGAAGGCCTACTTGGGCGGAAAGGACCAGCAAGAGTTTACAATTAAAGGTGTGTYCTGGCGTTGGTGGTGGTGGGTGTGGAGGGGGGGGGAGGTGGGTCCCAAGGCGAGTTTCAAGAAGAGAACAATTGGGGAGTTTCCATAATGGGTGGGAAAGACAATAATGGGATGTGTATATGATGGCAACCCTCTCTCTCATCATTCCGTCCTACTTCCTCTCCATGTGTTAAGTATTAGCTTCCCGCCGTCACCCTATTTTGTCTTCATCTACTTCCTTCTCTTCCTCCTCCCTTTCCTTCTATTTACGACCCACTCCACGCTGTGCACCGCTAATCCTGGTGATTAGACCATTACCAGTCTTGTTATGCATCTCCGACACCTCAGGCGGGCTCCAGACGCACTCCGGGGCTCATTGGAGGGCAGGCAGCTTGGCGAGCCCATCACTCTGACCGTCACCGTCACCTCCACTCCATCAGCGTCGCCGTCCAAATTCTTTACTATTGTGCCCAATCCCCAACCAGTCCAAACCCCTCCCTCCTCCATTGCCCCTCCCCCTTCTCCTGTCGCCTCTCCCCCTTCTCCTGTCGCCTCTCTCCCTTCTCCTGTCGCCTCTCCCCCTTCTCCTGTCGCCTCCCCCACCGTGCCCTCGAGCAGCCCATCATCTACGCCGTCCGCTCCGAAGGTACCAGATTTTGATGGAGGCGCGGCCACCTCTAACCCCGTCACACTCTCCTCTGGAGCAATTGTCGGCATTGTGATCGGGTGTTTGGTCATTCTGCTCGTCGCCGTCTTCGTCGGTCTGCGAAAGCGCACCGTGAGGAACAGGCTAAAGCTCCGAGGGGTTTGGACGCAATCCAAGGCAATGGGGTTACGCGGCAGCTTACGGCCGACACCATACATTTATAGCCCTCACGAGGATTCTACTCTCAATGGTAGCATGGGGTTCGTTGGGCAGTCGGTCTCAACAAAGACGACGGGGAACGAAGCAATGACCATGAATTCCCCTCAGCCGCCGCCTTCGGCCTATGGCGCAGGGTTTAGCCCAAGCTGTGTTACCCCATCTTCCCGAACGCCGGTACTGTTCACCGCTACTGTCGCGCGATCGTTTGTTGTTTCGCTTCCGGATGAACTGCAGATTTCGATTGGGCAGGCGTTGAAGGTGTTGCAGGTGTTTGATGACGGGTGGGCGGAGTGTATGACTTTTGATGGTGAGACGGGAATGGTCCCAACAGAATGCTTTGAGACGCGAAGTGCGGATGGGGAAAAGTTGTCACCCAAATTGAGCGCTGGTAGCATAAAGGGAGAGGAGATAGCACGAAACTCGAGGCGATACAGCAGCCTCCCTGGTAGCAGGCAATGAGGGCTTGGGGGCTTATATATATATTTTTTCCATCTTCGAAGTGGTAGTTACCATAAGCATAGACTGGTTCTGCATTTGTGGATTGTTACTATGAAAAGTGATCCGAGCACGTGTTGCAATAACATAACATATACCTCTCCAAGTCTCTCCCTCTCCCTCTCCCTCTCCCTCCACTTTGTTCTTCCTCCTCCATGCCCCGTGCGCCGCCCCTTGCGTTCTCGGTCAGCGATGGCGCCATTGGTGTCAATCCAARGTTCTTGGCCAAGGCCAAGTTCCCCGCGGTGAGTCAACTTATRGATCAGCTGCCGACAGTACAGGAACGCGAGGGTAAATTCTGTCGTGTGTCYCAATCGTATTCGTGGCTGATCTGCGGGRTACAGAATTCATGTTCCAATTGCTCGCATCCATGCCAAGGTCGCAGCTTTCCTCCCTGCAGCAGCGCATAACGCCGTTGCTCCAGTTCGACGTCGTCGGGGTTCGTCCCTTCCCCCATACACTTCTCGACCACTGCATCTCTGGYTGATACTTATGCAGTCTTTACCTAACGAAGTCGGACTACTCATATTCTCGCATCTACCCCCAATGTCTCTTTTGAATTGTGCACTTGTGAGCCGCCGCTGGAAGGTCCTCGCAAGTGATCAGAATCTCTGGAAGGCGCTGTGCCTGGCCCGTGGCTGGGAATGGCGGCAAYCTGTTAGGCCGAGCAATCTTGAAAGGCCCATACCACAYACTGTGCATCGCGTTGATAACGACGATGAAGGAATGGGAGACTCGGACGACGAAGATGTGGATGCTCCTCTGCCAGCTGAAGGACCATCGTCGTTCACCACCGAGTTGGATTCTGGCTTTGCCTCAATCTCAATGATTCAAGTGCCGTCCCAGGGCTCTCCTGCCCCATCAAGGGATACCATGTACCTCTCACGGCCCGACTCCCAACCTGTTCCACGGACCCGCTGCCACGAACGACACTCTGCACCGCCTGTTATTGACCCGTCTTTATTTCTCAAGCCAAACTACAAACACCTCTATCGGACTAATGTCCAGCTACGCAACCGTTTTATGGCTGGTCGCTATCGACTGTCTGTTATCCAGACACGCGGAAGCCCACAGAATGGGCACATGAATATGATTTATTGTGTCCAGCTTTATACTTACCCTTCCACCAATCAACAAGTGCTCTTCACCGGCTCACGGGATAAAACTATCAGGGAGTGGAACCTCAAGACGGGGACGGTGGAGAGGGTTATAGATGGCGTGCATACAGGCTCGGTCTTGAGTCTGTGTGTGAGAAACGGCTACCTGGCGAGCGCAGGGAGTGATCGGCGAGTGGTGGTGTGGGATTTGGAGAAGCACAAGTTGGTCAAGGTCATCACGGATCATCAAGACAGTGTCCTTTGCGTACGCTTTGACGACAAGAGGCTCGTGTCTTGTTCAAAAGGTATGGCTTTTGTCGGTTTGCATATGCTCATACTTATATTAATCTGTAGACCGGACTGTGCGAGTGTACTCTTTCCCTGATCTCCAACGAGAACATGTGCTGGGTGTACACCGCGCTGCTGTTAATGCAGTTGCTCTTTCAAATACCTACGTGGTCTCAGGTTCAGGGGATCGCTCTATGCGCGTCTGGGACGTCAAGACAGGTAAACTAGTACGGACTTTTGAAGATCATCACACCCGAGGGTTAGTTCATACTCAATTGTTAGGGGCACATCTCCGCTGACGTTAAACAAATCATAGCATTGCTTCGATAGACTTCAAACCTCCTTACATCGTCTCTGGTTCCTCAGACAAACATATCCGCGTAGTCGACATGAACACCGCACAAGGCTGGTCGACTTCATCTGAATATGGTAACGCACCGCTCGGCACCACATCCCTCCCAGCAGGAGTCTCCCAAGCCCACCCTCCCCTCTCACAACCTCACGCCTCGACTTCCGCAGATGCTAGCAATCCCACCGCTTTTGTGACTAGCAGATGTCAGTCATGTGGGAGCACTGCACTTGAGCGGACTTTGTCGCCGTCATCGTCGGCGGCGGTCGCGGCGAATGATGGTAGCGCTGCCCTTGGGCTGGGTAGTAGCGGAAGGCAGGGATTCCACGTCGATTTGGTGAGAAGTGTGTCTATGGGTCCAGATTTTGTTGTTACGGGGAGCTACGACTTGACTGTAAAAATCTGGGATCGCCAGACAGGTGCTCTGGTTGCAGATCTAACGGGAGGACATACYGGTAAGATATTTTGTGTTGGCGTGGATAGGACAAAGGTGAGTGTGTTGAAAATCAAGTCAGGCTGTGTCACTTATGTCTCGTGGATTATATAGGTCGTGTCGTGTGGGGAGGACCAGGTTAGTGATGTCGTATCTCTACTGATGAGCAGAGTTGATTGACTGGGCTTGCAGAGAATTTGCGTTTGGGATTTTTCTCATGGAATGGATACGAGTTTTATCCATACATCCTTTTATTGAACCAGCCAGCTTTGGGCAGCTCTCTGGGTTATCGGAGGGCTCTGACACTGATTATGATGGTCGTGGGCGCACACGACTTGTGCATTATAAAGGATATAAATATCCTATTCGTTCGTTATGTTTCGAATATTATGTGAGGAAACTGCAATGTTGAAACGGAGCTGCTGGGATTCCTATGGTCATAGTTAATTTTGGTTCGCAGCCCCTCATACCGCACCCAAAAAGAGCCCTTGCAACGCCACTCCACCTTTTCTCCAAAAAGCTTGAATACCCTTTCATTCTCAGGAGCGGCCGTTGTCATGGATGTCAATGAAGTGAATCAACATGGGGGCGCTGAGACCATTTCACAAGAGTTTTYGAAGGCAAATCGTGCTTCTCGCCGCGGTATAAGATTCGTGATAGAGTGTCCCTTGTCAATTGCGTCTACACACTTTGAATCGCTCAGCACATTGATCATTCGAGGTGCGACAACCGCTATTTTGAATCAAGACTTGTGCTTTCAGTGAAACGCGGTGTGCGCGCCAACTACCGGGACCTACAGAAATGCAAAGACTCCTATTAGATATGTCAGGTGGTAACATGTGTATGATATTTGTGTATTTACAGGCGGCCCACTTCTGCTGGTTGCCAGGTACATTGCCGTGTTTACATGTCATGCCACGCATTTGTCTCTGTCTTCTTTTGATCATTAAATCCGCCTGCGGGTCGCGACGGTCTGAATGTGGCCTAGACCCCTTATGAACCCATTACGAAGACGGTCGCAATGAATTGGGCATTGATGGAAGCTATACAGGACGTGGCGGTGGGGGGGGGGTTCCTTATCAACAGATCCCACGCGGGGGTAGGATAACGTATATAATGTTTGGAGGGGTTGTTGACGCGTGGCGAGGGGGGGTGCGGGTTTATGGAYGGTTCTAATTGCATGGGGGAAACTAAGCTGATGGTTATGTTTCGGGAGATTGGTTCGAATATCAGTGGGTTGTTGGGGCAGGCCCGGCAAGAACGTCCTTTTGTGGGGGTGTGACTTGATTGGGGTATCGGTTATGGCTGAGGATGTAGCTTTACATTGGATCAGGCCTTTTTGGATCCGGAGGCTCTCGTCATTGTTGTCCACGGGCTAATGAGACCGTCTATACGAGGCCACAATTTTGTTATTTATTGCTTGAATTGAACAGGCGCCTCAGATTAACRTCACGAGTGGCATCATCAATTATTTCGGGCATGCGCTAACCCTTTTAGATGTATCCGAACGGGAATAATAGCGTGGTTCGCTTGAGAGAGCTCAGTGTGGAATWTTGGTAGACATRCTCAGCATCAMACTACTCTYGTGAATGACTATCTTCATACCTATTGGTAGATGTACTACAGTAGATAGTTAGCTACTGTTACTTGTTTTGAGAGTATATAAAATATTACTCACCTCAGTGTCATGCTAATCTTGTGAATGACTGAGGTGGTATCTATGTATCAGTGTCTTTATATAGTGGCTCAAAAAGCTGTCCCAATGGTTTGGCATTTTGGACAAATATATACATATAAATTCAGATATATTATATAATATTACTCAAATATTTGTGGGTATACCTTAGGGTTCTATGCTGCATTTCATACTTGTATGACATGATTTAAGGTATAGCTAAATTAATAATGATTATTTCAATATTTATACTCATTGGGATGATTTTTTGACCCTCTATCACTTGTGCCGTAACAAGCCAGTTTGATGCCAAATAAATGCAAATAAAATTGTGAAGTAACCAACAATGTCATGTGACCATGTTCACATAAGGTAGGCGACAGCTGATCCCAGCACCCCCTTACATAATCAAAACTTGACCTCAATGGCGACAGTTTCTCCTCCTCACCCAGTTGCAAATTCGACCAATAGACAACTGGGAGACATTGTGCAGTAGATCTTTGAGATATCTCAGAAGTAAAATATGTAAAATTATCCATACCTGAGATTTTATTACAACTTTAATTTTTATACTCCCAGATGCCTTTTCCAGTTATTTACACCAGGAATCCAAAACTTCAGAAAAATCGACCTCCAGATTTGGCACATCACGTGAACACATCACATGATTAGACATGCATCCTATTGGCTCAACATAAAAGGATGGAAAATGGGGAAGGTGCAGCATGAGTAAACTCTAAATATCATGGCCATTGTACTCTGCCACCTTCAATGGTAGCCAAAATATGTTGCTATACAATGTTGTGATGTATTTCGTTACCGTAAATCAACCACCTCAACTACTGCCATAATTTTCCGATTTTTCAGACGACAATTTTGGCGGCTTAGTCATGTGATTACATAAGATTACATAAGGTGCTGGAATCAGCTGTCGCCTACCTTACTGAAAAAATGTTTCACTATCTTTCTTCTTACYACAACATCATGAAATCTACTTCTTCTACCCAGCACTCTCAAGTCATTTTTCTTCTCCAAAATGAATATTCTGTACCTCCAATAGAGTCCAAAACTGGTTTAGGGATGTCTACTATTGGCTGGATTAGTAAGGAAGTGAAGGGAGACAAGGAAAACAACAAAGAAGRATGACCTTCCAAACTATCATCCAGAGACAAAAAATCAATAATTCACAAAATTACTACTGGAAAGCTGGACAATGCTGTCCAGGCTGCCCAATTCATCAACTCTATCATATCTTTCCCTGAGGTCCCTCAAAACATCAGAAATATACTCAGAACAAACCATATTTGCTTTATTATCAAGACCAAATGTCCTCTTATCAGGTAACCACAATGAAATAACCACTGTCAGGGGACCTTTCTCCCCTCCACCTTTCTATCACTTTGCCACCACCTCAGCAGCTCCACCAGCCTTTCCCAGCATCCCTGAGATGCCTAGAGACATCTTGTAAGGGGACACTCTTGGACTCCATCTGAAATTGCTCCCCTACCATTGATTTACCCTTGGATCTCTTCCCAGCCTCTTAGTCTGTTCATCCAAGACCCTTAGGCACACACCTAACCCTTAGGTGCATCACCTCAGTACATTATGGACACTCCCCTTATAGTATAGATCAGCCCTCAGGTGGTAGTATAAGTAGTGTATGCAACCTGAGAGAAACCTTACTTGATTCTCTTAGGTTTCTCCCCAGTCAGGTGTGTAGTAGTTTACTAGTCTGGCAAATGATACTTAGGTTTCTCCCCGGTCAGTTTATTGCTGCGACACAGTACACTTTGGGTGCCCTAACAGGACCCTGGCATGCAGGAGGGGGGCATTGGCTGCCATTCTGAGTAGTGGGCAACCTGGCTCTCTTCTTCCCTTTATCCAGAGAGGCAGGGGAAGGAGAGGGGGAGGGGGCATGGGTTGACAAGTCGTGCCCATAATTCTCTGCAAGGAGAAGTGAGACTGTCTCATGGCTGCAGGACTCACCCAAGGGCAGAGTGTCCCAACTGGTCTCCACAAGAGCAGCAGACAGGTTGTATAGAGCTTAGGCTATAGCAAACTGCCCATCCCTTCTTGTCCTCTTACCACCACCAGTAATTCTTCGGAGTTGCTCTCTGGCTGGTATACTGCGAATTGAAGCATTCTGTTGTTCTGAACCTCACTCTCCATGCCTAAGAAGCCCGCTGCCTGAACTGTGGCTGACTGTTTCTCTGGCCACCCGCTCAATGATACCCATGCCCCCACCCCTGCCCC